>SIJG01000149.1:22531-283209 GCA_023374025.1 Heterodera schachtii
TGCTCTATAAGGCGGATTTGGAGAATGCCTAAGCTGACAAGTGATACATTCTTTGTACCATCTTAATATGTCTGCGTGCATTAATGGCCAAAAATATTTGCAACATTTCTTTAGTGTTTTACTCAAATCCATATGTCCACCGCCTAGACGAGTGGTATGAAAAGAGTCAAATATTAGAGCCCTTAATGATATTGGAATATAAATTCTCGGCTTAGTGTCTTTCTGATAAAAATAGAGAATATTTGACTCTAGGCATAAATCTTTAGCCAATATTGATAGTCTATCTTTTTCTTGCCTGAGCATTTCATTTGGAAATTCACCTGATTTTAAGAATTGAATTAAAATTGACATTTCAGGATCTTCGTTTTGTTCCTTTTGTATGTCAACCTGTTTTATTTCTCCTTCAATATTACGAATGGAAAGAGTTAGCCCAAATTTCTCATGAATAATTTTGGGGTTGGGAGAAATTGCTAAACAGACTGGGAATTCAGCCAAGTCTTCAAGTTCTTGAACTTGTTCAATTTCTTCTTGACTAAGATTCTCATGGGGAATACGGGATAGGGCATCAGCTAAAGAATTTTGTTTACCTGCTATATGTACTATTTTTATGTTATAATTTTGTAGCTCAATAAGCCACCTAGCCAAATTTTGATGTGTTTCTGCCTTTTTTAATAAAAATGCTAACGGCTTGTGATCTGTATGTAATTCAATGTTTGACATAAAAATGAACGGTTTGAATTGCCGAAGCGCAAATATTATTGCTCCTAATTCAGTCTGAACAGGAGGCCAATTTCTCTCAGTTTTGGAAAGCGTTCTACTGCAATAAGCAATTGCATTATAAACTCGGTTTTCCGAATCCCATTGCATTAGTGCGCCTCCCTGACCCACAGAAGATGCATCACAAAATATATGAAATGGCTTAGAATAGTCAGGGAATATAAGAACAGGCTTTTCAGAAAGAATTTTCTTAATTTTCTCAAAAGCATTTTCTTGCTCATCAGTCCAATTAAATTGTTTATCTTTCCTAGTTAATCTCGTTAATGGTTCCACAATAGTTGAAAAATTCGGAATATGCTTTCTGAAAAAGCTTGCCATTCCCACTACTTGCCTAATTTCCTTTACATTGGTTGGATTTTGCAGATTAAGAATTGATTCAACTTTGCTTATGCTTGGAGTATATCCATTTTTGTTTACAATATACCCCAGAAAATTCATGCTTGCCGAAGCCAAAATACATTTTTGTGGTTTAAGTTTTAAATTAAACCTTCTGAATCTTTCAAAGACACTTTTAAGAGAGTCTAAGTGCTCATCAAAGTTGTCAGACTTTGTGAAAACCAAAATATCATCCACATAAGCAATGACATTTTCAAGACCTGTTAGTACATGTGCCATGACTCTGGCAAATGCACTTGTTGCATTTTTCAATCCAAAAGGCAAATTAATCATCTGAAAAATTTTGTCCTCAGTGATCACTCCACATTTTCTGGATGCTTTTTCACTTAATTTTATTTGCAAATAACCGCTGGCCAAGTCCAGTGATGTATAAAAGCAACAATTTCCCACTTTTTCTAAAATAACTTCTAAACGGGGTAACGGAAAATGATCAGGTACAGTAACCTCATTTAATTTTCTGAAATCAATACATGGCCTAAGCCCTCCGTCCTTTTTCTGTACCAAGACTATGTTTGACACCCATGGTGTGTCTGACTCAACCATAACTCCTGAGGCTAAGAGTTGGTCAATGTGTTTCTGTAGCTCATCCCTATATTTAAATGGAATTCGATGGGGTTTGGAAGCAATTGGCTCATTAGACGTTGTGACAATTTCATGTTCACCTGCTATACAATTGCCTAAGTCATATTGACTTTTGCTAAAAATGTCCTTAAATTCTTCACAAAGTTCCATTAGCTTACTTAGGTCATTCCCTTTAACTGAAGTTTTACTAAAATCTAACTTAAATGCCGGGTCAATTTCAACTTCTTTTTCTATCAGTGCATTAAATTCATATTCATTGTCCTCATTCTCAATTTCAGTAAAAATAGTGCTATTTTCTGTTTCTAAGACTTCATTTGCATTGCCGAGGCATGTTCCTTTGAAAATTCTTTTTACAGTTGAGGTAGGATTTGTAATTATTACATTAATTGTTTCTGATTTGGAATCAGATAATGACGGCACAAAACCCATACCCTCGTATTTCCCTTGCTTATTCTCCCAACTTGAAATACTTTTGGGTTCAAAAGAATTTTTCTTTGATTCAATTTTTTGAATTTCTTCGTTTGTATGAATCATTTGTAATGCTTTAATGTTCTGTTGGCTCGCCGAAGCGTAATTTTTGTTCATTTTCATTTCATGCACCTGAACTGCTAAGTCTTCTACCATATCTTTTAATTGTTTTGACTCATTTGTGGACCAATTGTCCCTATTTGAATTTTGTGGCGGAGGTTGCCATCGTGTCTGATTCCGATTGTTAAATTGTCCAGAAAAGTCATTCTGTCTTTCCCTGCAATTGTATTGTACATGTCCGGTTTTCTTACAGTAATGACAGACGGGTCTATTGTTCCATCTTCTATCATTTTGTGGGCCCCAATCCCTCCTTTGCTGATTGTATCTATTGTTCTGTGAAAAATGGTTGGGTCTCCTGTCTGACTGATCACGATTTTCATTTCTAAATGTTCTGTGCCCAAGTTGAATATTGTTAGGGTTCGAAGGTCCCCATGTGTTAAATTTGCCCTGTGGAACTTGACTAGGATTTGTATTAAGTGCGTGAATGCCGAAGCTCTCATTTCTCACATCCCTCTCAATTGAAACTTCTAACTCTTGAATGTATGCTGTCAGTTTCTGAAAGTCCTTTCTCCCAATAAGTGGTCCTACAAGCTGTAATGAACGCTGAAATTCGGGTCTAACTTTCTCTATGAGACACCTACACATCATCTCTTCTCTCGCTTCAGGCGGAAGTTGAGCTGAAGTTGTGTTGACAAGAGGAACTAAGCGCTTAATAAAGTCACTTACTGACTCTCCCTCCTTTTGGTAACATGCCGCTAATTTTCTGTAGGCTAATTCCCGAAAATGAGGGCTGTCCAATTTTAATCTGATATTTTTCAATGCATTGGCGAGGGTACTTCTTTCATTTTGAAGCAAATTTTCAAAAATGGTCCGTGTTTGGGTTCCCAAATGTAGCTTAAGACGATTCAATTTCTCTGACTCATTCCAATTTGTACCAAAAACATCAATATAATCCCTAAATTTAATTTTCATCAAATGCCGAAGCAATTTCACCATTAAATAGCCCTGGTTGTGGTCCCGAAGTGCCTACTTCAGTGAGTGCATTCACATTACCCTTATTTGGTGCTTGGATTTGGAAAATAGGTGCTAAGTTAGCAGGAGGAGTTGCTGGAATATTCAGTCTAGGAGATATTGGAAGTCTTCTGAATGGAAAAGGTGCAGTTCCCTGGGCTTCTTGAGTTTTGTTCATATCATCAAACTCTAATTGTTCTCTCGTATCTATCTCATTTTTCCATGTACTAAATTTCCCGTCTAATTCTGTGACTACTTCCCCTAAAGTGTCGACCCGTTTCGCCACCGTATCAAAACCTAGATTTACATCATTAGCAATCTCAACCACGCGATTTGAAACATTTGTTACTTTTCGGTTAATTATTCTCAAATTTCGGTTCACCCCATCTTCTAAAAGTATTACTTCATCATGGACTTTCCCTAAGTCACCTAATTTTGCATGGTTTCCAAGTGCCTTCCCTTCCATGAATTTCTTATCAATCACATTTAAATCGGTATATTCCATTTTCTTGCCGAAGCAATAATTTAATTTTATTTCTTTCCTTTTTGTTTATTTGTTTGTTTATTTTATTTCTTTTTTTGTATTATTTTTTAGAATAATTTGAATAATTAATTCAATAATCAGTGATTTGACCAACCCTTGGCCACGTCAAATTCCAAATCCAAAATCCAAACGCTGCTCAGGTCCTTGACGACGACAAATTCCAACGCAAAAACACAATGCCAAAACCTGAATGAGTTACAGTATTAATTGTAATACAGTAAACCAATTCGGTTATCTGAATGATTACAATTTTAATTATTTAAGTAATTAATTATAATTGATAAATACCAATGATCAATAATTCCAAAAAAAATTTTAGGAAGAAAACACTATTTAAGGTTGTCCCAATAAACTTTCAATTATTATTAGAAATGCACCAAAATTATAAAAACAAAAGAATATAAACATATATGTTAAGCATTATCATATCATTGATACAAAATTATTTTTTTTTTGATCAGTTAATTAATTAGAGAGAGAAAACAAATTTAAATTTGTTTGTCACAGATTTGATTTAATCGAAAAGAAAAAAAAATTACTGTAATTACCATTTTTGAAATTTAATAAATGCATTAAATTGAAGCCAAAGTGCATGTGTACAAACAATTTAATTAATTAATCACTCACCCCAATGAGTGAAATAATTGGATGTCATTGATTAATTAGACTCACTTAATTGGGCTTCAAAGGCAATTTGCAAATGCTGAGGCTCACAGAGTCCGTCCAATTGCAGTCACAGGCGAACAGAGAACCTGAAATTATTCCCAGAAATTAGTGATTGAAATTAATTTTACATTCGAATTAAGTTTCTGTGATTAAAAGTGAGACATTAATCATAAAGAGTCACATTTACTATTTTTATTGCTAACTCATTGTCTTTAGACTAATAATGCACTCAAATTTGACCAAGGAAAACCAAAAGCATAGGGAAATTACTGTACATTTGAAAGGATTAAACCAATTTTGATTACTGTAATTAGTCTTTAATTATTATATTAGAAATGAGCGATAATTTAATTAAACTCCAGCATTTGAATGCGTTAGACCCAAGAAGTACAGTATATTCGATACTGTGGGACTTACAGAAAAATGCCGAAGCGATGCGCAGTCCGTCCGATTGGTAAGCAACCGCAATTCAGTCCACAGTCCAACAGAGTCCGAAAGGTAGAACCTGAAATAGTACCCAAAATGTTAATAAATGTCATATATTTTACATACTGATTACCGTAGGTAGAAACCCCTATAACTCATAAAGCATAAGATAAAGATTTATTGGCCCATTTGTGACCCATTAATTCTAATTTGAAAGTCGAATTATCACCAAATTATTAAGTAAAAGGCATTTTTGTTTGCCCAAATTTTAGGGTTACCAGGATTACCAAGATTTACGAATTGTAAAAAGTTTCACCATTTTTTACTCCAAGAAGGATCCCAAAGGCTTGAAAATCCTCCCCTCTTAATTGGTACAGTATCCATTACTGTAACTCACAGAGAATTGCCGAAGCGATGTCCTTGCCAATTGTCCTTGTTTAGTTGTGTCGGAAGTGTGCCGATGCCGAGTCCAAATCCAATGATTTGCAGTTAAGACTTATTTTTTAGAGTTGAAAATTGAATTGCTAAAAATGAAAAGAGAAAAAAACAAATTAATTTAAATTGCAAACATAATAAAATTCCTAATAAATGAGACATTAAATAAATTCACAAATAAAAATGATGTTTTGGAGGAATGAATTGTGTGCTGTAAATCCGCATTATTGGCGTCTCATAAATGAATGGCCAAGCGACGCCATCCTCCGCCCATCATCGCCGGGGGGGGGGGGGGAACGAAGAAGAGATGAGTGTGAGAAGACGCTACGAATTGCAACAGATCTTCCGATTGACAAAAGAAAGCAGCGCCGGAGGGGAGAAAGAGAGAGAGCGCAGTGCTAACGTTAAGTGAGCAATGTTCTCAGCAGATGGCCAAAACGATAACGCGAGCTGTGAGCGTACTTTGCTCATCAACATGTCCGGCAAAATTCCCCTCTTTTTTTTGAGTACTGTAGTCCCTTTTGTATACTGTACATGATTTAAATTAATTTTTATAGTTTTCATTATTTTTATTTACTTTTTTTTTTTATATAACTTTTCAATCATCTCTTTGGCTTCCCGAAGGACCTACTGTATTTTCACTGTACATTTGTGTTTGTTTTTTTTTTTAGCTTTTAATTTCACATTTGAATTTTCACTTTTTTTTTTGACTGACTGATTTCAATTTTTTTCGGTCATTTTCCATTTTTATTTCAATTTATCTCTTTGTCTTCCCGAAGGGCATTTTCATTTTTCATCTCGAAGAATATTCCTAATTTCAATTTTTATCCTTCATGGCATTTCGAATTTTATTCCACTAATTATTATCCTAATGGTCATTTTTCTTAGCCATCCAAAGGGGCATCTTTTCACTTATTGTCTTCCCGAAGGGCATTCCAAATTTTACATTTTCATCTTAATGGCCATCCCGAACTTTATTTTTCACATATTTGTCTTCCCGAAGGGTATCCAAAATTTTCACTTATTTGTCATCCTAATGGGCATTAAATCATCCAAAAGGGCATCCCGGGGCATTCTCTTTTTTTTTCATCCCGAAGGGCATCCTAGGGCATCCCGAAAGTCATTTTTTTCTATTTATCATCCTAAGGGGCATCCCAAATTTTCATAATTTCATCCTAATGGGCATTCTCATCCAAAAGGGCATCCCAAAGGGTATTCACTGACTTTATCGGGGCATTCTTTTTTCACTTTCTTCTTTTCTCCTTTTTACCGCCTCCGGAGGACTTTCTTTTTATTGCCGAAGCACTCACTGATGGCCATCTTTTCCATGCTTTTCCCTCACTAATATTTTCCTATGGGTTGTCCCTTAGCCGCCCAGGCCAAATGCCTAACCATCCGGTGCTACCAATAACACACATTGCCCAGTGGAACGTGCTGAATTAGGCCTTGGGACCCCCAACCCTTAGAAATCCAATCATTTTTATGAGGGGGTCCTGGGGTGATCAATCCCGCTTCCCTCCCCAACTTATTCCAAATCCAACTCCATTTTGGATTGGCTTTATTTCCGGAAAAGCATGGAAAATAAGTACAAATAAATACAAATAAATAAAATAAGTACATAAAATGGAATCAAATATTTAAATATAATTAAATAAAAACATAAAATACAAAAATTAAATAAATTAAATAAAGTTACATAATCATGATTAAGTGATCATAAGTGGAGAGATCGCACATTAAATAGACATAAATGGAAAGGGGAGGGGTGTCAGATCGATCGCTATTGGCTAACGGAAAATTAAATAAAATGAAAATGAAAAAGAAATTAAAAGTGAGTGTGAAATTGTGCCTAATGCTTCGGCAATTTATGTTAATTAGCTTATGTCTTACACTTAATTGACCCAATTCTGATCAATTAAGGAACTGATGAATCCGAGCAAAGGTTTCTACGACAAAAGCGAGGACAAAGTGACGTTGGCCATCGATTTCACCGTGAAAGAAGCAAAACGAAGGACAAAACATAAATGCCCAATATGATTGGGGAAAAATCTCTTCATTGAATATTCATCCTATGATGAACCTGTTTTTTAATTAATTTTTCTTGGTTTTACTTTTTTTTTTTTTGATTTTGACAAAACTGATAATTAGAGACCGCAAAAAAGGCACCAAAAAACGCGAAAAGGCACTAAAATAGGCAGCAAAAAATTGAAAAAAAAGGCATGAAAAGGCACGAAAATCCCGAAAAAGGCATGAAAAAAAGGCATTTAAAAAATTTTTTCTAAGGTTTTTGTTGCGAAACGGGGCATAATTTTGACATTTTTTGCTAGAAATATGACATGCATTTTATTTATATAATATGTATTCAGTAGAGACCGAATATAGCACCCGTAACTGCGTGTATTTTTTTTCGACCGATACGGGTTTTATGAACTACGGGTTTTTCACGGGATTTTGTTCGAAAGTCCGTACCGCGTATAGGTGTGCCCAGCCCGTAACCGTTACCCTTCTTCAGTACACTCCAAAATTTGGGTCTCAAGGAAAAACGAACCAGGGATCGCGTTTGAGTATGCAAAAATACCTACTTTCTTTTTTTTTTGCAAACAAATAAATTAAACATTATTGATGTCTTTCGATATGTATCTCTTAATGTGTTTTATAAGCCCCAGATAATACATACAAGACCAAAAGAATATAAAAACTCGGTTTTAACCAATCTTTTGTGTATCTTTGCACCTTTCTGAGCACAACTTTCTTTTACCTGGGCAATTTTTTTGTTTTAAAATTTTGGAGGCTTACAAAAACGCATTAATAGCTATCGAAGTATCAAGGAATGTTTGATCCGTTTATTTGTAAAAATGAATAAATCGATGTACACTCTCATTAAAGGAACCGGACCGAGGAATAAGCCTCTTCTGCTGTTTGCTGGTGGTAGGGGTTGAAGAATAGCGACTTAAACAAGCACATAACGCCAAAAACATAACGCCAAAAATCTCGCGCACAAATAAAATTTGATAAATTGGCTTAGGTCTTTCGCTCCCTACCGGCAAGCGCCGAAACCGACTTATTTTTGCTCTCAAAATCCGGCCCAAGCCCTAACCGATCTAATCCTAAAAGATTTCTCAGTAAATTTCATCCGTTTACCACCCTTAACTTCTTAATATTTAAATTTCAACCGCCCCAAAATTCCCCAATTTTTTTTAGCTTTTCCATTTCCAATTCTATGGCTTCCACTTCAACAACCGCTGTTGAACATAATATTCTTGGCAAATGCATTGTAAGTGTTAGGGATTTTTCGGAAATTTTTTTAATCGAAAATCAAAAAAAAATTTGTCCCCTCATCCCCTCACAGAAAGACAAATACGTGGTGCTGAAACAGATTGGTCAGGGAGGCTTTGGACGGTGTACCTCTGCGAGAACAAATACGTACGGGGCCAACGCTACGCGCTCAAAATGATTCCGGTAAGTTTCTCATTATTATTTTTGGCAAAAATGCCATTGACAATGGAGAATATATGAGGCCTCAATTTGTTGAAAATTGAAAAAAAAAATTGAGTCCAATTGCATTTTATGAGTCTAAACAACAACCAATTTACCCTAAATAACCCCAAATCTCAGAGGCGTTTCGAATATTGCCGAAAAAGGCATATGCTTTACTCAAGTATGGTTAGTCGATTGGTTTCATAAAGTGATAGAATCGAAATTTAAGTGCAAAGGATAGTTTCGATTTTCTCGGCTTTTCTAATTTGCAATTTTCTACCTAAATTTTTTTGAATTTTTTTGAAAAAAGTGATGACTTTCACCATTTTTGACAGATGCCAAAGGGCGGACGGCACCACCATTCGGTGAATCCGAAAGCCGAAATTGAAATCCACCGGGACTTGGCCAAAGAAAAGGGACGGCGTTTCGTCAAAATTTTGGACGACTTCGAATTGGACGGGACGGTGTTCATCGTCATGGAGTACTGCGAGGAGGGCAGTCTCAAAGACTACGTGACCAAGCACAGGACACCCATGGACATTCTGTTGGGTAAGGATGGGGAGGGCGAAATGAAAAAAAAAAAAATTTTTTTTCGAGGGGTATTATTATTTTTTTGATGGCATCAATACAAGTCTAAAATTTCAAACAACAGTTTTATCACATGAAAAAGTGTGGCTTTTGTGAATTTGTAAGCCATTTTTTTAATGAATTTACAAAATAAAAATTTAGGGTTTGGCTTAAAGATTTTTTTTTTTGGGTGTATGTTGAGAGGAAAATTGAATCTTGAATACCCTCTTCTAGAGCTCTTTCCAAATTTTCTAATTCAATAACCCAAAATGACACCTTTTTGAGTAATTTGGGTGCAAAAAGCGTCCAAAAATTTGGTAAAAATTCGTATTTTAACAAAAATTTATGTTTTTTTTTGCAGGTAGGGCTGGATTGTTGGGATAAAATACACACAAAAAATTGTCTGAATTTTTCCAAATTTCCTCAACCCTCCCCTATTTTTTCAAAACAGCCACCGACGTTTTGCTTCAATTGGCGGATGCGCTTCGCCTGATGCACTTCAAAAAAATCATGCACCGCGACCTGACCGCCAGCAATGTGCTGATCCGGGAGGTTTCACGGGGCCAAAACGACGACGTCAAACGGCTTCACGTGGTAAAAAAGGCCGGGGTGAAACGATAGGAAATGGGGGGGGGGGACAGGTGCATTTGGCCAATTGGTGTGGACCGAAAAAAAAAGAAATTAAAAAAAATTTTCCGGCAAATTACGCGCATTTTTTTTGTTTTTAATGAAAAAATGGTAAATAAATTAAATTAAAAATAACAATCAATGAGAGAGGCCTCTCGCCACCACCGAGCACAAAATTTTCCCAACCAAAAATTCGCAAAAACAAAAAAAATTTTTTTTTTAGAAAATCATCGACTTCGGCCTGTCCAAACGCGACGTGCACGGCCAACTGCGCACAATGCTCGGCACACCCGCATTCATGGCACCGTAATTTTTTCTTTTTTTTTCAACATTGATCATTGGGCGAACAAAATTCGGCTTATTTAAAAAAAAATTTTAAATTATTTTTTCGGCGACGCCTTCGGCACTGCTGCCCTCCCCCCGTTCTCCAAAGATTTTTTGGAAAAGCGCAACAAAAAGGCGGTTTTAAAAGCAATAAAAAAAGACCTTCGACGTACATTGTATGACCGAACAGTAGTATAGGGTCGCAGGGGCAGGGGTCTGGGGCAGGGGTCTGGGACCCCTACCCCTGCGACCTATCACATAGGCAGGGGTCTGGGACCCCTGCCCCTATAACCTAAGGGTCGGCCAGACCCCTGCCCGTTGTTCTATTAAGTACCCTAGGACCCCTGCCCCTTGTCCTATTAAAGGGTCCAGACCCTGTCCCTTATCCTAATTAATCACACCCCCCTCCGTCACTATATAAACAGTTACTTTTAAAGAAATGTACAGTTATCAATATAATTGTATACATTACCTAAAATTAAACATGGAGACAATTATACAAGAAGCAGGTGATAAAGAATTGCAGCGTGAAACGTCACCACCCTTTGATCAACAATTGGAAATCGAAAATCAATTTTATAATAAAAAAATTTAAATATAAACCTACTGTTGAATATTTCCGGAAAAAGCACTTTTTACCTTGCTTTTCGAAAAAGTGAAGGGAAAATTCAATACAAAATTTGCTCGCCACGCGGGGCTATACAAAAACCAAAAAAAAAAAATGCATAATTCGAAAAAATTTTCGTTTATTTTTAATGAAATAAACAAATAGTAGTCAGTCTTCGAGCGCTTATCAACGATTTGTGCTCTTAAGCCAATTAAAATACTAGAGACACGGCGGATCGGGACTCCGCGGGAGCCTACTCGTCCCCACAAAGATTTTTTCAAAAATACTCCGCAAAAATTTGTTCAAATTAATAAAGGGAGTCGAAAATAAAATATATTAATAAATTTTGTTAGAATAAATTATAAAAAATAATTTATTTGAAGTAATTTGAAAAAATTTTCTGATTTTTGACCCTAAATTTATTTTTTTTATTTCAAGTTTCTGCTTACTAATTTTTTTTTGTATATTTTTTCTTTAATAAAAGGATTGATTGTCCTTCAAATTTGTGCATTAAAAATATTTTTCTGAGTTTTTAATTAAATTTTCGAATTACTCCCGCTCCCGCCCGGGACTCCCGCTAAAAATGGACGGGATTTTAACGGGAGCGGGATTTTTACGGGATTCCCGTTCGGGACTCCCGTCCCGGAAAATTTTGAACTCCCGATCCCGCTCCCGCTCGCGGAAATTTTTTTTACCGGTCTCTAAAAATTACAATTTTTGAGGAGGGGATTTATTATAAGGAAAAGCATTGACTTTGGAAAAGATTGTGAATTAAAAAAATAATAAATTTAAGCTTTTTTGATCATAAAAACTTTTTAAAATTTGCTTATTTAAATTTATTAAAATTTGCTTTTATTTAATTTTTTCCATTTCTGAATTAATTAAAATTTGCGCCTAAAACTTTTCCAATTTTATTTCTCAAATTTTGCTGTTTATTTCTTTGTTTTTGTCACTCTGTTCACTTTTGGGAATGTTTTAATCGTTCCAAATGACCATTGATCAATTGGGTCATTTTCCATTTCATCACCGTTCTGTTGAAGAAATGAGTAAATTCAAAATTTCCATTTTTTTTTGTTCAATTTCACGGTTTATTTTAATTTAATATTGCTCAATTTATCCTCATTTTGCTTGTAAATTAATTAACCATAATAGATAATGTTCTGTTTTCTCAGAGCATGTTCTGATTAAAAAAAAATTCTTTAAACAAAAATAAAGCATTGAAATTTTTAATCTGTAATATTATTTTCTAAAATTAAAGGGAAACAAAAACTTACTTATTTCAAAATATTTTGTTGAGTTACACAAAAAAATATATCAAAAAAGCTAAAAAAAAAAGTACTATTAAAAAAGCTTTGGCACCCTTCGGCAGCTATTAAAATGAAATCGATTTTTTTTTTGAGAAAATATTATTAAAAATTTTGGGGACTTTATCTAATATAAATAAACTTTTTTTTAATTTTTTTTTGTTTTGGTAAATCAAGTGAAGCGCATTTGTCACTGTTAATAATGTTTCTTAAACATTTTTTGAATTTGATATAACTTTTACATTTTTGTAAATTTCATTTTCCAGCAATTTTTATGAAAATTCTGGCGAAATGAGAATTTTTAGGGTTTAAATATTGTGTATTAGAACTGAAAAATGACCAATGACTCACTTGCTGTAGCATGGCTATCGCGACTTTAAAATAAATTTTTATTTGGCTACTTTTTCATAAAATAAAATATTGTTTAAAAATTTAGCAGAAATTTAATTTGTAATAAAATTAAAAAACAAACGATACTGTCATAAATAAGTAATATTTTAATTATGGCGAATCCATTCAGTAAAGATGGAAATTTATTTGAATGATCGATGCAATATTTTGGAACAATAATTAATAAAATGAAATTTACAAAAATTTTAAAAAATGTAACAACATAATAGTGAAGTTAGGTTTATTAAAAAAATAGCTTTTGTCATATTTTACGACCATTAAATTACAAACAAATGTACAAATGCCATTAATTACGACCAACAATAATAATAATAATAATAATTCTCTTTGATTGGCTACCTCAAAAATCATATTTAAAATGATTAAATTTATTTTTCCATCTTTTCAGTGTTGCACTTCCAATTCCCAATTTTTTGGCAATTATTTCGTCGCTCATTTTCGGATTTGATTCTTTAATTTCGTAATATTGCTTCATCTTTTTCAATTTGTCAACATTGGTATGTTGTGCTTAAACAAAAATAAAATAATAAAATTTTAAAAAATCTCTTATTCTTACTTTTATGGTAATTTGGCACCAATTCTTTTTTCCATTTTCGAAATGTTACTTCAGAAATGCCCAATTCCTTCACAAATTGTTTCTGTTTGCCTTGGCCATATAATTCTTTAAATTCATCAAATCGTTCAATGAATAAGCGCTTTTTCTCATCATAAATTCGCTTTTTAATTTTATTTTTATTTAAATTTAATTCATTTTTCCATTTGTGTATTGAGCTTCGAGTAGTTCCTAATAATTGTCCAATTTTTGTCTCAATTTTTGATCGGTCTTTGTTTTTATATTTTCTTTTTTCTCTCAATTTTTCTTTAATTGCATCAAATTTTTTAATTATTTCTCTTTTTTGCTGATCAATTTCTTTATTTTTGTCATTCTGATCATTTTTATGAATGTTATGATCACCCCAATTGGCCACTTGTTCAATTTGTTCATTTCCCATTTCATCACTGTTCTGTTGGTGAAAATGAATAAATTCCAAGTGTTCATTTTGCTGATTTTGTTCAATTTTCACTGTTTGTTCACTTTCATTTTTGTCCCATCCGTCGCCAAATATTTCATCAAAATTTGGTTGGATTTTGACGGATTCAATTTTATAAACAAAGCAAAATATAAAAAATAATAATTGCCAAAAATGCATTTTTACAATTTGAAATAAATTATAGCGAAATTATTTTATAATAATGAAAAATTTTCATTTAATATTGCTCAATTTTTTTCTCTTTTTTGGCATTAATAAAAAATCGAAAATGTCTTGATTTGAAGGCAAATCTAATAATTGCTCAATTTATCCCAATTTTGCTTGTAAAGTAATTAAGCAAAAACAGATAATGTCCTTGTTTCTAAAAGCTTGTCCTGATTAAAAAAAATTGTTTACACAAAAATAAAGCATACGACACACAAATATAATTAATAACTGAAATTATTTTAATAGTTTGATCGGAACTTTAAGTAAGTCTGCATCCTGGTTCAGTATTGGTATCAGGCCGGGAAGGGATAGAATTATCTTGATTCTGTTCCCGGAAGACCGGGACTGATGAGATTGAGAAACCCACTTTTTAATCTTTAAAATTAGTTTATAAAGTGCCATATTATGAAAATGCATTTTTTGATTATTGAAAAAAGTTGCCCAGTCTGGCCCTAAAAATTGAAGGGTGTTTTGGGGCACTTGCGGTGCCAATAATCGCTGCCGGCCAGAAAATTGGAAGTTTTGGCCCAATTTCTTAAAATAGATGTTTGATTCAAAATGGACCAACAACGAATTGCGAGGAAAATTGCCATTTTCTATGAAATTTCAATTTAATTTTTAAAAATATGTTTTTTAAGCACTGACCTTTTATAGTTTTAGACCAATGAAAAAATAAAAATAATTCTTGTTTTAATATGGGGATTGAACTATGAAAAAATAAAATTGAGAGAAATTTTGAGCAACTTGGCCATTCAAATGTTTTTAATGTTACTTTTCACAATATGGCCAAATATAAACTATTTTTTGGATTTAGAATTGGATGTTTTCCAAAATTTTGGATGTTTTTTCAATTTTTACATTTTGCAATTTTTTTTTTCAATTCAAAACCGAATAAAAATCGAGAAAAAACAGATTAAAAGGTCGTCATGCCAGTCTCTACTTCTAAAGTTCAATTTTTTGGCAATCATATTGTCACTTACATACTCAAACAATATAAAAGATTTGAACAAATATTTTAATGGGACTCACAAAATGCCATAGGCACTCTACCCGTAAAATGCCATGGAATACACTAATCCATCATGAGATGCAAAAATACAAAAAACCGTCAATTAACTCAGGTGGATTATGAAGCCGAATTGAGGAAACATCTAACAAAAAGGAAATTTTAAACAATCCCAAAAAACATTTATCCAAGTGAAAATGAATGTGCAAAATTCGGACAAAAATAGAAATAAAAAACGAAAACCTTGGATAAAAACTAAAATTTTCACTTCTAACCTTAATCTTCTCTTCATCTCTTCATCTTCTCTCTCTCTCTCTGTTTCTAAGATTTACCAGTCTTTACCAGAATGTTGTTCATTACCAGAACCACTTCCATCTTCGTCATCTTCATGTTGTTCATTACCAGAACCACTTCCATCTTCGTCATCTCCACCACGTTCACTACCAGAACCTCTTCCATCTTCGTCATCTCCACCACGTTCACTACCAGAACCTCTTCCATCTTCGTCATCTCCACCACGTTCACTACCAGAACCTCTTCCATCTTCGTCATCTCCACCACGTTCACTACCAGAAGTACCACCATAAGCATTATCTTCATTATCCCCATCATTAGCATCGTCGTTTTGATCGTTGCGATGACCAACCGGCATTAATGACGCTTTTTCACTTCCGTTCACTTCAATGTCCCTCGACTCCTTGGCGCTGAGCCCGCGTATCCATTTGAATTTTTCCGCGCACTCTCGCACTTCTTTCGCAGTCATCCACTGGCTGAGGTCAATGATGTTGCGCAGAAATTCTTGGCCAGATCCTTTGGCAAAAACCAGACGAGCTTCCTTTGCATAATATTGGTCCAATGCGCCGAATCCTCCTAAACAATTAATTAGGGATTGGATTTTAGTCAAATGATTGCCGACTTTATATGATCTTCAAATGACTTAAAAACTGTCCTACACTTTGTTCAAGAAGCTTCTAACATGCATTTTTATTTGAATTTTTTCTACTTTTTTGGATTTTATGTATTTTTGGCAATTTATCATTTTTTAGGGACTTTTTTCACTTTTTATGCCAAAATTTGAAACACAGCAAAGAAAATGCCGAAAAATACACTCAAAGCTACTGTAGCTTAAACGGTTAGCGTCTAAATTATTATGACGCACAAACGGCGATGCCCAAACTACTAGTGATGCTCGAGAGTCTCAGTCTTGACTCAAGAAAACTCTTCTCGGGTTTTTTTCGTTTCGATCTCGACTCCCGGGTTTTCGGTCTCGAGTCTCGGGAAATTTTCGGTCTCGAGCATCACTACAAATTATCCCGTTGCCCAATGCGATTCAGAAAGACCCCCATCTTTTCTCGTTAATTATTTGCAATAATTAAGAAACCTCCTTCTTTAATTCCGGCTTTGTTCGTAATCGCCTTCACTTTTTTCATGAAAAATTCATTTCCTCTAATTGTATCCTCCATTTCCTTTAAAAGGTCCATAAAACCATATCTTTTGTTCGGGTCCGTTGAACTTTTTGAGCGAAACGATTTCCGCACCGAATGGAACATCCCACGAATACTAAAACGAATTTAAAAATTGAGTGAAAAAGAGGAACATCAGTCATTTCATAAAGTATATTCATTCAAATATTTCATTTTATTTATTTTAGGTTTTTATTTATTAGAGCTTAAAAAGACTAAAAGATTTTGAAAAAATTTGGTTTTGGAATTTTTCCGAAAATTATTAAAAAATGCAATAAAAATGAAAAATACACCCCTTAAAAATCGACCTAAATTTTTTTTCAAAAAATACACCACTACTCCAAAATTTATTTCTTTATTTCTTGACAAATTTTTGATTTAAAAAAAAATAATGTAATCCAATACTTATTTGGCTTAATTTTGTTTTATTTTTGAATAAATGTTTGTCATTTTACAACCCTAAATTTCAGCTTTTTTAGTGCCTAGCGCCTATTTTTGGGGTTTTTTAGAGCCTAAAAATTGTATCCCTATTAATTACCGAGTAATCCAACAATTTTTAAAGAATTGCTCTTGCCTACCTCTTTGACAATTTCGTGTTTTTCTTGTACTCATCTCTTTCCGATTTTGCTCCTTTTACATCTTTCTTAATTTTTCTCAACTTTTTTTGGTCCTTACAACTATGTTCATCATCATCATCATCAGAACTGTGAGCACGTTTTCGTCGCCGTTTTTTGTCTTCGTTATTACGTCGTTTGCTTGTGCTATGCTTTTTTTTGTACGACTTTCTTTCTTCTTTATATATTCCCTTTTTTTCATTCAATTTTTCTAAAACCAAATAAAAATTTTAAAGAAAAATTTCTTTTCTAATAGGTTAAAACAGGGCTCCGATCTGTCCTGATTTATCAGAAATTTCCTGGTTTGGAGATAGTGACCAAATTTTGTTCTGATTTCTAAAACACACTCACTCATAATTTTGCAATTTTATGGCATAATGTCACGATTTTATCAAGAAAAATATAAGGTTTGTGGCAAAATTTGGTCAGTTTTGGACAAAAACCTGTTCGCCGATGTCCAAATCGGGTTCAAACTTAAGATTTTTCAAGCCTAAACAGCATTATATAAGTCAGGGATGCCATCGTCCATGCTCCGCTTCCAAGGACGGGTAGCCGATTTGCAAGGACATAATGGGGAAAATTCATGAAACCCAAGGACATTTAAAATTTTTCTTATATGCAATAAAAAAATGATTAAGATTTATTCAAATGGCTTGTTTGGGATCGACTCATTTCCTTACCACCGTTTCCCTACCAACCGTTTCCTTACCAACGTATTTGGTTCATTTCCATACCAAAAAATTTTCGAAAAATTTCCGTAAAAATTGATCATTTTTTTAAATAACGAAATAAATCATATGTAGCATCTTTTGGATTATTTCATCCCTAAAAATTTGGTAGGGAAACGGTTGGTAAGGAAACGGTGGTAGGGAAACGGTGGTAAGGAAACAACACCAACCCTGTATTTTTCGCCGGAATGGATTTTTTCCAACATTTTTTTGTTTTCACTAATCATTTTCCTCATTTGCGACGACTTTTTTTCTGCTTTAAAAACGCTTTTTTTTTGCGGCGCTCTTTTTCCAAAAATTTTGTGGGACAGGGGGAGGGGTTCGGCGGCGCCGATAGGCGCCGCCGAGAAAATCTGTAATTTTTAATGCGATTTGTTTACAGATTTTTGGCCAAAAACGATCATAATTTGCGATTTTGGGTTAATTTTTTAAGAAAAATAGTGACTTTATGCCATAAAATTTCAAAAAGTCTCAGCCATGAGAAAAAAAATTTACATTTTATTGACATAATGCCATAATTTAATCAAAATATTGTTGAAAATTACAAAAAATTATCAAATTTCTTTGAATTTTTTTAAAACTTTTCCAAATGCTCATTTCCAAGGACGTCCTTGGCATCCAAAGACATTTCTTATTTTCAAGAAAGAGGGCCCAATTTCAAGGACGTCCTTGCCATTCAAGGACGGATGGCAGCCCTGAATATAAGTGATCAAAAGTGATAAGTCGATAATTTGATAGTAAGTAAATTTTTGAAAAATCACTAATTATTCAAACAGCAGAAAAAATGCTCCCACAAAAATAAACTAGAAGACAGTGTTTTCTTAACTTTAATGTTGTTATGGCTATCTGGGAATGAAAAAATTTATGTTTTATCCGATTTCCGTATCGTTGTGGCGCCGACGTTTTGTCGCAAGGGTCGTTTTGGCGCCTGCCATGCAAAGAGGCAAGATTTGATTTTCTCAAAAATCGGCGCCAAATCGTCGGCGCCAAAACGTCGGCGCCCAAATGATCTGGTCCCGGAATTAGCAATGGAAAAGCTTTGCTGGCTTACCGTTTAATGCTTTCAGCTCCTCATCCGCCTTTTCTTTCACTGTTTCCTGAAACATTTGGAGAAACAGTGCGCCTTTGATACATTCAATGGACACTTCGCGGTCCTCCAAACCCATTGCCTTCAACAGATCATTTTGGCACTTTTCAATTTCTTCATCTAACTCTTTTTTATGCCGATCAAAACTCCTAAAAAGGCAAAATTGGCATTGTCATAGCACAATGGTGAGGAATATATTTTAGTTTTTCAAAGTCTTTCTTTCTCTCTCTCTCTCTCTCTCTCTCTCTCTCTCTCTCTCTCTCTCTCTCTCTCTTGCTTTCTCTCGCTCTCTCTCTCTCTTTTTCCTTCTCCCTCTCCCTCTTTCCCGCCCCCGTCACTCTCTCTGTTCTCTTTCAAATTAATAGTCACAAATTAAGTGGCTATATAACTAATCCATAACTAGCGCAGGCGCGCTCGCTTCGCTCGCGCAAGCTTTTCCCGACGGCGCCTATCGGCACCGCCGGACCCTTAAAATCCTTAATTTTCTTTAAAAATAAATTTTCGAATTACTGGCGCTCCCGCCCGGGACTCCCGTTAAAAATGGACGGAATTTTAACGGGAGCGGGATTTTTACGGGAATCCCGTTCGGGAGTCCCGTCCCGGAAAATCTTGAACTCCCGCTCACGGAAATTTTTTTACCGGACTCTAACAAAAATGCATTAAAAACGAAAATACAAACTGGATTTAACTTTCTGATTTGAATTATTTTGTTATTATACTTCCGAAAAAATTTAAAAATTTATTTATTTTTTCTGTTATTAAAAGAAGAATTCGGCTTTCTTCTGTGATTCTCACCAAAAAAAAGACAACAAAATTGCATTTATTTTTATGCTTAATTTTCAATTTTTGCTTAATTTTGTATTTTTGCATTTATTCATGCTAATTATGAAATTTTGATGCTTAATTCAGTGCTTAATTACCATCTTTTTGTGCTTAAAAGTCCATTCTCGATTAATAATGGACAGAATTGTAAAAGTTGTTTTTTTTCTTTTTGCCCGTTTTGCTACCTATTTTCATAACGGTTGATGGATGTGTTAATTTTATGCCGGAGTTCAGTGAAAATGCTGCTTCTTTTGCTTGCTTTTAGTGGTTTGAAATCATCCGAATCTTTGAATGTGGATTGCCTCCCACTGACATACGAAATCTCCAACCCATGAAATAACTGAAATTGTAAAAGAAAAATTAAATTTTAAATGTATTTATGTCCCCCTCCATCGAACCCCCCCCCCCTCCCCTCTAATAAAGCCTCCCGTGTCTCTCTATTATCTTTTACATAATCCACAAGCAATTTTGGTTTTTGTGATTAACTTCCATTTTAAACATGCTAATTTTTGGTCCCGGTCCCGCCAAGCTAAAAGACCGAATTTGGGGGAATTTTTAATTTTAAAAACCGTCAAGAGGACTTGATTATGGCCCTAAAAGTATGAATCCCTGGAGCAATCGCAGGTATTGCTTTTTTTGGCAATTTACTTATTAAAATGAAATTAGTTCATTTGGTGCCGGGTCGAAATGGAAAATTTTTGACAGAAAATTATTCATAACTTCGCACAAAATGAATAAAATTTTTAATTCATGATAACTTTAGATTGCTCTAAGTGTTTTTTTATTATATTGCAAAATTTCAAAAAATTTCATTAATTTTAAATAAAGTTATGACCTGAGAAACTCAAAAAAGCAAGTTTTCTTGAACATTTTTGGTCATAGCTTTCTTGAAATGTAACGAAATTTTATGAAATTTTGAAGATTTAATAGAAAACACTTAGGCCTATCTAATGATATCAAGAAATAAAAATTTGGTTGCTTTTGAGCAAAGTTATATCAAAACATATTTTCATTTGATGGTTTTTTGACTAACGCCCATTTTTATGGGTTTTGAGTAACGTCATTGCACCGCTCATTTAAATATTAATTAATTATTATTTTTTAAATGCTTTTCCTTCAATGGCTTTATGAAGTAATTGTCAATGTCCTTGTCGTCCATGTCTTTCGCAATCGCTGCCCAATTGCGCATTGGCACTCTAAAGATCAAGTTCAGGCACAAGCTGCGCGCCTCCTGATCGAGTGCCGCATCAAGCAGTAGAAATTCGGTGACTTTCAGCTTTTTTGGGTCGGGTTCGACTTTGGGTTCGACATTCGTACTTTTTTTCTTCCCCGCTTTCTTTTTGTCATTCTCTTTTTGTTGTGGTTGCAGCATTGCATATTTAAGCAGTGGATGTTCTTAATAAGAGCCGATCAATTAAGTTTATTATTTAACCTAATTTAATCGTTTTTTTAGAGCCTATTTTAGCTTTTTATTTATAGAGCCAAAAACCTAAAAAAATCTTTTTTTAAAAAGTTATTTTGGCCTTTTGCCCAATATTATTAATAAAAATGCAACAAAAACGAAAAATACACCCCCCTAAGAAGTGACCTACAAAATATTTTTAAAAATTCACCCCACTAAAATCGACCCGAAATTTTTCAAAAATATAATCCCTAAGAAATGAAAAATTTGGCAATCATGAAGAATGGGGGTCCCACATTTTTCAAAAAAAAAAAAATTCGAAATTTTATAATAAAGGAAATATGGGACCCCCATTCTTCATTGGACTTTCGATTTTTTTTTTCGAGTTCGGGTCCGGGGTTCGTAATTGGCCGAAACATATATCGGATTCGTGATCAATGACCCCGAAAACCCAAGAAAATTATTTTTATGACAATAAAATTTTCACTGACGCATTTACCATAGCCATTTTTATGGGGTCTGTTTTTTCGATGTTTTTCTTTTTTTCACTTACTTTGTGAATTACGTTTTACCCAAATTGTCATACAATCTTTGCCCATTTCTATAACCTTTTCATTCTCTCTTGCCAAAATTTCTGCTCTAAACGGCGCTGATTTCTGGCGCACTGGCAAATTGAAAAAATTTCCAAATAAATACATTTCATCTTTTTTCTCAATGTCAGCCAATGAATCAATGGTCCTTTAAAAATTTTAAAAAAATTTTTTAAAAAATTTAATGCATGGGAAATCCAATTTCTCAACAATGAGCAACAAAAGGCCTTCTTCCTTTCTAGGTTTGTGGCTTAAAATTCTCAAAATTTCTCTAGTTTCGTTTTTTTGTCTTTGTTTTTCACACCAATTTTTGGTCAAATTTTGGCTTTAAAGTAGGGTTGGGCCCCCGACGTCGGGGTTGGAAAAGTCGGGGTTCGGGGTCGACTAAATTTGTCGGGGTTGGCTGGAGAAACTTAAAAAATGTCGGGGTTAGACACCTTTGTCGGGGGCAAAATTTTCATAAAAAGTCGGAAAAAAGATAAAAGAAAAAGTTCCAGAACAAAAAAGTCTTAAAACCTCATTTAAAGACATTTCCATCTTATTTGAAGTGCAATTGACGACTTTCATAAAACCCCGACATTTCGGGGGCCCAACCCTACTTTAAAGTTTAAAAAAAATTTTTTTTGAATTTAGAAACTATTTCAGGGAGAAAAATTTGGAAATTATTTTTTTCAGGGGGAAAATAGCCTTCAGTGTTTTCTATTATTTTGCAAAATTAAAAAAAAAATTTGTTATGTTTCAAAAAAGTTATTGTCAGAGAAACTCAAAAAATCATGTTTTTTAAACAATTTTGGTCATAACTTTCTTAAAATTTATCGAAACTTTTTGAAATTTTGCATGATAATAGAAAACATTTAGGTCTATTGAATGAGATCAAGCTTTTAAAATTTGATTGCTTTTGAGCAAAGTTATAGCAAAAACATATAGCACCACTATCCCTACTCACCAGGAATGGGCCAAATCGGAAAAAAAAAATGCGAAACGCGAAATTTGCGGAAGTAAAAAATGCGAAATGAAAGTAAATGCGAAACGCGAAATTTGCGGAAGTAAAAAATGCGAAATGAAAGTAAATGCGAAACGCGAAATTTGTGGAAGTAAAAAATGCGAAATGAAAGTAAATGCGAAACGCGAAATTTGCGGAAGTAAAAAATGCGAAATGAAAGTAAATGCGAAACGCGAAATTCCAAAAAACGCGAAATTGCGAAAGGCGAAAGCGAAATTTTTCCTACAACTTTTTTACGCCGCCGGGAAAATTTTTGAAAATTTGAATACAATTTATTAACAGATTTTCACTAAAAAATTATCAAATTTTGCGATTTTTGGACCATTTTTATAAGAAAAAAAGGACTTTTTGGCGCACGGCGGTGCCGATAGGCGCCGCTGGGGGAAAAATTGGAAATTTTGACCATTTTAAACAGCTTTTCACTGGAAATTAGCCAATTTATATATCAAATTTTTGAAAATTTTAGAGGCTTTTCATCCCTCATTCTTAGGGGGTATAATATTTGCATTTCGCGCCAAAATGCGAAAGCGAAAGTACCAAAAAAGCGAAACATGCAAAAGCGAAACGCGAAAGCGAAAGCCCATCACTGCTACTCACCCCGGACTTGCTCAGTTGGGCGCGCACGGTTGGGCGCCAGCAGGTTTTTCCACTATAGCTTTTTTATTTATCACCCAAATCCAACAATCTTGTTATCATTCGAAAGCTCTTAACATGCTCTATTAGCCACACAAAAAGCAAATAGATTTTCAAGCCTAGAAAAAATTTTATTAAGAAAAAACTTCAAAATTTCGAAAAGTTATAGAAAGTTATAATGGAAAAACATGCTGGCGCCCAACCGTGCCGCGCCCAAACGTGAGCGCCCAACCGTGAGCGCCCAACTGAGGTAAACCGTACTCACCCCCCTCAATTAAAAGTACAAAAAGTAAACTTACTTTTTAACACTTCTTTTTGCTTTGGTCACTTTGTCAACCTTTTCCTCTGCTTCTTTCTTATCGTCTATATGATATCTTCTCTGTAGCTTATAATCGTCTTCCTTTTTGTTTAATTTTATCTTCCTAACATTATCCCTACCATTTTTTTCGTCAACCGATGCATTCTAATTTTAAAAAAATAGAATTAGAATAAAGAAAAAAGAAAAAATATACTTTATTTAATTTATCCATGCATTCAACAAAAAATTTTTTTTGGGTCTCCGAATGGATCATGTCCAGACATTTGCGCCCTATGCCAAAAATCGGGTTCAAACGATAAGTTTTTTCCATATTTGTCCATATTTTAGCATTATGTTCATATTTTATGTACATATTTTTGCATTTTTCCAAAAAATCTCTATTAAAACGGCCCCATCAGCTTAATTGGCCTTTTTGACCACCTAAAGATTGGAAAAATTCCCGAAAAATCATTTTTTAACAAAATTTTCGCGAGAATATTGAATATATTAAATTTTCTTAAAGAATGGTAAATTTATGTCAAAAATAAGCAAAAAAGAAAAAATTTCGCTTTTTGGGTGATTTTTCGTATAAAAAATTGGTAAATTTTCGGTTTATCATGTTTTTTTCATCTAAAATGATTTTTAATACAATATTTAGCCATTTTTGAAAGTATTACCTTACATTTAGCTAATTTGAAGAAATCTTGGGAAATTACATCCTCAATTTTGGAAAATTTATGTCCATATTTTTGGCATTTTATATTCATATTTCGCGATTTTTGGTCCATATTTTATGGCCATATTTCGCGATTTTATATCCATATTTTTGGAAGCCCTATTTATTAGGAACAATAATTCTGTTATTTTGAAAAATTTGTTATTTTTTCAAAAATTTGCTGACCATCAAATATTGCATGCAATCACTTTCAATCGCTTATTTAAAGCTGATTAATCTATCTGTGGTTGAAAAAAACTTAAGTTTGAACCCTATTTTGGACATAGGCGCAAATGTCCGGTGCGCAAATGTGGGATAACCGAAGGGATTGCGGGTTTTTTTAAATTCCAAAAAAGATTTTTTAATATTAAATCAAAAAATTTTTCATTCCATTATTAAAGTATTTCGTGCAAAAAGAGGTCAATTAATAAAGAGAATGATTGTAAATTGATTTAGAAAATATTGGGCATTATGTCATTGCTTTTTTTTCGTTTTCGCGCGGGCCCGAGTTTTTGAACTAGAACTTTTTCATTGTCAACCAAATCCAACGATCTTCGTATCATTGGAAAGCTTAATATGTTTAGAAATTGTTAACTAAGCTATTGCTTGGCGCTTAGACAGTCAAAATTACCAAGAAAAAGTTATAACATGAAAATTGCGAAAAAGTCGAAATTTTGAAAATTTTCTTAATTATTTTTTACTGTCCACAAAATCTTTTTGCTTTTTGTAAGGCTAATAGATAGAGCATGTGAAGAGGGCTTTCGAATGATAGCAAGATTGTTGGATTTGGTTGACAATGAAAAAAGTTATAGTTCAAAAACTCGGGCCCGCGCGAAAACGGCATGGTCCGAGGTGTTGCGGATCCGGCATAATCCCAAAATTTTGCCAGGATCCCGAAACCTTCACTATATAACGTAAATTAACATAAATTGAAATTAAATTAATATTTAAATTGCATTTGTTTTTTACTTTCGCAATTTGAAGTGCTAGCTCAATGTACAAATACGCTTTGAGCAATTCCTTTTTTTTCACTAATTGATCAGAATTTTTAGCCAAAACCATTTCCAGTGCAAGTCGTATTTGTTGCTCTTTGACCTATTTAATTAAAAAAAAGAGAAAAGAAATATATTTTAAAGAATTATTAGGAAAATTATAGGAAATTTTCCAGCTTAAATCATATAATTTTGCCATATGTCCGAGTTAAATTACAATGAAATCCCGGCATTTGACACTTGGGGCGCCAGAATTTTCGAGGATCCAAATTTATGGACCCGGCATTTTTAAATTTTAGCTCGACCGATTCATGGATAAGTGGTCGTAAATTCACGAAAAATAGGTGCATTTATTGAAAATTTACACACTATTACTCGTCCATTTAAACAGCAGGGCTGCCAGATGAAAATTTTCAAAATCATCAGTTTGCCAACAAAAAAATCAGCATTTGGGGTCAAAAAACAGCATTTTGAAAAATTTTATTCCAAATGAAAAAAAAAAACAATAAAATATTTTTGCGGCACTTATTTTCCCAAAAATTTTTTTGGGAAGAAGGGTCCGGTGGCGCCAGTAGGCGCCGCCGGGAAGATTTTTGAAAATTTGATTGGTAATTTTAACAGATTTTTTTACCAAAAATGACCAATTTTTGTGATTTAGAGCCAATTTTTTAAGATCGGGGAAAAATTAGAAATTTTGACCATTTTTTAACAAATTTTCACTGTACGCAATTTTTAGGTCAATTTTGCACTATGAAAATCTTCATTTCAAAAAGAAAAACCATCATTGACACCTTGAAATCAGCAAAATGATGATAAATCATCACATCTGGCAGCCCGGCATTTAAATCAGTGATCCTTTCGAAAAAAAAATTTCGAAAAACAGAACACCAGCAGCAGGTCCAAACAAACATATTTTGGAGTCAAGGGGAACAGGACAAAATCACGCCGCCGAAATCACGCCGGGACAAAATCACGCCGCTAGAAATTTTTTAAAAAATTTTCAACCTAGAATTTTTTCAAGAATAAATTTTTAGAAAATTTTTTTATAAGAAAATTTAAAGAAAAAAAATTTTGAAAAATTTTCAGCTATTTTTTTTTTGGAATTTCATGATAAATTACTAAGTTTTTTTTGAAAATTTTCCAAAAAAAAATTTTTTTTTCTTTGAAATTTTCTTATAAAAAAAATTTCTAGGAATTTTTTCTTGAAAAAATTCTAGGTTTGAAAAAAAATTTCTAGCAGCGTGATTTTGTCCCGGCGTTATTTCGGCGGCGTGATTTTGGGGTGCACCCAAAATTAGACACATTTTTTTTTTGTAGAAAATATGGGCAAAATAAAATGTAAAAAACATAAAATGCCGGGCCTTTTCTATTTATGTATTACACTCACTGTACTGGTGGAACTGTCGAATGTCTGCCGTTTTGTTGACACAAATTTTTGTTTAAATTTTTGTGTGATTCTGAAATTTGGGAATTTTTGCCAATTTAAAAAAAACATAAACAAAATGCCAAACTCCTGACTTTTGCACTGTTGTTTTCTTCGCCTCCTTTTCAACTTTCTCTGGCATCATTTCCTCCATCACACGTCGGCCTGACTTGGATCGAAACGATTTGCTCCTCACCGATTTGCTGCCAAGATTCTTGGAATACTTCTCGCTTTTTGTACGGCGCCAACGCCGACGATGTTGGCTTTTGGGTTCAAGAATGGCATTTCCGATACTTGTTTCTGGCGTTGTGTTTGAATTTGACGCGTTTGCAACTTTTATGGAAAATTGACAAAGTTAGAAATATGGGCTTATTTTCAAAAAATGTAACCCTATTAATTGAAAAATTTTCTCAAAAATTCATCTACAAAATTTATTTATTTGTTTTCTTGATAAGAATTTTAAATTTTAAAAATTATGGGTCTCAATACTGATTTGGCATAATTTTGTTGCTTTTTGAATAAAATTTTTCACCCCTAAATTTGAAGCGCTTATTTTCCCATTTTTAACACCTATTTGGGTTTTTTTATAACCTAAAAGCTAACTATTTTGGCAATTTTAGAACCTAAAAATATAAGCCTTAGTTAGAAGAGATAAATTGGAGGTTTGGAAATAAATTTTCTGAAAATTACTAACGTTATTGGGAGCCTTTAGTGAGGAGAATTTTTGTCAATTTGTTAATTGCCGAAAAATTGAGCGAGACCAGGAATTTTATGATGAAGCAGTACCCAAACTTTTCACAAAAAATCGGCACCGATACTTAAAGGTACCGGACTCGCTCAGTTGGGCCCTCACATGTTTGGGCCTCACATGTTTGGGCCTCACATGTTTGGGCCTCACACGTTTGGGCCCCAGAATGTTTTTCCACTATAACTTTTTTCGGGCCAGGTCGTTTTCGCGCCGGGTCGTTTTCGAGCCAGCCTAGTTTTTGAACTATAACTTTTTTCATTGTCAACCAAATCCAACTTTCTTTGTATCATTTGATAGCCCTAAGGATCCTCTATTAGCCTGCAAAATTCCAAAAAATTTGTTAATTTTGAACAAACTTATGACCAAAAGTACATCAGAAATCAGGTTTTTCGGCTTTTTTGGCCATAACTTTTTTGAACCTAAACGAAATTTTTCGCAATTTTGCATGCTAATAGAGTATGTGAAGGGCTATCAAATGATACCAAGAAAGTTGGATTTGGTTGACAATGAAAAAAGTTATAGTTCAAAAACTCGGGCCCGCGCGAAAACGACCGGCGCGAAAACGACCCCGCCCCAACTTTTTTCTTTATCATCCAAATCCAACATTCTTGGCATCATTCGAAATCTCTTCACATGCTTTATTAGCTTTACAAAAAGCGAAAAGATTTTTTAGCTTCTGAAAAGTTCTTAAGAAAAAACTAAAAATGTCGACTTTTTTGCAATTTAATGTATAACTTTTTGGGTAATTGTCTAATCGCAAAGCAATAGCTGAAAAAAGTTCTAAATATGTTAAGCTTTCGAATGATACCAAAAATGTTGGATTTGGATGACAAAGAAAAAAGTTATAATAATGGAAAAACATGCTGAGGCCCAACCGTGCCGGCCCAACAAAGGTAAACCGAACTGTACAGCGGCGATGAATTTTCGTAGGCACAGATAAAAGGATTTTTTTGAAAAAGATTAATTTTAAAAATTTCTCATCTTAATTACATGAAGAGAATAGCAAGTTTATATTCTTAATATTAAAAATTAAGAAGAATATAATAAGAAATGCGCAAAATTGTTAGGGCTCGGGTGCGACTCGAACCCACTCGTCCGCCCAATCCGTGGGCAGCACCACTACCATTGTGCTGGGGTGAAGGCAGTTCGTACAATGGCGTTTCGTACAATTTGAAATGGGAATGGCCATAACTTTTTTGTTCGTTGGTTAATTTGTTCAAAATTGGTATCATTCGAAAGCTCTAAGTGTTTAGAAGCTATCATTAAGCAGAAGCTAAGCGACTAATAATCTCAACAAAAAGTTATGATTTATAGTTTAGAAAAAATTAGCATTTTCTTGAATTTTTAAGTCTTATAAATCATAACTTTTTGTTGAGATGATTAGTCGCTTAGCTTCTGCTTAATGATAGCTTCTAAACACGTAGAGCTTTCGAATGATACCAATTTTGAACAAATTAACTGACGAGCAAAAAAGTTATGGCCATTCCCATTTCAAATTGTACGAAACGCCATTGTACGAACTGCTATCGACCCCATTGTGCTACCGAGGCACACCCACCCATTTGAAAATTTGCAAAAAATAAAAAAAAACTATTTTAATTGCATTTTTATGTGCAGAAAAAATTGTTTTTTATATTTACCAAAAAGAATTAGGCATTTTAACATACCTTCTTCGGCCGTTGGTTTGACTATTTCGGTGGAGCAAATCGACGATAAAAGCACATTTATGCACAAAAAGAGTTGCAAAATTACAAATAAATTCAAAATTTTGCGTGCTTCAAGCATTTAATTTCTAAAATAATAATTTTTAAAAAATAATCGTAAAGCTTACAGAATTATTATAAATTTTTTTTTATGATTTTACGCTTTCAGAAAGTATTTACTGTTAATAATAAATTTTATTCACTCATTTTTGCCCTATATCATTTGTTAATCATATGCCACATTCCCTTGGCATATATTTTTGGCAACAAAGGCCCAACAGTATGACTTTTTCTATTCAACAAAATGAAATATCGATTTTTTTACAATTATGCGTGGGATTTTCTTTCTTTTTTCTTTTTGCTTTTTTAAGAATTTAGCACCTGGAAATGTAATGTAAAAATTTTCAATTTATAATTTTGGCAGGTAATTGGGATACCGTTACTTTTTAAGTAAGAATACCATTTTTAGATACTAAATCGTATAAAAAAATATTCAAATAGTGCCTAAAAGTGCGAAAATTGTATCTCATCATCATTAGACAAAAATGAATCGTTTTTAAATAAATTGTACAAATATTAGAGCTTGGCCTGGACCTGGATCCAGGCCTTGGTTTTTCCTAGGTTCCAGGCCCAGGTAATTTTTTTACAACCTGAATTTTCCTGGACCTGGATTTTCATGGATTTTTGTCCAGGAAATCCATTCAGGTCAAATAAAAAAAAAATCCAGTTCCAGGTTAGGCACGAAAAAGCTTTATTTCTGGATAATATTTTAGAATTTGTTATTTCGATTTACCGTTTTTTATTTCAACTTTCAAAAATGTGTAAACCCATTAAAACATATTATTAATGTCAAATATGTTTTTCCTAAACAATTAATTGACAAATTTAAAAAACAATTCAGGTCCAGGCCTGCTAAGACAAGCCTGGATTTTTCCTGGACCTGGATTTTCCTGGATTTTTTCCAGGTCCAACATGGAACTCAGGCCAGGCCCAGGCTTTTTTCAAATGCCAAGCTCTTTCAAATATCTATCAAAAAAAATTTTTAAACATCCGGTTTTGCGGACCACTGTATTAAAAATTTAAAAAATTTATGTGCTTCCGTGTATATTAACTCATTTTTTTGATAAAAAATAGAAAAAAATAATAATCGTATCTCTAGCAGAATCTATGCCTTTCAAAAAATTGTTGTATTTGATTTAATAGTTATTATTCAATAAAAAATTTTATATTTATCACTTTTGAGTGTCTATAAAATATAAATTTGATGGATGCTAGAAAAAATAATTTGTACAGAATTAAAAAAGCCGAAAGAATGCAATGAAAGATTTATTTGTATATTAAATTTGTTAATAATAAATTCTATAAAAAATCAATGTTAAAATGCCAAAAATAAATGCCAACATCATAATGGCCCGTGACGCAGCACAAATTTAGCCAAGTATTGTAATTTTTTATTAATTTAAAAGAATTATTTTTTTAACTTTTTAATAAATTTTTATTTTTCGAATTTTATTCAATTGTATAATTTACCAATCAACTAAAAATGTGGATGGTCAGCTAATTTTTTGCATTGCTCGGCGCCGAGAAAATTTCTGATCATCATTTTTAATCAGAAGAACGTTGATCAGTTAGCATTTTTATCAAAAAACCTCGAAAATCCCGGTCCCAGACTTACTCCGAATTAGCCGATCCCATGAAAACCTAATTATACAAAAGCGAAAATTTAAGGAAGTAATCGTAAATGACTAGTATTAGCTTGTTTTGAAGCTTCCAGGAAGCATTTCCATATACATTTTTTGCATATTTGTGCATATTTCGCCATTTATTGTGCATATTTGCATATTTTAGCATATTACGCGATTTTCTATGCATATTTTATGTGCGTATTTGGGTATATTTTTTCAAAAAATCCTCTATTAAAACGGCCCACTCTATTAAAGCGGCCTTTTGACCTTCAAATAACGAAATTTTTCAAAAAATTTCATTTTTTGGGCTATTTTCTCGAAAATATTAATAAAAAAAATAAATAACTTTAATAATAATAGAAACATATGCTAAAAAGAAGTCCAAAATTGGAAAATGTTCGATTCTTTCCTCAATTTCTTCATAAATAATTAATTTTAGTTTTATTTTGTGTTTTTCTTCTAAAATGATTTTATAGATACTGTTCGAGACTTTTAGCTTAATTTAATGAATTTGAAGAATTTTGGAAATTTTGCACTCAATTTGGAAAAATTTATATGAATATTTTTAACTTTTTATGTGTATATTTTGCAAATTTTGATGCATATTTTATGTGCATAAATCAAACGCCCTGTTTATCAGAAATGTTAAGTTTGACACAAAATTTGGTCATTTTTTGGAAAAAAACTGTAAAAAAACTAGCCAAAATTTCAAAAAAAAAAAAAATTTCTGCGGCATCGGCATCCACGGACCCTTCCGATTGCACAGAAATGTACGATTTGCTAATTCCCGCGTCCCCAAAATTGTTAAAATCAAAAAGAGAGGCGAAAAATACAATTATATTTAATAAAATTTTTGTCGAATTAACTAATTTGAAGCAATTTCGCAAAATCTTCTGGTTTTCAATCCCAAAATCTGTTTTTTTTTTTTAGCCCCTATGCTCTGATTATGAAAAATTTTCGATTGAAGAACTGAATAAATGTGAATTTGTGGCTTAAAATGAATGACATCGATTTAAAAAAAAATTTATCCGCCTATAAATTGACGAATACATAAAATAGGAAATCCAATTTGCAAAAGCATTTATATAGAATGCAGGTTTTTTTATAGGACCGGTAAAAAAAGGTAAAAAAAAAAAATCAGTTTTATATCCGGACGATGCGGTCTATTCGTCTTACTCTTCGCCTTCACCATCATCTTCATCACCATCGTCTTCAACAGCATCATCATCAGCTCCGCCGGCCGACTGATTGCGCGTGCCATCTCCGTTCGCTTCAATGCCAACATTTTCGCCGGATTCGCTCATCTCCCCGTCGCCCTTCTCCTCGGCGCTGAACCCGCGGATCCATGTGAAATGTTTCGCGCACTCGCGCACTTCGGCCGCGGTCATCCACCGGCTCAGGTGGATCATGTTGCGCAAAAAGTCTTGGCCTGGGCCAGCAGCAAACAGCACCAGTGCCTGCTTCTCGTGGTATTCATTCAAAAATTTGGACGCTGAAAATAGAGACGAAAAATATGGAATGTAAAAAATTTAGGCGCAACAAATTTAATCGCCATTTAATTATTTTTCAACCAATTAATAGTCATTTAATTATTTTCCGCTAATTTCCTACAGCTTTTATTGGGTTTTTTTTTAATAAAAGTGCTAAAAATGGTAAATTTTATATTTATTTGCAAACAAAGTTGTCATTTAAATTACCGAAAATTATGCTAATAATTTAAGACAATGTTATGAATTTCTTAGGTTTTTGTATAAAAATCCAATAAATGCTAAAAACCTATCTGTAAAGAAAAAAATGAATATTAGTGACAGAAATAATATAAAGTTTTTTTGTTGAATAAAATGCAATTTTTAAAGCTTGTAAAAATTAAGAAAACATTGAAGCCTTTTTAAAAAATTCCACAAAAATTAGTCTGAAAAAATTCGATTAAAATTGTCTTTTAACAGTGAAAAATTCTTAGAAAATTTTTAATCGAAAAGCCCTGGTTTAAGTTGGTGTAAAAATTGTTAGCAACCTTTTTTTTTGAACGAAACATCTTAATTTTTAATATTAAGAATATGTAAACTTTTATATTCTTCTCAGCTGATTAAGATGAGAAATTTTTGAAATTTCATCAATTCCTTTTCCTTAAAAACCGGTTGATCAGTGCCTACGTAAATTGATCGCGCTGTACTTATTTTCCGAGTTTTCTGACCGCACCTGGCATTTTGGCGCCACCATTTTTCGCCATCACCTCCTCCTCAATCTCTTTCAATTTGGCCATAAAAAATTTGTTTTTTGCGTATTTGTCATTGGTGAGAATTTCCTTGTATAAGTCCTCAAATGTCTCCATCGGTTTCTTAGAACTGAAGGCACGCATTGATTTGGTTAAGCGGAACAAAAATTCGCGCAAGCTGAAATTAAAAATAATGCAAAATACAAAATTTAATTAATTTGGCTCATTCTTAAAAAAAATTTTTCTTATATTTCATCATAGGATAAAAAATGTAAAAATACAAATAATTTTATGTAAAAAAAACTAAATTAATTAATTTTAATGTTAATCTAATTAAGCGTTCATTATTAGGGACGGGATTTTTAGTCAAATCAATTATTTTTGCTGACTTTAAAACAGGGCTCCAAACTCAAAATTTTCATAATCTGCATTTGGCCGACGAAAAACCATCATTTGGGGTAAATATCAACACTTTGAAAAATTTTATCTCCAATTAAAAAACAATAGAACTTTTATTTTTTTACGGGATGCTTTTTACGAAAAATTTTTCAGAATTTGGGTACAATTTGTTAAGATTTTCACCAAAAAATGACCATTTGCGATTTTGAGCCAATTTTTTGCATGAAAAAAAAGTAAATTTTTGGGCCCCAGCGGTGTCGGCAGGCCCCGCCGGGGGAAAAATTATAAATTTTAGCATTTTACAGATTTTCACTGAAAATTGGCAATTTATAGGTTTAATTTTTTTTAATTTAGGAGAAATTTAGGGGGACGGCGGTGACGATATGCTAAAAATCGCCATTTTAGAGAATTGTTTCCAAAAATCAGCATAAATCAGCAAATTTTGAAAAATTTGCGCTTTGAAGTCATAAAAATACTGAAAATGGAGAAACTAATTAGTTAATAAACAACCTAAGCAATAAAAATCAAATACAGAAAAATCAAAGATACAATAAATTTAACATTTGGGAGTTTTTTTTAATTATTATTTTTACATAAATTGGCCATTTTAGAGGATTTTTTCCCAAAAATCAACATAAATCAGCAAACTTTCTTAAATAGCATCAAAAATCATCAAATCAGCATCTCAAAAAAAAATCATTGACCCGTTGAAAAGCATTAAAATGAAGATAAATCAGAAGAGTTGGGAGCTCTGCTTTAAATATCATTAAAATGACTTTAAAATGTTCTAACTTTGTTTGAATTTAAAAATATAAGTTTCTTTTATGACTTGCCGAAACCATAAAAAATAAAAAAAAATAAAAAAAATCCCTTCCCAACTATTTTCCATTCATCCTTTTTTGGTTCGTAGATTTTTTGGGTGTGTCGAACTAATCCCCCCCTCGCTCGAAAGTGGGCCAGCGAGGGGCTTAACTGGCTGAAAATTTTCTTAAAAATTTATTAATCTTCCAAAGTGTAAAAGAAAAAAGATTTAATTAATCCCGACTTATCACGCCCATTCGCCGCAACAATTTTTGTCGACTCAAATGTGTACCTTTTCGTTCTTTTGAGACTTTTTTTGAACAAACTCAGCTCAGCTTTTGCTTGTTTGTGATTTTTATGTTGCTTGGACAAATGTTGGTGCGATTCGCACACAAATTCACCATTTTCATCCAAATCACTTTCCTCCTCATCAAAACTGCCATCACCATCATTCTCATCACCATCATCATCATCATCCTCATCATCGCCTTTTTTACTGTCAGAACGGCGGTGTCGCCGATGCAATTTTTCGTGCGTATTTTTGGCTTTAATCAATGCTTTTTTCGTTTTTCCAACGTTTGCTAAAGAAAATTTTAAATCAATTTTCTGCATTAATTTATTAAAAATATTTTCTCATGATATTGTTAACAAGGGAACCTCGCGTGAATTGTGACCTCGGAAAATGCATATGGGTTATATAGCATTGGATAGAGCAGGGCCGACTTCTATTTTAAGTTTTTAATATTACGGGCCGATAGCATGAAATAAAAAAAAAAATTACTGGGCCTCAAATACAAAAATCGCCAAATTTTCGTTTCGTTTTCGGGTTTTAAAATTAAAAAATCAATTTTCGTTTCGTGTTTGTGAAAAATAAATATTTTCGTTTTCGAAATTTATTTTTTAGTTTCGCACACCCCTGATCCATAATATGTTTTAGCATACTGTATTACAGTTTTTCTGTACTACTGTACTACCATTGGATTATCTACCGTTTAGCCTTTTCATCTGCTCCTCCGCATTTTCTTTCACAGCTTCCATGAACATTTTCAGAAACAGTGCACCTTTGATGCATTCAATGGCCTGTCTTCGTTCCTGCAAATCCATTGCTTTCAGCAGTTGACCTTTGCACTTTACAATCCGAGCATCCAATTCTTTTTGATGAGTTCCAAATTTCCTGTATGTATAATATTTTCATGCCATTCTTAGGTGGCAAAATGCAATAAGAATGGCAAAATGGTATGCCTCGGGTGGGAATTGAACCCACTCGTGCACCCTTCCCGTGGGCAGAGCTCTACCATTGAGCTATCAAGACACATCGCTCCTTTCTTATTATGGATGCTTATCAAACTCCGCTTTTCGTGTTTTAACCACCAGCCAACAATAAATGGAACAAGCAATTTTGGGATGTCGGACCCAGGCTCGGGCTTATTGTTAGACAAACATTGTCCGGGCACTGGCGGCCCGGTTCAAAAAAGTACATTAAAATTTTTTACTTGGCCTCATACGGCTCGAAGAGTAACTTGAGTCCATGCCGTATGTGTCTGAAAATGCCGCTTTTTGATTTTTGCTCAACATGTGGGAAATCTGCTGATGCGCTGAACGTGCATTGCGCCCCAGGGTCGAACGAAATTGCTAATCCATGGAATTTCTAAACAACCAAAATTAAAATTCAATTCAATCATTTAAAAATGCATTAAATCAAAAAACCTAAAAGGAAGCATTTCTCATTTCGGGCCCTCTTGACAAACAAAAAATGGATTTGTCTAAGTGGGAAGAATTTGAGGGGTGGACAGTTCGAGTCCTTTCCACCACATTGATTTAAATTTTAATTTAATTTTCCAAAAAATTTAATCATTTCAGTTTAAACATTGTTAGAAAATACGAGATTTTTTTGCCATAACTTTTTTTGTAAACTAAAATATTTTTGCATTTTTTGCATTTGCACCGTGCCAATATTTAGGAATTTCCTGCAAAAATCCAATTTAATAAAAATTTTGTTGGAATAATTATCATTAAACAACAGTGTGCCTGCATTGGTGTTGTAAAATATTTCTGGATGTCCTCGTCGTCCATGCCTTGCGCAACCGCTGCCCAATTGCGCAATGGCACTTTAAATGCCACTTTCATACATATATCGCGCGCCTCGCGGTCGAGTGCCGCATCAACGAGCAGAAATTCGTCGACTTCTTGCTGCGTTTGTGGGTCGGGTTTGAACTCAATTTTGCTGTCTTTGGCCTTCTCTCCTTTCTTGTCTTTCTTGTCTTCATTTTTTGGCGGCATAAAGGCCCACTCATACAACGGATGTGCTTAAACCATATTTTTTGAGTCAGAAAGTGGGTTAGGATTTAGTATTTTAAAAGGAAAGGTACTGTAACATTTGTAATGGACTGTATTAGATGGATGCGTTATCCAATAAATCTTTAAGATTGGCTAATGAAATAAGTGCTTTTAAGATATATTAAAACTTCATCATTTTTTTTTTGATCAGAAATGCATCAGAGATGCAGTATTTTATTAAAAAAGGTACTGTATTGGGTGGTGCATTTGGAGAATTTCCAAAATTCGAAAAATGGAAATTCTGCAGTTGACAAAAAATTTTTTCATAGCCCCACCAAAAGTTGTTTTTTTATTCTTTCCCTAAAATTCAGGCTCGCCATTGCCCGCTAAAACTTGACAAAATCACTGAACTATATGCATTCACATACAAAATAATTAAATATTTTTGATTTTTCGTTTTTTAATTTTTTACCAACAATTTTTTTTTTTTTTTTTTTACCAATTCTTTCTTTTTTTGTTTTATTACTTTTTAATTTTTTACCAACAATTTTTTTATTTTTTTACCAACTTCTTTTTTTCTCTTCATTTTTTGAATGATTCATTGTCCATATTCCCAACTGATCCTCGCCCCATTTGTCCACTTCATCTTTTTCCCAATCCATCAATTTTTGGTGCAGCAATGATTTTGTGCGAACTGCCCACATGAAATTTCCTCTTGCAAATGAAAACTTGTTGTTGTCCTTCTCTCTGTTTTCAATGAAAGTTGTTGCGCTTTAAAATGAGATAAAAATTAGAAATTTAAAATAAAAAAACAAATAAAAAATTGGTTTGAAAATAAAATTCATTAAACTTTAGTTAAACGATTTTTCAGCCAGCAGGGCATTACATTTTTGCACTTATTTTGGCATATTTTTTGAGTTTTTAGCACTTTATTGGGATTTTGGCACAAATCCCTGCCCCGATAATTATATCTTTTAATTGCGCTTTATAATATGATAAAAATTAGAATTTAAAAATTTAAAAAAAAAGCAAATAAAATTGTTTTAAAATAAAAACATTAAACTTGAGTTAGACGATTTTTAGGCCATGACATTATATTTTTGCACCTTTTTTGGCATATTTTTGAGTTTTTAGTACTTTTGGGTTTTTTGGCACATGTATAAAATTAATTAAACTTTAGTTAAACGATTTTTAGGCCATATATTGTTGCACTTATTTTGGCATATTCCTTGAGTTTTTAGAGCATTTTTGGCTTTTTTGGCACAATCCCCGCCAACCCTGATGATTATAGTCTTTAATTAATTAGGCTATTAATTCATTTACTTTTTGATCATTCTTTTTGTTTCACTAATACTTGTACTGCTACTGCTCAATTTCTTATTGAGATTTTTCTGCAAATCGCGCTGGTCTGAGCTTTTCGACTTTCTCATTGATTTTGAGTTACTTCTGGCAAGTTTTTTGCGCTCTTTTGTGCCATCCGACAATTCCTAATTTTTGAACAACAATATTATTAAGTTCAGCATTTTAAATTTAAAAAAATATATAAAAAACCTATTATATGAATAGTTGGATTGGGAAAACTTATAAAATACTATTTTTTTTTCTTAAATATTAAATTGATTGACCTTTGAAAACAATTTTCGGAATAATCTTCAATTTTTAGGTTTTATTAAATATGGACATAAAATATGGGCCAAAAATCGAGAAACATGGACATAAATTTTTCGAAATTTCTTCAAATACGCTAAATGTTAAAATAAAGTCTTTAAAAATAGTTAAATAGAAGAAAAAAAACTAACCTGAAATTTAACTAATTTTTAGCGAAAAATCAACTCGAAAAGCAAAAAATATGGATTATTTCCAAATATAATTCTACGCCCTACTAATTAAATTCCATGAAATAAATTATTTTTTTAAAAACTATTTAAAATTTACTTTCACTAAAATGAGCGCATTCTCCACGTAAATTAACATTTTGAGCAGTTCCTTCTTTTTGTCCATTTGTGGCAACGTTTTGGCCAGCGCCATCTCAAACCCAAGATGCATTTGTTTCTTTTTGATCTTGGAATTTGAAAAAATTAATATTCACAAATTTATTTTTAATGAATTTTAGATTTTTTGAAAAAGTCAAAAAATTGTCCTGTGATTTTCATTTGCAAAAAACCTTAATTGGTCTAATTTATTCAAATTTCAGGACGATTGGTACCTAAGGATGTAAATTTTAGGTGCTAAAAACTGCCAAAATAGTTAGTTTTTAGGTTCTAAAAAACCCAAAATAGGTGCTAAAAATTGAAAAATAAGTACCAAAAAGTTCCAAATTTAGGGAGGTTTAAAAATCGTATTTTATCCAAAAGGCAACAAAATTATGCCAAATCAGAATTGATTTACATAATTTTTTAAAATCAAAAATTCGTCAAGAATACATAAATAAATTTTGGTTTGAAAATTTAGGCTGGGTATTGTAATAGAATTTTTTCAAAAAGAAATTAAAAAAAATGGTGCTAGATCGTTTCGTAAAATCCGCCATTTTAGCGATTTTTTAGACAAAACTCGCCATAACTTTGCTTAAGTGCATTATTTTCATACAATTTTTTCTAAAGTTGACCAAATTTTTTTAAATATTGCAGGCTAATAGAGAAAAAGCTTAGCTATTGAATGGTACCAGAATGTAAAATTTGATTGCCTTTAAACAAAGTTATGCCATGTTTTGTCGAAAAAATCGCAAAAATGGCGGATTTCACGAAACGACCCAGCACGTGAAAAAATATATAAAAAGGGGTGGGTTGGTGGGTGGCGCTAATTTGTCCAGATTCCCAACTAAAAATTTTCTGATCATCATGATACAAGATTTGAAAAATGCAAGGAATTCAAACGGCACAATTTGCCGTAAATTAAATGATTTTCATTTATTTTTAATTAATTAAATTTTATTATTTTTTAAATTTGCACAAAAATGCAAAAAAATTAAACCATTATTCTTTAAATATGCACAAAAAAAAACTATACCCAGTTAATTGATAGCTTAAATGTGCGTCTGCTTCTGGGCACAAATAATTGTTTCCCTCTGAAAATTCGAAGGATTTTTATGACAGTCATTTTTTAGACAAAATGCCAAACAAACTTTTCGAAAAATGATTTCTTCTTAAGCACTTCTTTTGGCAACAATTCCTCCATCACACGTCGGCCTGACTTGGACCGATACGAGCTGCTCTTCATCGATTTGCTGCTAAGACTCCTCGCAAATTCTTTTTTTTCACTTTTACTCGCTGATTGTTTTTTTGCACTTTTACTTTGTTTTTTTTCACTTTTTCCACGGCGCCAACGCCGACGGTGTTGATGAGGTTCAAAAATGCCATTTCCAATGCTTGTTTCTGGCGATGTGGTTGGCGCCAACGGAGCTGACGACGACAGAATGCCAACTAATAATTTTAAATAGATTAATGCGCATTTTATTGCGAAACGGGCCAGTTGCGTCTGAGCCCAGTTTAGACCACCATAACTTTTTTCTTTGTTGACCAAATCCAACAATGTTGGTATCATTCGAAAGCTCTTAACAAGCACTAGCGGCTTTCCAAAAATCACAAAGACATACCGACATATAAAAAAGTTATAAATTAAAATATGCAAAAATTCTGACTTTTTGGTAGTGTTCATGTTGCAACTTTTTTAGAAGTTGTTCAATCGCTTAGCAATAGCTTATCAAAAGCTTCTAAACATGTAGAGCTTTCGAATGATGCCAAATTTATAAAATTTGACAAATAAAGAAAAAGTTATGGTGCTTTATGCTTGGCTCAGACGCAACTGACCCCTACCGTTTTATTTGCCCAAAAAGGGAATTCAAAAATTTGTTCATTTTTGCATCGCCAAACACAAGTTTTAAATAGGGTTCGAGCCCCGCCCCCGTCACCCCCGCCCCCGCCGGGGGCGGGACAGGTTTTTTGGCCTCACCCCCGTCCCCGCTCCCGCGACTCAGACCCCCGCAACCCCCGCCCCCGTGACCTTCACCCCCGCGGGGGCGCGGGGGTGAAAAATACACTTCTTTATTTCTAAGAAATGTTCTGATTTGGGGGGTAATGCCTTATTTTCATCTAAAAGAGGAAAATTTCTTTTTGGCAAAGTTCTAATTAAAAATTCAAAATTTTCCCGGCGGCCTCTATCGGCACGCCGGCCCCAAAAAAAAAAAACTTTTTTTCTTAAAAAAATTACCTAAAAATCCCTAAATTTGGTTATTTTAGTCAAAATCTGTGCAATTTAGGTCAAAATAAATAGAATCAAGGCGATCAACGAATAAAGGAATGTGGAGCCAAAGAAAGCATTCATAAAAAATAATTTTTTTTTTTTTTTAGATTTTTTGGAGCTAATTCAAAGCAAACCCCCGCCCCCGCGGGGGCCGAATTATCGTGCCCCCGTCCCCGCCCCCGCGACTATGACCCCCGCCAACCCCCGCCCCCGCGAAAAGCCACCCCCGCCCCACGGGGCTCGAACCCTAGTTTTAAACGATAGGGGTCAACTGAGTCCCGCCAGCGGCGTCCCAGGCAAGTTTTAGAAGGCATAACTTTTTTCTAAGCTGGCCAAATTTTATAAGTTTGGCATCATTCGACAGCTTTACATGTTCAGGGGCTGTTGATAAGCTATTTCCAACCGATTGAAAAACTTATAAAAAAGTTGCAGCATGTATAATGCAAAAAAGTACGAATATTTGCATGTTCTTAATTATAACTTTTTTTTACATGTTGGCCAATCTTTGGAATGCGACTCAATTCCCCGCGTCGGCTTGGGGCTTAACCCTATGCTTATCGATCAGTTTTTGCAGTTATTAAGTGCCAAAAAATTGAATTAAATTTACCTTCCGCCGCCGTTGGATGTACAATTGTTGAGCATGCCGATTTGATCAGAGTTATGGCCAAACACAGGGAAATGATTAGAATTATAATAATTAGGAATTTTTCTTTTTAATCATTGTAATAACTAAATTTAGTAATATTTGATTTGGTATTACAATTTTTTAATGATTTTTTATTAATAAAAAAATATGTGGAGTTGAATGTGAATATTCCACCTTCCCCCACCTTTAACACAGCCCATTTTACATCGAGTTCATGCACTTGGATTTATGCCGTGGCATTGGCAATTTATTGGTTTTTTTTATTTATACATTTTTACATATATTATGTATAAAATTACATGACATATAAAAATGGCCTAATTTGAGTTTAAAAATATGGGGTGGTAAGTTTTGACATAAGAGATGAGTGATTGTATTACTTTTCAGTTAATTACTGGCTACTTTAACATTGAATGTCTGAAAATAAAAAAATAAAAATTGTTTTAGTTCGACTTTCCTATTTGGCATTACATAAGTGTGATATTTGTGGCATGTAAATAAGTAAATGACATGGATCTTTAAAAATTTATCCGGCTATCAATTGGCGATTAAATAGTAGCAAATTCAAATTGCAAAACCATTTATATAGAAAGGAGGTTTATAGTAGAGTAGAGCGGGACCGGGAATTTTGGGCAAAACCGGGACCGGGACCTTTTCGGGTTGAAAAACCGGGAATTTTGGCTGGGAAAACCGGGAAAAAAACCGGGACTGGTCCCGGTCCCGGTCAAAACCGGGACTTCGGTACTCAGTTGTCCGTGTTTTGGTCCCGGTCCCGCTCTACTCTAGTTTATAGGACCGGCAAAAAAATCAGTTTTATATCCGGACGATTAGGTCTATTCGTCTTCGTCTTCCTGTTCGTCTTCACCATCATCGTGTTCGTCTTCGTCTCCCCCGCCTTCATCACTGCCACCGCCGCCGGCCGACTGATTGCGAGTGCCATCTCCGTTCACTTCAATGCCAACATTTTCGCCGGATTCGCTCACCTCCTCGTCGCCCTTCTCCTCGGCGCTGAACCCGCGGATCCATGTGAAATGTCCCGCGCACTCGCGCACTTCGGCGGCGGTCATCCACCGGCTCAGGTGGATCATGTTGCGCAAAAAGTCTTGGCCTGGGCCCGCAGCAAACAGCACCAGTGCCTGCTTCTCATGGTATTCATTCAAAAATTTGGACGCTGAATCAAAATTTAAATTGTCATTGATGGATTTAACGAAAATTGTGCCAATATTTTATCCTCATTGTTACGAATTTCTTAGAAGTTTGTATAAAAATGCTAACAATAAGAAAAAAATGGAAAATTTTTTATGTACCTAAAAATTTATAGTTTTAATTAGGGTTGCTCCCCGACATGTTTCGGGGAATTACGAAAGTCGTAAATTGCACTTGAAATAAGATGGAAGTATCTTTAAATGAGTTTTTAAGACTTTTTTGTTCTGGACTTTTTCTTTTTGTGTTTTTTTAGACTTTTTATGAAAATTTCCTCCCCGACGAAGGTGTTGCTCCCCGACATTTTTTAAATTTCTCCAGCCATCCCCGACAAATTCTTTCGGGGAATTTCCTCCCCGTTCCCCGACATTTTGCTCCCCGAGGCTCGGGGAGCAACCCTAGTTTTAATAAGTATAATTTTAAAAGGACGAAAAGATTAAGAAAGTATATAAGGAAAAAAAATTAAGAAATCTTTTTTTACACCTGAAAAATATATTAAAATTTTAAAAAGAAAAAAATAAAAAATAAAAAAATAATAATAATAATAATTAATATCGGATAAACTATGAAAACCTAAATTTAACACAAGATACGAAAATTTTTAAGCTATAGAAATACATACTGGTGTGTAGTAAAAATAATTAATTTTAATTTTTTGCTGAAGAAACGCATTTTTAAAGCGTTAAAAATTAGCAAATTTTTACACCAATTTAAAAAAATTTCCACTTAAATTATTTCAGAAAACAATGTAAGATTCGGTTCAAATAGTCGTTAGCAGTGAAAAATTCTCCGAAAATTTTTCAACCGAAGCCATGATTTGTTGATATGTATAAAAATTGTTAACCCCGTATTTTTTGACCGAAATTATTAATTATTTTCTAACTTTTAAATCTATTTTGCTATTTATATTCTAAATTTTCGAGACTTTCTGACCGCACCTGGCATTTTGGCGCCACCATTTTCCGCCATCACCTCCTCCTCAATCTTTTTCAATTTGGCCATAAAAAATTTATTTTTTGCGTATTTGTCATTGTTGAGAATTTCCTTGTAAAAGTCCTCAAATGTCTCCATCGGTTTCTTAGAACTGAAGGCACGCATCGATTTGGTTAAGCGGAACAAATATTCGCGCAAGCTGAAATTAAAAATAATGCAAAATACAAATTCAATTAATTTTGGTTCATTTCTTAGAAAAGAATTTTTAAATTAAATGTAAAAATAGAAAAAAATGATGATTTTGTTTAACAATCAAATTAAATGTTTGTAATTTAAGCGTGGCTACTGTGGCTACTAGAATATATATGTATTTCCAAAAAAAAATTTATTAAATTAAAATAAAGTTGTGGCGCTAACCAAATTCAAAAATGATTAGGTAGATTTTCCTTGCTATATTTTTTTCTATTTGATATTGCTAAGTGTTCTACAAAAATTTTTAGCATTTTTTATTATTTTCAAAAAATTTTTGACCCAAAAATTTAAAAATTTATTTTTCTTTTATCATTTTATGAGACCCCCTAATAAAATTTAAGAATTCAACATTTTTACCTTTTCGTTTTTGTGAGACTTTTTTGGTGCAAATTCCGCTCAGCTATCGCTTTGTTGAGCTCGTCATGTTGCTTGGACAAAAGTTGCTGAGTTTGGCACACAAATTCTCCATTTTTGCCCTCCTCATTATCCTCCACCTCCTCATCAAAACTGATTTCACTATCATCATCATCATCGAATTTTTCTTTTTCATTGTCAGAACGGCGGTGTCGCCGATGCGATTTTTTGTGCTGCTTTTTGGCATTATCCAATTCTTTTTTCTTTTTTTTAATTTTTTCTAAAATAAATTTTAAATCAATTTTCTGCATTAATTCAGTAAAATTCTTAAGTGATTTTAATAATTTTATTTTAAATAATTATGGTTTATGAGTTTAATTTTCAAAAATATACCCCAGAGAAATGAAAAATTTCTCAAAAATTCATCTCCAAAATTTATTTGTTTATTTTCTTGACGAGAATTCTTGATTTTAAAAATTACGTATCTTATTAATAATATTATAAAATTTTACTTTTTGAATAAATTTTTGTCATTTTACACCCCTAAATTTGGAACTTTTTGGCACCTATTTTTCCATTTTTCGCACCTATTTTGGGGGTTTTTTAGAACCTAAAACCTACTTATTTTGGCAGTTTTTAGCACCTATAAATCGCATCCCTAGTCATAATAGAAAACCAAATTTTGGACACTTTTTAGAGAATGTTCGATTTGTGCCAAAAATTTCAAGAATCGGCATGCCGAACCCAAAAAATGTAGACACTGTCGACACTCAAAATTCATCATTGGCTTACTATATGTCCATAATTTTGTTTTAGCATACTGTATTACAGTTTTACTGGTCATTGTATGTTGGTTTACCGTCTAGCTTTTTCAGTTCCTCATCCTGCATTTTCTTTCACAGCTTCCATGAACATTTTCAGAAACAGTGCACCTTTGATGCATTCCATGCTCTGTCTTCGTTGCTGCAAATCCATTGCTTTCAGCAATTGACCTTTGCACTTTACAATCCGAGCATCCAATTCTTTTTGATGAGTTTCAAATTTCCTGTATGTATAATATTTCCATGCCATTCTTAGACTTTTGTGTCACTCAAAAAGTGGTGGCAAAAGGCAATAAGAAGTGTCAAAATGTTAGGCCTCGGGTGGAAATTGAACCCACGCGTGTATCACTTTCCATGGGCAAAGCTCTACCATTGAGCTACCGATTGATGTTATCAACCCCCACTTTTTGCGTTTTAATTACCCAGCCACCAGTAAATGGAACAAGCAATTTTGGGATGTCGGACCCAGGCTCGGGCTTATTGTTCGACAAACTATTGTCCGGGCACTGGCCGCCCGGTTAAAAAAGTGCATTTAATATTTTTCAATTTTTTTTACTTGGACTCATACGGCTCGAAGAGTAACTTGAGTCCATGCCGTATGTGTCTGAAAATGCCGCTTTTTGATTTTTCCTCGACATGGGGGAAATCTGCTGCGCTGAATGTGGATTGCGCCCCAGGGTCGAACGAAATTGTCAATCCATGGAATTTCTAAACAACAAAATTAAAAATTTATTTCAATAATTTAAAAATGCATTATATACCAAAAATAAATACATTTCATTTTTAGATTATCTTGTTAAAACAAAAAGAATTTGTCCCAGTGGAAGAATTATAGAGGTGAAGGTTCAAATCCTTTCCATGACATTGTTATATATTTTAAAATATTAAAAAAAATTTTGTTTAAATTATTATCATAAAAAACACTGTGCCTGCATTGGTGTTGTAAAATATTTCTCGATGTCCTCGTCGTCCATGCCTTGCGCAACCGCTGCCCAATTGCGCAATGGCACTTTAAATGCCACTTTCATACATATATCGCGCGCCTCGCGGTCGAGTGCCGCATCAACGAGAAGAAATTCGTTGACTTCATGCTGCAGTTTTGGGTCGTGTTTGAACTCCTTTTTGCCCTCCTCTCCTTTCTTCGTGCCTCTGATTTTTGACGGATTAAAGGCAAGCTCGTATAACGGATGTGCTTAAACCATATTTTTTAGTCAGAAAATAGGCTTGAGTTTCAGTTTTTTTTAAAAGATACTATAAGAATAATTCAGTATTGGGTGGATGTTCATTGTCCCACAAAAACTTTAAAATTGGCTTAAGAAACAATATCTTTGGTCCCTCTCTATTTTACGAATTCCCTTTAAAAGCCAAGGAGAACCCAGCTAAAGCAACTCTGGAAAAGTAATTCTTCTCCGTTCCCTTTTTCGCTTCCCGACTGGACCCAGAAAATAAAATTGGTGCAGAAAATGTCCCTTTAAACGATTTGGAAAATTGAAAAAGCGTTGAAGGAGGGCTTGAAAAAGTCGCGTACCCATGACGGCGAGCTGAAAAAACATTTGGAGCGAATGGCGGATCGTCTTCGAAACGTTATGAAAAATGAAATTGAGGAGGCAAATGAGCTGGTTGTGAGGGAAAATTAAAATGGAGCGGATAGGTCAGCAAACGATCAAGAGTGGCGGGAAATGAAAAAAATTCAAATGATGGAATCGAAATGCATGCAGTTGCTTTTTGGTTGCGAACTCTTTCGGCCACCGAGAGTAAATTAGCACCTACACATGGCTAGCTGGCTGCAATTGTAAACGCAATTCACAATTTTCGAGCGCTTTTATACGGGCAGAACTAATAATCCCAAATTAAAGCGATGGCTTATGGCATCGGGAATTTGAGCCAAAAATGATTTATTCGGAGGGTCGTGCAAATAAAGTCGCTGATGCGCTGTTAAGAGTGCCAATCACATGGGATTGTGTTGTTTACAGTCAAAATAATAAGTCCCGTACTTACAAGCCCTAGAGGTAATGAAACCTTGATAGAGCAAAATTAAAAAAGAAACGAAAAACGACCCGATTCTTGTCAAAGTAATGGTGAAAATAGGAAAATTGGGCTGAACTAACAATCGGAGATGAGATTAAAGCCTTTTATCAAAATCGGGATAGCTTTTATTTAGAGGGAAATATAATCAGAAAATACACGCAAAGCCAAATTATTGTCCCAGAAATTCTTAAAGTTTATATGTTGAAAATGATTCATAAAACTCGTTTTGCAATTGTAAAATGCAAGGCAAAGGCAAGCAGACATGTATGGTGTCAATGATTTCAGAGGAAGTGGAGAATTAGTAAAAGAATGTGAGATATGTCAGGTAAATGCACCCGCCCCTCCCCGCGCGCAGCCAAACTACAAATGGTCTGAAGAAATGTTTCCCTTTAAAAGAGCACACGTCGATTTGGCAAGGCCAATATCGGGAACAATTTTGAGGTGGTGGTGGACGCATACTCAAAATTCCCCTTTGTGTATCAAATAAATAGCACAAATACAACAACATTCATATGGTCATTCAGGGAAATATTTGCAATTTTTGGGTAACCGTCGGACTTTGGTTTCTGACATGGCGCTCATTTATATCGGCAAAATTAAAGGATTTTTGGTCAACGAAGGAGTAAAACACATTACATCGCCGGCATACCACCCTCAGATTAATGGAAATGGACAGGAACGTGTGATGGCAGCTTTGGAACAATCGCTCGATGAGTCCTGGCCAGCATTCCCGTGGGAAAAAGGAAGAGAATGAGCAACAGTCTAAGAGCCCAACTCAGAAGCTAACGAGACAATCGCCGGAGCAAGACCCACCCGAGAATGGAGAGTCGGAACAGGTTTTGCGCTCTGTAACAGCAAGGGTTGAGTCGAAGTGCCAACAAGCAAAGGCCAAGTTGTGGTGCGCTTCATGTGCGATGCAGGGGCCAAAGTGGCCCTAGGAAAAGTGGGGCCCTACGATGGGACAAGGCCAAAAGCAAACTCGTGTCAATTATTTGGTGCGCCAATTGGGAAAAGAATTTCAACTTGGGCCAAAAAGTTGTCAATGCTGGTCTTGCCAGCGTGGAAGAAACTGGGATGGTCGCGGTGGAAGGAGGCGCCGGTGGTTCGTGTCGCGGTTACGCTGTAGGACGCGGGGGATACGGCTACGCAGGAGGACGTGGGGCATATGGACATTGGCGTGGGGCATATCATCAGGGGGACAAGCGCGTCATGAACGAAAGTGAAATGGCACTGTGGACAGTTTATGGAGGAGGGGAGGGATGTTGCATCTGCATTTTGGTCCAGTTCATTTTTCCTTTATTTAATTGTTATCTCTTTTCTCAGTTTATGGCATTATCTATGTTGTAATTCTCCTGGCTCTTCTGTTGCTTACTCACTCATAAAATGACTCAATTCTTCCAATCCCTCGGAAAATGTCTCAAAAATAATTTGTGTAATTCCGTCTGTTTTCGCCCCTCCCATTTGACATTTGTATTTAAGTCTGTGCTTATTCATTTTCCCTCAGGAAGTTGAACCATTGCTAAAAAGTAAACCGGGAAAAGTCCAGAGTTTGGGTACAGACACAGCACATTTTAATTCGAAATGGAAATTCTGCAATGGCGAAATTTTTTCATATCCCCATGATTACCTTTTTCCCGTAGGGTTTAGGCTTGCTACTACCCGTTAAACCGTGACAAATTACCGAAGTAAGATTTCGCTTACATTAGTTAAATATTTTCGAAATTTTCGTTTTTTTCAATTTTTACCGATTTATTTTTTTCTTTTTATTATTTTTTAATTTTTACCAACTTCTTTTTTTCTCTTCATTTTTTGAATGATTCATTGTCCATATTTCCAACTGATCCTCGCCCCAATCGTCCACTTTTTTGATTTTCCCATTCCATCAGTTTATCGCGCAGCAATGATTTTGTGCGAATTGACCAAAAGAAAATTCCTTTACCGAATGAAAACTTTTTGTTGTCCTTCTCTTTGTTGTTAATGAAAGTAATTGCCCTTTAAAATAGATGATAAATTAGAAATTGAAAAAATTAAAGTAAATAAAATTATTTTTTTTTAAATTATTTAACTTAGCGTGGGCATTATATTTTAGCATTTTTTGGCATATTTTTGGCTTTTAGCACACTTTTGAGTGATTTTTGACATAAATCCCAGCCCTGATCATTATATTCTTTTAATTAATTTAAGCTGTTAATTCAGTTACTCTTTGATCGCTTTTTTTGTTGCACTAATACTTTTATTGTCACCGCTCAAATCGTCAATGAGTCTATTCTGCAACATCAGATGCTCAGCGCTTTTCGACTTTCTGATTGCTTTTGAGTTACTTCTGGCAAGTTTTTTGCGCTCTTTTGTGCCATCCGACAATTCCTAATTTTTGAACAACAATATTATTAATTTTAGCATATTTAAATGAAAAAAATATATAACAAAATTCCTATTATATCGAATGTTTGTATTGGGAAAATTCATAAATTTATTTTTTTTAATATATGATAATTGATAAACTTTTGAAAACGATTTTCGTTATGATCATTTTTTATTTCTTATTAAAAAAATTAAAGAGTGCCAAAAATATGGGCAAATCATGTTAGATCTTGTTCCTAACCGGAACATTGGGTTGAGAATATTAAATTTTGCCCATTTATATGAAAAAGAAATTTCTTTTTAATTTGCGGACGAATAGAGACTGACTGATAAGGATGATAAGCTTCTTCGCGAAGAATATTAATAAATGGATAAATTAAGGCGGTAATTGATCCTATATGATCAAGCAAATTAGTGGGCAGGATGGTCGGGCTGGTAGAACCATGGTTTGAAAAACCAGAGGACGCCGGTTCAAAGCCGGCCCGCCCCCGAGTTTTTCCCTCAAAAGCTTCCAAAGCTCGTTCTTATTGCCAAGTAAAATTATTGCACTTTAATATTATTAAATTTTATAAAAGAAATGTCTTTTTTTAATTTAAATATTTGTTAATTTTACTTTCACTAAAATGAGCGCATTCTCCACGTAAATTAACATTTTGAGCAGTTCCTTCTTTTTCTCCATTTGTGGCAACGTTTTGGCCAGCGCCATCTCAAACCCAAGATGCATTTGTTTCTTTTTGATCTTGAAATTTCATTTTTTAAAAAATTCAATACTTTTATTTATTTTTAAAATTATTTTTATTTAAATTTCGAACATATTTTCTTGAAAACTCATAAAAATTTGCTTTTTTAAATATGCACAAAGAAAACTATACCGTGTTTATTGCTAGCTTAAATGTACGTCTGCTTGTGGGCACTAATTTTTGTTTGACTCTGAAAATTCGAAGGATTTTTATTACAGGCATTTTTTAGACAAAATGCCAAACAACTTTTCTAAAAATGATTTCTTCTTAAGCACTTCTTCTGGCAACAATTCCTCCATTACGCGTCGGCCTGACTTGGACCGATACGAGCTGCTCTTCATCGATTTGCTGCTAAGACTCCTCGCAAATTGTTTTTTTTCACTTTTACTCGCTGATTGTTTTTTTGCACTTTTTCCACGGCGCCAACGCCGACGGTGTTGGCTTTTGGGTTCAAAAATGCCATTTCCAATGCTTGTTTCTGGGTTTGGCGCAAACGGAGATGACGACGACAGAATGCCAACTTTGCGTTCTTTATGGGATTAACGAATGCATTAAGCCAAAAATGGAACTCAAAAATGTGTTCAGTTTGGCATTGCCAAACAGAAAAAACGATCAGAATTTTTCGAAAAATCAAGTTTATATTCTTTGAAATGATCTGTCTTACTTAGGGTTGGGTCCTGACCATTGGGGAGAGAACAGTCTGGGACAGGTAGGAAATTTTTTCGACAAAATTAGTCGGGATGGTTGGAGAAATTTTAAAAATGTTGGGGAGCAACACCCTAGTCAAGGTGCGAATTTTCATAAAAAGTCGAAAAAAGAAAACAAAAAATTTTCTAAAACAAAATTCTTCGAAATTCATTTAAAGGAACTCTCATCTAATTTGAAGTGCAACAGAAGAAATTCAGATCAGTTTTGGGCTTAACCCTATGCCAACCGATCAGATTTTGCAGTTATAAAGTGCCAAAAAAAATTGAATTTAAATCTACCTTCCGCCGCCGTTGGATGTACAATTGTTGAGCATGCCGATTTGATCAGAGTTACGGCCAAACACAGGGAAATGATCAGAATTAAAATAATAATTAGAAATTTTTCTTTTCTAATCATTGTAACTAAATTTGGAAATAAATATTAATTATTATAATTTAGTAATAAAAAAAATTATGTGGATTTGTGAGTTTTCCCCACCTTTATTTAGCCCATTTTACAGGGTGTTCATGCAATTGATTTATACCGTGGCATATCCCATTTATTGGATTTATTTAATTTATACAAAATACATATATTATGCATAGGAATAAATATATAAAATGGTTTGCAGGAAATATGGGGGTGGGGGGTGGAAATTGTTGACGTAAGCGTTAAGCGACATTAATTTTCATAAAATTATTGGTGGCTACTCTTACATTTAATGCCTTAAATATTGAAAAATTTTTTATCATTTTAATTTACCAATGTTTTTGTTCCCCTTTCAGACCCCTCTATAGCGCAAAAATTGACAACCTTATGAGAAAATGAGAGAACATTATGAATATAAAGTTGGACAAACACAATTTTCTTGTCAGGGATAACGGCAAAAGCTGGATTACCAACCATTACCGGTCATTTCAGCGAAAGAAAATTGTAAATTTACAGTGCCATGCTTTAATTATGAATTTTATATTGGTTTTCATTTTAAATTCTCATTCTCTGAGATTTGTTAATAGGTATTCCGCAATTTTTTTATGTTTTTAAAATAAAATTCATAAAATTGCTTATGGACATTTTAAATTTTTATGAAAAATATTTCCATTTGACTCATTTTAATTGATTTTTAATGCTTTTCATATTGCCAATGCGGAAATGAAAAATGCTGCAATTTTATGCCGAAGAAAAGCAAAGATAGGAAAATTAAATAACTGTTGATAAAAAAGAGATTCAAAATACATTAATTTAAATTAAATTATTTTTAATTGGTTGGCATTATTTAAAAAGGGAATGATAAAAACGGAAATTATGAAATGGAAAATGACCAGCAGAAGCAGCAAAAAGCGTAATTAAATTAATATGGAGCAACAAAAATTAATTGTGATGGGCATGCTAATAAATATTTTACGAAATAAAAAAAATCAATCAAAAAATATTTAGGAAAAATAATTATTAATTTAATGGGAGCCAAATTTTTGAATAAAAAAACAACAAACAAACAAAATAAATACGTTTAATTTAATTTAATTTTAAATAATTCAACTCCCGCCTAATTAAAAAATAATAACAAAATCAAAAATTTTTGAAGCAAAAGCAATTTTTAAAAATTAAAAATGGCGTTCAATTTGATTTCTTTTTTTCTCTATCCCTTTTCAAATTGGCGTTTGTGGCGTTCCGCCCCTCTCGACAAGCGTTCGAAATCGGCTAACATTGCCTTGCTCGTCGACGAGTTCATGCTCCAATGGCAGTTGCACATTGCTGCTTTCAGCATTAAGCAATGCATGGACGGTTTGCGCGTCCTTAATTGACCGAAATGGGAAAATATTTGTTATAAATAATCAATTAAAAATAAAAATTATAATTGTAATTTTTATTTTTATTTGGCTTATTTTTATTTATTGAATTTATTATTGGCTTAAAATTTGAAAAAATCTCATCATCCAATTTCAATAAATATTGGGTTGATTTTTTTAAAAAGATAATTTTTGCAAAAAATGGGAATTTGATAAAAATTGAAATATCAATTTAAGCCTTCATTAGAAATTTAAATTAATATGCTGAAAAATTTAAATTATGCATTAAAGTTTATAAAAAACAAAAAATTCAATATTATTACATAAATAAAAATTGAAATATTTTAAAAGTTTTGTTAATTACATCATTATCATCAGGCCCGTAGCCAGAAAAATTTTTCGGAGGGTGGAATCCGAACACATTTTTTTTTCTTTTTTGCTCTTCTGGCCAAACACTTTGACAAATTTGTCATCTTAGGGTTATATTTAAAAAATATGGTACAATGAGGTACGGTGGTGCCGATAGGCTTTTATGCATTTTATTCAAATTTGCCCACCTGTGTGTCCACAAATCGTACTCGCGTGTGCACCGGATCGCGCACCCTCGTGGTTACTGTACGCACAATTCGGCGCTGTTCTTGATCATCTCCCCCGTGTACAGTAGTGGCGTATACTGTACGCTCATCGTAGCCCTCATCATCGGCCGATGCACTAACATTGCTTAAACAAAATAGTTAATTAAATCTTTAATTAAAAAGAAATTTTATGGTAATAATTATTAACCCATTTCCACCGCCCATGGAAAATGCAGCGAAATGATGTTGAGGAGATGCTAAAATTAAAAAACAAATTACCAAATGCATTTATAATTTTGTTGAAGATTAATTTTGTCTAAAAATATTTAAAAAAACAAATAAATAAATTAGCTAATTATCATACATAGTAATAGGAATTAATGTTGACTAATTTTAAAGCGAATCAAAAGTATTTGTCAGGTGTAAGCTTGTTTTGTAATAAAGTGCATGGGAACGAGAGATGGAACAGAAAAGTCAGGGTGATCGGGATCACGATTTTTACCCGGGATGACGGATTTACGGGAATGACAAAATCAAAATTAATTTGTCGAAGAATTAATTTTCATCAAAAAATCTTTTATCAAATAAATTATTTGTCTTTCAGCATCATTTAAACATTGTTATTACTAGAGGTAGGATTTTTATGTGCTAAAATCCTGAAAATATGTAATAAAATATGTTCTAAAAAAAGCTGAAATATGTGCTAAAAACCCAAAAAATGCCAAAAAAATGTGCTAAAATATGTGTTAAAAATTGGAAAAACCAAGGGTATTTTTGCATAAAAATTCCAAAAAATCTCATTCTTTATCATTTTCGCCCGCACAATTGCAAAACACATACATTTCAAGGTGTTCGAAAGTAAAATTGATCTTTTTTTTCCGATAAATTTTTTTTTACAATTAAAAGCTCCAGCAGAGAATTTCGAAATCCAATGACAAATTAAGAATTCGATCGATTTAGTTACTTTCGGCATTTGAAATAAATAAATAAATTTTGAAAATAAGTTGATTTTTAGGGGTGTATTTTTCAATTTTTTTGTGTTTTTCTTACAAATTTTTCTCAAAAATACGAAAATATGTACAAAAAATATGTGCCAAACCCCGAAATATGTACGATATGTTTTTATGTGCCAAAACGTCAAAATATGTGTTTTTTATGTTTTTATAAGTCGCTCTAAATCGAAAATTGTTCGGAGAAAATACGATTTTTGGGCTTCTCTCGTAATAACTAAGCCGAAGAAAAAAATATGTAAAAACATAAAAATCCGGGCTCTAGTTATTACATATCATTTGAATTCTTTAATCGTAATTATTATTCTTCTTTTTTTTTGTGATTGTTAAATTAGTTGCTTCGAATTTGTGTCCAAAAATTGGCTGTTTTAACTAGGGTAGGTCGGGACCGGGAATTTTGGGCAAAACCGGGACCGGGGACTTTTCGGGTTGAAAAACCGGGACTTTTTGGCTGGGAAACCCGGGAAAAAACCCGGGAATTTCCCGGTCCCGGTCAAAACTGGTCAAAACCGGGACTTCAGTACTCAGTTGTCCGTGTTCAGGTCCCGGTCCCGACCTACCCCAGTTTTAAACCAGAACAAATGCCGGAATTATGTGCTTACCATGTTCTTGCTGCGGCTGCGCACCACTGACACTGTGAGGAGGAGGAGTCGTTGCAGAACCTTGAGCAATTGAGCCGATGTCCACCGGTGAACCATTGCTTAATGTATATGTATAGCGAATGCGCGAGAATCTCAGACAAAAATAAATTTTAAATAATTTAAATTTTTCCGTAATTTTGATCCGTAATTTGACTTTTGGATTATTTTTTCGAGACGATAGGAATTCCACCTACTTCCCCCGCCCGAAATGAAAAATTAAAAATTTTTAAAGGAAAAATTGGGGCTTTTAAAATTTTGACTCCAAAATGGCAAAAATTAGTCTTTTTTGGCTAAAACCATAAATTCAAAAAGAATGATTTTTTCAGACACAAAATTATAAATTATTTGTAAAATTGAAATAAAAAATGAAGAAAATACATCAAGAAAATCAGTTTTTTGATTTTTATTAACCACTATTTAAAAATTTTTTCAAAAATTCTGACAAAAATTGATTTTTGAAAATTAACGGATTGCGGATTACGGGAAATTTGGACCCCCGTAATTACGGATTACGGATTTCCGTAATTGCAAATCCAGTTGCGTGCAGCCCTGGCGAGAATCTCAGACAAAAATAAATTTTAAATAATTAAAAAAAAGGGTATTTAGTGGTAAATGTTACCCATTGCCTCCAGCAGCAGCAGTTGGCAAAGGCAATGGGAATGAAGATGATGATGTTGCTAAAAATAAAAAATTAAATAATTAAATTTAAAAAATTGGGAAAAAAATTATAAAATCAAATCAGCAGATCATTACTTGAAAATTTTCCAATATTAAAGGGGAGGGAGGCAATGCCAAAAGATGTTTCTGCATTTCTGAGCATTTTTTAAGAAGTTTGTTAAGAAAACAACTATTTTTCAAAAGATTGTCCAATCTCTCAAAATTAGGACAAATCTGAAAATTCATCAAATTTTTCGTTCTTTCAGATAGGCTATTTATTTATTATAAATTCAAAAATAAAATAGCATTTTTCCAATCCAATAAAAATCTGAAAATTAATTTTCTATTTTTTAGACTGTATATCAAGGGCGTAGCCAGACCCTTGGCTTCAGGGGGGCTGAAATCAAAATTCGATTTTTAGGGGTGTATTTTCCGTTTTTTAGTCGATCTTTAGGGGGTGTGTTATGGGTGTATTTTACAAAATTTTTCGCCGTTTTTCACCAAAAAATTACAATTTTTTGCCATTTTGGCCTTCATTTTTCAAAAATATAGTAAAATGGGGGTCCGGCGGTGCCGATAGGCGCCGCCGGGAAATTTTTTGAGAGTTTTAATGCAATTTTGTTAAGAAAATTGCTTAAAATTTCAAAAAAATTACTGATAATTTTTTACTTTTTTTGGGTTTCGGGGGGGGGGGGGGAGCTTTAGCCCCCTAAGCCCCCCCCCTGCCTACGCCCTTGCTGTATATCTATCTCCACATCGGCACAAAACCGAAAAATCGTTTAACTCCATTACGGTATCCCTTCTTGCTGGTTTTCTTACGGTGCTCTGCCGGTTTCCGCTCATTTTCCGTCATTGTGGTTGTCGTCGTTGTAATTGTCGTCCCAGTTCGACTGCTGCTGTACTGCTCCAACTCGCTGTCGTCCTGTTGCTGACTTTGTGCACTGCTCAACGAGTCCCGTTCGACCAGCAACAATGCTTCTACTTCTGCTTCGTCCTTTTGTTGTGCCGTTGTCATTTTTGTGCCAAATTCCAACGAGTCCACCGAAGTGTCCATCATCACGCGCTGCTGTTGTTGGTGTTGTTCATTTTTCATCATTTCCAAGCTGTCCACCGAACATTGCATGGCAGCCGCTGCCGATTCGGCAATCACTTGAAAATGAATTAATTTTTAATTTTAATTAAAATTTACAAAATTTAAATTCGGGAAAATGGTCTGATATTTTTAAATTGGTTTTAAAACTAAAGCCCCATTTTGGGAAAAAATATTATAGTCGACTGCACTTAAAAATCGGGTCATTAACAAAAAATGATAAATAGCTTCCGGAGAAACCAATTTTCATGTCAATTGGTTAGCCAGTTTTATCGTGCAATATTTTAGAAAAATAAATAATGACAAATTAAATCCATTTTCAACTAAAAAATGGAAAAATATAAATAAAATTAATTATTTTATGATTATATTTTAAATGATAAAAAAATAAGCCACCTTTCTCAGTTGCCAAATTGTCCTCATCTTTATGGCTTTGTGCTTCTCCATGTTCAGTGCCAATTTGATGGTCGGCAATAGATAAAGCGGACTAAATTTAATTGACAATAATTACAAACAAAAAAAAAATACAAAAATACTTGAGACACGGGAACCGAAGACCCGAGAGTTTTTTAATAAAATTTTCTTGTTCACTTAAAACCAATTAAAATTTTCTATAAATTAAATCAATTTTTGAGCTTTTCCTAACAAATTTGTAAGCTTTTTTCGAATTTGGCTTCAATTTACATATTTATCAATCAAACTGTAAATTGTAAAGTTATTCTTTTTGACTAAGCTATTCTTACAAATTAAAAAATCTTCGGCGCAGGAAAATTTGGGGGGGGGGGGGGATGTCAAAAGCTGGGTAAGAACCCCATAAAACAAAAATTGCAATTTATAATCCAATCCCTGTTTTCAAAATTCTCAGGAAAAACATGCCATGCCTAAATGAAATTTCAAAAAAAAACATTTTAGTTTATACCATCACCACCTTTTCATCATGGTCCGTCGCCCGCGCGTGTTTCGGCTGTTGCTGCTCTTCCGCTTCCGCTTCCTCCTCATCATCCGCTCCGGTGCTCATCCGTTCAACATCCGCTTCGTCCTGCTCGTCCGCGCGCTTGTCCTCCTCAAACAGTCCGTCGTCCGACTCCTCGCGGATGTCGCTGAGCATCATCACGGCGGCGGCCGCTTCTTCCGCCGCCTGCGCGTCGCGCATCACTTCACGCTCCAACTGCTCAAACTCGGTCAGCGAGGACAACGAGCCGGAGATGGACTCCGCTAAAGCAAATATTATCAGTAAAGAATATTTATTTAAATAAAAATTATATTCTGTAGCTCATTAAATAAAAAAACTCCCTAAGGGTACTACTGTATCCACAAAAATTTTAAGGGAGGAAACTTTGACGACATTTTTTAACTTTGTATAAACAAGTTTAAAAGTTTTATAAATGCCAAAATTTGGTTTGATGTGCTTTGTCGATTTATGAAAAAATGCCCAAATTTTAAGTCAAAAAAAATGGGAAAATAAATGCTCAACGGTGCCAATATTGCCGACAGAGAAATTCGAACAAATTTCAAAAACCATTAAAAATTACTTCAAATTTAAAAACAAATCGGCTTACTTTTCAATAACTCGAAAAAGAATAAAAGAAAAATTGTCAAAAATAACTAACATAATTCGGTTTGAAATGATAATTTAATTTTATGATTCTTTCAGTATCTTTCATATTAATGGGACAACAAATTAGAGTTGAGCGGGACCGGGAATTTTGACAAAAACCGGGACCGGGAATTTTGGGGTTGAAAAACCGGGAATTTTTGGCTGGGAAAACCGGGAAAAAACCCGGAAATTTCCCGGTCCCGGTCAAACTTGGTCAAAACCGGGACTGGGTACTCAGTTGTACCCGTTTTTTTTCAGTACCAGTCCCGGTCCCGCTCAACTCTACAACAAATAAAGATATTATTTACCAGCAGCTTGATAATTTCAATAATAAATCATTGTAAATTTAAATTGGAATTTCCAATTAATGCTCGTAATCATTAAAAATATTATTTATTTTTAATTTAAAAAACATCATTTTAATGCCTCCTCACCCGAACCGCGTGCCGCTGCGACAGCGGCTGCTGCAGCAATTTCAGCCCGTGCCCTTTCATTTTTTGGCGAAGTTTCACCGCCGTGTTCAGCACCAACTTCATGGATTTCACGCTCAATCCGTTCAAATTCCAACAAACTTCCATTGGCAGAACTAAGCGTAAAATTAATATTAATTAAAATTTTAAATTAAAATAAATTTACCCAGCAATTTCCTGCGATGTTCGATGCTGCTGTCGTTTGGCTGGTGAAGAAGTAACTGAACCAGCGGACACAGAGCCCGAAATCATTTCGGCACCAGATTGCTCATCGGAAATCTGAAGGACAATTAAGAAATTAATTTAAAAATTCTAAATAATTATTATCTAATCCATGACTGCCCAAGTTTTTTTTAAATAAAATTCTTCAAAAAATGTTTGAAGGGCGCGAGCCAGCAGCAGGTGGTACCGGAAAAGAAAAACATCTCATGGCAATCTTTTTTTAGAATTTCATGGAAATTCTTAATTAGATTTTGTCCAAAAATGATTAAATTGAGGATTTTGAAGAGAATTTATTTCTCAAATTCGAATTTCATTCAAATTTAAAAAATTTCAGACCATCCAAATAAGGACAAATCAATCTTGGAAATAAGGGCACTAGGCAGCTCCCTGCTAAAATCTGATCATAATCACTTCTTCTTTGGAGACAGCCGATGGTGCCCTGTGCCGTGGCATTATTTGTTGGCCCTCAGTTTTTTCTTCGCGCTCGAAAATCTTTATCCCTCTGTTGTGCTGATACTCATCCTGGTCAAAATCTTCTTCATCTTCAACATCAATAATGTTCATCGGTTCCTTGGAAGTGTCTAAATTTATATATTTTTTAAATTACAAATTCAAAATTGTATTGTTAGGGGTTATTTTTAGGTCCTAAAATTCTAAAAAATTTCGAAAAAGTTTTAAAGAAAATGCAGTAAAACAAAAAAAAAACACCCGTTAAGAACTCAAAATTTTTTGAAAAATTTAATTCCTAAAAATTTATTTTTCAAAAATGTTTTTTCTTTAAATCCCAAAATCGGTATATTTTTTCAATTGCCTATTTTTACCCTCATGAAGCAAAAACAATTCTTCGTCCTCCTCTTCCTCAGCTCCATGCACTGCTCGAACACGTTGCTGTTCATGTTGCTGTTTTTCGTCGGCCATTTGTCGCTGCTGTTCTCCATGCACTTCTTGAATATGTTGCTGTTCATGTTGTAGTTGTCCCTGTTGGTCATCGGCCATTTGTCGCTGCTGTTCTCCATGTACTGCTTGAAAATGTTGTTGTTCATATTGTTGTTGTTGCTGCTTCTGTTCGTCCTCAATCGGCCGCTGCTGTTGTGGCGGCGTTGGCGCTGCCGGCGGCGGAATTGGCGATTTTGGACGACGCAAAATTGGCGAAATGCCAAGAAAGGATGTCTCTGCTCCTCCTACTGCTTGGTGTTGATGCTCAACAACAGATTCACCAATTTTGGCTGACAAATCGCCAATTTCATTGTCCTCTTCCTCATCCTCCTCTTCGTCATTTTCGGGCTAAAATTTATACAAAAATTAAACAAATATTTATTTAAAAATTATTAAAATTTAATTTAAAATCGAATAAATATTTACTTCGCTCCTTTCTTCTTCTTCCTCAAAGTGTATATTGGCCAATTCAGGTTCCTCCTCTTCTTCCTCTTGTAAAACCTCTTCTTCTTCTTCCTGCTCCATTGATACCGTATCGGCACTGCTGCCCACAGTAAACTGCGCTTTTAACGGTACTTTCTCCATGTGTTCTTTGGGCATTTGGGCTTCAACTTTTTCTGCTGCTTTTTCTTTAGCTTCTTCTTCAGCTGCTCCTAGTACAGCTTCCACTCCGTGTTCCGCAACAACTTCCTGGCCATGTCCAAATTCGGTACGGTAGGTGGTCAATTCGGCGCCAAACTGTTCAATCCTGTCATCTCCAGGCGATGGAACTTGCTCAACTGGTTCTGGTACTGCTTGATCAGCATCTTTCTGATCACTTCCATGCCATCCAATTTTGCTTTTCTGATCTAACAGAGTGCCAAACTCTGATGCATATGTTGTCTCATGCGTTTCTTTAGCTGCTTCTTCAACTTCGCGATGTTCATTGGTCGATTCGACTTTTCCATGCTTTTCCTCAGCTTCGCTCATTTCGGCATCACTTTTTTCGGCTTTTTCAATGATTTCATAGTCTTCAGCAAGTTCAACATGCTCTCTTGGCGATCCTTCAATCTGTGGACTTTGTTCAGCAACTGCTTCATGTTCATGTCCTGATGATACCATTTCCCATTCCTCTTGCTCATCTTCAGCAGGCTCACGCACCGGGCTAGCCTTTGGATGAGGTGGGACCTGTCGAAGAATTTAACAGTTTTTACTACAAAATTTTACATATTTTTGTTTTAAAACACTTTTGTTATTTTGCAAAAAATAAAAATAAATTTTAATAATCATTTTGACATTTCTTAAATTGCGTGATCTTAAAACTAAAAATAAATATTAAAAAAAATCATTATGATTTTTTTTTGAAAACGCTCTTTGTAAAATGCATTAAAAATCAAAAAATCACCCCATAAGGTTTATCTGTAAATTTTTTTTAAAAAATATCTCAAAGAAAATATTTTTTTCCCCAAAAACTATCCACTAAAATCAAATTTTTTTTTCTTTTTTTTTTTTCTATATTGATCAAATTTTGAAGTAATTTTTTTTACTCTTTTGAATAATGGAAATTTGGTCTTTATTTTGTCTATTATTTTAAAAAAAAAAGTGACATTTTTTTTTTTTTGCTTTTTTCAATTTTTGTGCTAAATTTTACTATTTTGGTGCTTATTTCGTGCTTATTATGAATTTTTGATGCTTAATTATTCTCGTTTTTTTTTTTTGCTTAAAAGTCCAGTGATGACTTAATAACACCAATGAATAATCATCATCCATCCATCCGTCATCTTTGGCAAAAAAATTTTGAATATTGGCATTTTGCCGACCTCTTCTTCCATGCCATTTGCCGTTGTAAGGTGAACATCTTCAGGCCATTCTCGAACCTCTTCTCGACTGTGGCTTTCCGCTGCTTCCGCTAAGCGACCACCTAATGACCGAGCAGGGGACAATTTTTGACCATCCGCTGAGCTTGGAGTTCCCATATATGACCTTTAAAAGTTATAGGAAAATACATTGGCATAATTATTTAGTTTAATTAATTTGAGAATTTGGCATTTTTTTATAGCTAATTAATATGGCAAATTATTTAGTTTAATTAATTTGAGAATTTGGCATTCTTTTATAGCTAATTAATTAACGAGTGATCTAATGGGATGTACTACGTTCCCTCGCCCCTTGCCTTCCCGCCGCCCTCCGATTTTTTTAATTTCAAACTTGGAAAATTTTCAAAAAAATTTTTTTTAGAAAATTTCAAGAAATAAAAATAGCGATTTTTTGATAAACTTTTTGAAAACACTTTTATTTTCTGAGATTTTTTTAGAAAATTAAAGGAGACACAAAATTAAAAAAGGCAAAATAATTAGCCAATTCAAGTAAATAAAATTTAGAAAAATTAATATAAATTATTAAAATTTAATTACTTACCGCAACGATGACTCATCGCTGAGCACTCGCTCCAGCGCTTCTTCAACCAGCTGATTTGCTTGTTGTTCCGTGACGGTGTAAAGTGCGCGAGTTTCTTCCGCGTCGCGCTGCTCATCCCCGGCCCAGCGCACCATTAAAGAATCAGGTCGTTGCTGATCAGTTTTAAAATGATCATCAACGGCTTTATCTCGGTGTTCGTCTGGCTTTACGTCTTCCGACTCGACCAATGCCTCCTCCTCATCCTTCTGATCACCAAAATGATCACTTTTTGGTGACAAATCACCAAATTCAATAACTTCTTCCGCTGCTGCTGGTCGAGCCCATTCTTCTGATGCCATTGTTTCTGGTGCGGATACTGCTTCAACTTCTTGTACAACTTCTTCCGTTTCCACAGTGTCATCCAGTTCATGTCTTTCTGTTGGAATTCGAGCCGGTACTGCTTCAACTTCATGGCGAACTTCTTCTGATTCCACAATATCCTCAGGCTCGTGTCTTTCTGTTGGAATTGATGCCGGTACTGCTTCAACTTCATGCCGAACTTCTTCTGACTCCACAATGTCATCAGATTCCCGTCTTTCAGATGGAATTTGTGCCGATACTGCTTCAACTTCTTGTACAACTTCTTCCGTTTCCACAGTGTCATCCAGTTGATGTCTTTCTGTTAGAATTGGAACCGGTACTGCTTCAACTTCATGCCGAACTTCTTCTGACTCCACAATATCATCAGATTCATGTCTTTCTGTTGGAATTGGTGCCGGTACTGCTTCAACTTTATGGCGAACTTCTTCCGATTCCACAATATCATCAGGTTCCTGTCTTTGTGTTGCAATTGATGCCGGTACTCCTTCAATTTCATGCCGAACTTCTTCCGATTCCACAATATCATCAGGTTCCTGTCTTTTTGTTGGAATTGATGCCGGTACTCCTTCAATTTCATGCCGAACTTCTTCTGATTCAACAATATCATCATATTCCTGTCTTTCTGATGGAATTGGTGCCGGTACTGCTTCAACTTCATGGCGAACTTCTTCCGATCCCACAATATCAGATTCCTGTCTTTGTGTTGCAATTGATGCCGGTACTCCTTCAATTTCATGCCGAACTTCTTCTGATTCCACAATATCATCATATTCCTGTCTTTCTGATGGAATTGGTGCCGGTACTGCTTCAACTTCATGCCGAACTTCTTCTGACTCCACAATATCATCATATTCATGTCTTTCTGATGGAATTGGTGCTGATACTGCTTCAACTTCATGCCGAACATCTTCCGTCTCCAGAATTTCGTTCGTTACATGTCCGTCAATTTCTGGTGCTGATACTGCTTCAATTTCTTGCGGAATTTTTTCCGTTTCCACATTTTCGCCTCTTTCAAGGCCTTCTTCCGTTGAAATCAGCTCTTCCGTCGTGGGAAGAGGCAAAATTTGTTCATGGCCTTCACTTGGCACTTCTTCTGATGCAAATGGTCGTTCTTCTCCATGCATTTCGGAGAATTGTGCCATTTTATCGTCAGAAATTTCAACAAAAGAATGCGTTTGTTCATCTCCAGTCGGTTCTGAGACGCTCTCAAATTGTTTCACTGTCGTTACTTCCCCATCCGGGAATAATTCTGCTGATCGAAATGGTGATCGGGAACGTGGTGAATGCATTGGACTCGCTTCTTCTTCAATAGCAACAGGTTCGGAGTCAACCAACAGCTCTTGTTCCGGCGCTTCATTTTCTCGCTGATCAGTTGGAACTGCAATTTCAATCAGCGGTTGTTCAGTTTCATGTTCACGCTGATCGGTTGACATTCGTCGATGATCAGGCGCAGTTTCAATCAGCGGTTGTTCAGCTTCATCTTCACGCTGATCGGTTGACATTCGTCGATGATCAGGCGCAATTTCCATTGGCGACTGTTCATCTTCGTCTTCATGCTGATCAGTTGGAACTGCAGCTTCAATCAGCGGTTGTTCAGCTTCATCTTCACGCTGATCGGTTGACATTCGGCGATGATCAGGCGCAACCATTGGCGACTGTTTGTCTTCGTCTTCACGCTGATCAATTGACACTTTTTGATGATAGCCAATTTCTGTTGGTGACTGTACGGCTCCTTCTTCTTCGGTTTCTGTTCCAATAAGCCGCTGATCAGTTTGTGCTTCTGTTACAATAACACCAAAATCTCGTTGTTCTAATGCTTCTTCCTCTTCTTCATGAACAGCTGGCAACACTTCAACAATATGGCTTACTCCTTGAACTTCTTCAACTTGCGCGACATGGCTTACTCCTTGAAATTCTTCAACTTGCGCGTCATGGCTTACTCCTTGAACTTCTTCAACTTGCGCGTCATGGCTTGCTCGTTGTTCAGCTTGTTGAGCTTCATATCCTCTTAGATAATCCTCATATTCCTCTTCCGGCTCGTCAGGGGCCGGCGTGATTTCGATGATCGGCGATGGTGAATTGATCACTGATGACGGTTGCTGCTGTAACTGTTCATCCAAACTCTTCCATCGAGAGGATGACATCACTGGCGTACTCGGTGTTTTGCTTCGAGTTTCCTGTAAAAGAAAATTATGTTTTTTGATTATTTTTGGCATTTTTTAAAAATGTACGTCTTCTTGATCAGTGGGTGCAAAAGCGCCGTAAAGTGATCGGGTTCTGTGTTCATCTTCACTGATTCGTTCATGCCGATTAATCACTGTATGAGTGCTTCCTAAAAAAGGCAGCAAATAAATTATGGGCAAAATTAATTATTCGCATCAAAATAGGTAAGGTAGTTCCGTCGAAATTTTTGAATTTAATTAATTCAAATCAGTCGTAAAATTTCAAAAAATTTTTATTCTAAATAAAATTTAATTTTTCGGTTTCTAGCGATAGGCGTAGGACTCAATCCATTATATCCTTGATTCAATTAGGTGCTATTCATCTATACAGAACCAAAAAGGATCTCATGGCTTTAGAATTTTCGAAATTTTATCTCCTTTTGAAATCTTCCCTATGGTACGGGCCAGGGTGGGGCTGGATCCGGAATTTAAATGACCATTTTGGAAAACAAATCTGTTAATCCTAATTGGCACCGCCGGTCATTTAAATTTTTAAAATAAAATAACAAAAAATAAATAAAATTTTTAATAAATATGATTCAATTATCACAAGAGCGGTGGTGCTAATTAGCACCACCGCCTTATTTGTTGTCAAAAATAAGCGGTGAATGGCTTTATATAAAAACCAAAATAACGTAAAAAACATTTAAAAACTTTAAAAGGGATTAAAAAAAATTTTTAAATTTATTATTTGAAAAAAAAAACAAATTAATTTTGACCTTCTTCCGATCCTTCTTCCATTCCGCTCAATTCATTGTCCTCACTGTTCAACGGTGAAAGGGGAGGAGGATGAAAGACAGTCGAACTCTGCTGCTGCTCATCATCGGCAGAATGGGCAATTTGTCTCGGCAAATTTTCAGTGACCAAAACATTGGACTGTTCATTGATCAATTCCTTAAACGAAAATAGTTTCTTTTTAATATTTATTTAATTTTAATAATTTTTTTATGGAATTTCTTTTTAATATTTATTTAATTTTAATAAATTTTTTTATGGAATTTCCATCATTTTTCCTATTTTTTTAATATTCATTTAATTTTATTAATTTTTTATGGAATTTCCATCATTTTAATAATTATTTAATTTAACAATTTTTTGTTTGGACTTTCCATTCTTTTTTCTTTTCTATTTTTTTTTTAATTTTAATAATTTTTTGTTGGAATTTCCATCATTTTTCTACTTTTTTGATATTATGACGCTAATCAAAAACCATCAAAAAGTTCGTTAGTCAAAAAACCATAACTTTGTTCAAAAACAACAAAAATATATATAATTTTTATATCTTTCAATAGCCCCAAGTATTTTATATTAACCAGCAAAATTTCAAAAATTTTCGTTAAGTTTTAAGAAAGTTATGACTAAAATGGTCAAAATTTTGGTTTTTGGATTCCTCTGACCACAAATTTGTTGAAACTGAATGAATTTATTTGAATTTTCAGGCTAATAAAGAACATAGTATCGTTTATATCAATTTCTTAAAAGTTGATTTTGAGCGAAGTTATGAAAAATTTTGTCAAAAATTTCCATTTGATGGTTTTTGACTAACGTCCCAACACCCTTTTTTAATATTATTTAATTTTTTCCTACTTTTTTAATATTTATTTAATTTGGTTATTATTATTGAACATTTCCATAATTTTTGTTGATTTGTTCTGAAAGTTCCTTACCGTTGTCACGTCTTCCGGAAATTTTTCCACGTCTTCGTGCATTTCTTTTGCGGTTGTAACCTGTTCCGGAACTTCCTCTTCTGGAATGATTTTTGCAGTTGTCAAATCTTCCGGAAACTCAGCAGCTTTTGTCAGCTGTTTCGGATGCTCTTCCGGAACAATTCCTTCAGTTCTCATTTCTTCCGGAAATTCCTCAGCCGTTCTCACGTCTTCCGGATATGTTTCAGCCGCTGTCACGTGTTCTTGGACATGTTCTTCCTGAATCATTCCGTCAGTTCTCACGTCTTCCGGAAATGCTTCAGCCGTTCTCACGTATTCCGGATATGTTTCAAACGCTGTCACGTGTTCTTGGACATGTTCTTCCGGAATCATCCCTTCAGTTCTCACGTCTTCCGGAAAGTCCTCAGCCGTTCTCACGTCTTCCGGATATGTTTCAGCCGCTGTCACGTGTTCTTGGACATGTTCTTCCTGAATCATTCCGTCAGTTCTCACGTCTTCCGGAAATTCCTCAGCCGTTCTCACGTCTTCCGGATATGTTTCAGCCGCTGTCACGTGTTCTTGGGACATGTTCTTCCGGAATCATCCCTTCAGTTCTCACGTCTTCCGGAAATTCCTCAGCCGTTCTCACGTCTTCCGGATATGTTTCAGCCGCTGTCACGTGTTCTTGGACATGTTCTTCCGGAATCATTACTTCAGTTCTCACGTCTTCCGGAAATTCCTCAGCCGTTCTCACGTCTTCCGGATATGTTTCAGCCGCTGTCACGTGTTCTTGGACATGTTCTTCCGGAATCATCCCTTCAGTTCTCACGTCTTCCGGAAATTCCTCAGCCGTTCTCACGTCTTCCGGATATGTTTCAGCCGCTGTCACGTGTTCTTGGACATGTTCTTCCGGAATCATCTCTTCAGTTCTCACGTCTTCCGGAAATTCCTCAGCCGTTCTCACGTATTCCGGATATGTTTTCAAACGCTGTCACGTGTTCTTGGACATGTTCTTCCGGAATCATCCCTTTAGTTCTCACGTCTTCCGGAAATTCCTCAGCCGTTCTCACGTATTCCGGATATGTTTCAAACGCTGTCACATGTTCTTGGACATGTTCTTCCGGAATCATCCCTTCAGTTCTCACGTCTTCCGGAAAGTCCTCAGCCGTTCTCACGTCTTCCGGAAATTCTTCAGCCAATGTCACGTGCTCTGGGACATGCTCTCCCGGAATAGTTCCTTCAGTTCTCACTTCTTCCGGAAATTCTTCAGCCAATGTCACGTGCTCTGGGACATGCTCTCCCGGAATAGTTTCTTCAGTTTTCACGTCTCCCGGAAATTCAACAATTCTTACGTCTTCCGGAAACTTTTCAACTGCTGTCACATGTTCCGGCGTTGTCACCTCCTCCGGGTAGTTTGCAATAGAAACGACGTTTTCCAGATGCTCTTCCGGAATTATTTCTTCAGTTCTCACGTTTTCCGGATACTCCTCAGCTGTCCTCAGGTCTTCCGGAAATTCTTCATCCGTTTTCACGTGTTCTGGAAATTTCGCATCCTCCTCACTCGGATGATGTTGGTCCTCAAATGCCAAACTGTCTTCCAACTCCAAATTCCGTTCCTGTACTGCTTCAATTTGTTGTTCTTCCCCATTTCATCTAATTTTGCTTTGTCTGTTGCTGTTCCGACTGCTGCTACAGCGCCGACAATTCCGCCGATTACGGCGGAAAACCACGGTTTGGCTGAACTGCTTGCGGCTGGCGCCTTCTTTGGCTGTTGTGCTGCTGCCTCACTCTGAACGCCATGCAGCGCTTGCAGCTTTGCAACCTCTTCAGCTTCATAAGGTGCCTGAAACCGAATAAATATTTAATTTTAAGCAACAAAGAAATTTAATTTTTCTATAATAATTGAAAATAAAAATTGTTAGTTAAATCACATAAAGTTTTTCGGGAAATTGTAAGAAAATTTATATTGAAAAAATTTTGCAAATTTCTTATAATTGTTGACTTCCACTTTTTCTAATATTTAAAAAACCATGAAATTCGAATTAATATTTGTTCTTTAAAATAATAAAATCTTTTAAAAAACTGACTTGTTCCATTGGCGTTTCTTCAAGCCAAACAATTGGCTTATGTTCAGTTTGAGACTGATGCAGCACATGAACAATCGGTGCTTCTTCTGCTTCTTCCTTCTTTTCAGCAGTTTCAATGATTGGACTAAATGAAATATTGAATACAATTAAATTTAAAATTTTTTTTAATTAGAAATATTAAAAATAGATATATTAAATTATTTTGAAAATTGAAAAATTTGATTATTTTTGGAAAAATTCCCCTAATAAATGTCCTGCTGGGGTAATCTCATTTTAATGATCAAATAATTTAAAAAAAACTTAATTTATGCCTACCTTTCCGTTTCATCCAACCGTAGCTGACCCTCAATTTGTTGAAGCTGTTCAGTTGTCGATGGCTCAGCAACTGATGGCATTTGTTGCTCAATCTGCTGTTCCACCGGAGTCATGGGCAAAGTTTGACGACCCTTTCATTATGCAATTAAATTTATTTATAATATTTTTTTCATTTAAATTTATTTATAAATAGTTTTAAAAATTATATTTTAAGTCTATTTCAAAATTATATTTTTTAAATTTAAACCACGGATTATTTACCACAATTTCGCTGTCAAATCGCTCCAATGCTGTTGTGACAAACATTTCCGGATGTTCATCCTTGGTTAGCGCTTCTTTGAGAAGCTTAAATTGATTAATTATATACAATTTAAATTTTAAATTTAATTAAATTGAACCTGTTGACTTTTGGGCTCAGTGTCCATTGAAATTTTTCGGACTTTAATCATTTCTTCAACAACGTCTGTTCCAAGTGACGACTCTTCTGCAATTTTTGGAATTGAACTAATTTGGAAACGAAATATAAACAACGAAAGACCCAAGAGAAAATTTTTATTTAAATATTTGAATTAAAAAAAAGAAAATTCCCAAAGGAAAAATTTAAAAGAAATAATTTGAAGGAATAAAGAAAATATATTGAAATTTAAAAATAAAATTAAAATCAGTTAAAGAAATGTTTATAAAAAATAAATTATATAATATTTATATTATTTATAAAAAATAAATAAAAACCCAAAGGGAAGTGAAATATTATTAAAATAAATATATTTTAAATAAAACATAAAGGAAAAGTTGAAGAAAAACAAATAATAAATTGAGAAAATTATACTGTTAATTTATCCAAAAGGAAAAAAATTTAAAAAAGATTGAAATTATTCGAGCTGAAAATTCCAAAATTAAAAATCGCTAATGAAAGTTTTATAAAAAATAATTTTTTAATATTTATATTATTTATAAAAAAATAAAAATTGAAATGGAAGCGAAGATATTAATTAAAATAATTATATTTTGAAAAAACTTAAAAGGAAAAGTGGAAGAAAAAATAATAAATTGAAAAAAAAATAAAAAATTTAAATTTAATTCCCGTTAAAAAGAATGAAATTAATCGCTGCTGAAAATTCCAAAACCCGAAAAAACTGAAATCCATTTAGGGTGAGTCGAAATTCTCTTATTGTATATAGAAGGAAAGCCCGAAAATGAAGCATAAAAGGAGTCAGTCACATCATTTTATTTTTTTAAATACCTTTAATTACAGCGAGTTTTGTGCGACATGACGTCACTTTTGGTTTTTGAATTTTTGCCACTTTTTTTGGCTTTGGAATAAAGGATTTTTTTGCTCCTTTAAAAGCAGCGTCGATTTTCGGCATTTTTGCCAACTTTTTGTCGCCTTTCTTCCACTGTTTTATGGGAATTAATGATGAAGAAATATGTTTCTTCCGCTTCCTTGCTCCAACAACGAGATTGGATTTGTTTGGTTTTTCTGCAATTTTTATTTGTTTGTTTAATGATTAATTAGCAATTAAAAATTTTGAAAAAATTCATTAATTTTCATAAAATTCATTTAATCATTGAAATGAATTCCTTCCTATACACTAATAAGGGTTAAGCGGAGGCCTCGAAAAAATTATCAAGACAATTTTTTTTTTCATTTATAAATAAATTTTATTTAAAATATCAGAGAGGAGGCTTTTGCCGGTGCCAATAAGCTTTATCAGGAAAAATTAGAGTGTTAGGGTTCGATTTATTTAAAAATTTACGGAAAATTGCTATTGTTAATTAGTCTCTTATAAAAATTTGATTTTTTATTTTTTATAAAAATATATTTTTAAAAAGTAAAATTCCAAATTTCTTGGGTTTCACTAAAAAAATAATTACTGCCTCAAAAAGTGCGGAATTTACGGAATTCTGTTAGTTCTCTGCTATTTAATTTAAAATGTAATTATTTTTGAAAAATGAATAAATAATTCAAAAGTATAAAAACAAAATTGTACATGAGAAATATTTACCAAAAAAAAACGTACCCCATTCAGCTCCTTTTAACGCAATTTCCTTCGTGCCTTTTTGTCCAATTTCCTCCTCTTTCACCAATGCTTTTCCATCCCTTCCGGGCGTTTCAGCCCCAAATGGAAGGTATTTGCCAATAACAGCCTCACTCTTCACATGTGGTTCTTCAGGTACTGCTTCAACTTCCTTTTGCTTTTCTGTTTCAAGTTCCGGTTCTGCTGCTTCTTCTGTTGCGCTCAAATCCGTTGACTTTTCCGTTTTAGTTAAAGGCCTTTCAAATGCTTCTTCCTCTTCCGGAAAACCTTTTTCAAATGGTTCATCCGGAAGATCTCTTTCAAATGCTTCTTTCTCATCCGGAATATGCCTTTCAACAGCTTCTTCCTCTTCCGGTTCCCCTTCCAGAAGACGCCTTTCAAATGCTTTTTCTTCCGTTTCCACTTCCGTAACGCCCTCTTCAAATGCTTCTTTCTCTTCCGGGACGCGCATTTCAACTACCGCTTCTGGAAGGCTTTTCTCAATTGATTCTTCCGGAAGGCGTTTTTCAAATGCTTCTTCTTCTTTTTCCGGAACGTGCTTTTCCACATCCGTATGTTCAGCTTGTTCGGCTTGCACTGTCTTCATTTCATCGCGTGTTGGACTTTCTGGAGGCGATTCTTCAAAAACTCCGGATGGCGGTTCCACCGTAATGATCGGCTCAATTCTGCTGATCAATTTTGGTGATTCAATTGCCTTCACTTCAACTGATCCAGGCGTTTCAATGGCTTCTTGTTGAATTATTTCAATTTCATTGCGAATTTTTTTGGGTTTCGGTTCTTCTTCTTGTACTGCTTGGTGGTCTTCTTCCTCTCCATGTCTGTGTTGTTGTTGTTGTTGTTGTTCGGGTACTGCTTGTGCTTGTGCTTGTGCCAATTCCTCCGTTTGGGACTCAATCGGTCGCGTTGCAATTGTTACAATTTGTTCGTCTGTTCCTTTTGTGGGGCTAATTGGAGATTCATCTTCGGCTTTCAGTTTTCTAAAATCAAAATTATTTCATTATTAATTGTTAAAGCAAAAAATATAGTCAGGAAGGAGCACACCCGAGCTTCCATCTGAAAAATTTTTTATGGCATTATGCATTAAAATGCCGTAAATTTTTCAAAATACAATTAAAAATGGGTGGGAATTTTGGAAATTTGTTGATTATACATTAAAATGCAGCAAAATTTTAAACTGATATAAATTTTTTGACATATTTTGACTATATATTTTTTAAAAATGGAAAATAGGGCCAGATAAAAATCCAACATATCTTAAATAAGACAAAATGTTGGTGACCAACGGAATCGAACCCGCGCTTCAACCCAATGGGGTCCGGACAATCCGTCAGTGGACAATCCGTCAGTGGTCAATCCGTCAGTGGACAATCCGTCAGTGAAGGACAATCCGTCAGTAATGGACAATCCGTCAGTGGATAATCCGTCAGTGGTCAATTCGTCAGAATTTTTTTTTGATCAATAATCAAAAATCTTGCGAAAATGATTGTTAAATTTAATAAATATAATTTTTATAGATTCTTAACATTCTAATTACTTTATACTTCAATTAATTCACCAAATTCTTAAAAAATGATTATTTGATAATTTTTATGAAATATTATTACAAATTATTAATCAACATTTTTAGCGACTTAAATTAACTTTAACATGATTTTAAATAAATTTGGGTGTTTTAAAAATAAATTTGCTTATGGATTAGCTACTGACGGTTTGTCCACTGACGGATTGTCCACTTACTGACGGATTGTCCACTGACGGATTGACCACTGACGGATTGTCCGGGAGCCCAACCCAATGCATATTATGTTCTAACCACTGAGCTACCGATGCAAACCAAAAACAGCCTAATCAATTAGCTAAATCGAAACACGTGACTATTTCATACAAATTACCTTTCAGCTTCTCGCTGCGCAACTTCGTCCGCTTCCCGTCGCGCTGTGCGCCGTTCGGCGGTCGACGGTCGCCAGCCGAAGCGGCGTCGTGCCGCCTCATCCTCCTCCCGAGACGGGGGCCGTTCGCTCGACGGTGGACGTTCCGCCACGGGACTGGTCGCAGCAGCGGTGGTGGGACGAGGAATCGCAGTTGGCGCCGCCGCCGCTTCACCCCGTTTAAGCGCTTCAAAGTGCGCGATGCGGTCGCGCACTGACGAAGCGGAAGTGGTGGTTGAGGAGCCGGCAGAGTCTAGAGGACAGGAAAAAGGAATGATTGTTTCGTTAATCAATTAAAATGCGCGTAATATTTAATAGATTTTTTATTAATATTTTGGAATAAATCAAATTTGTATTTGAGCAATAATAATTAAAATATTCATGATTAAATGAAAAGATACAGATTCAAATTAATACCTAATTATTACAAATAAACATATCTAAATAAATCTTATTTGAATAAACATATTTAGGTAATACGAAATGAAAAAAGTAAACATCGACGAAAATTTACTTAAAATTTACAACAAAAAAAATTTACCGAATTTTTCAGTTACTCAAAAAAATTGTAGTAAATATTTAAGTCTCGAAGATTTTTTTGCGATTAAACCTTAATTATTTAATAAATTTTATTAGTTTTTTATTCATTAATTTAAGAGTGACCATTAATGTTTTTTTCTTGATTTACCAGCACCAATATTGAAGCATTTTCCATCACCAACAAATTATAATTATGTTGAAACCATCACCATATGAATGTATACGAACCAACCACATTGGCAAAATGCCAATTGTCCAATCACCAAAAACCAAATAATGAGACAAAAGCATTTGGAAATTAAAAGTTTATATTGCTGTTATGCTTAGGCTTTATTCATAAAATTGAGCAGCTTGTCTCCGTATATTTTGTTTCATTTTAATTCATCCATTTTTAATTATTTTTTTTAATTCCTAAATTTCTTGGCAAAATGGTGATTGCCAATCAATTGAAATATTTTCCGGTCCAAAAATAACCCTAAATTAAATTTTAAAATTAATTTTTGTCAAATTTTGAACGGAGACAAGCGCCAGATGAGTGTGAAATACAATTCCAAAATGATTAAGAAAAATTAAAGTAATAATCCATCAGATTCGTCGTATTGGAATTAATGTTGTTGGGGACTGAGATTGCCCGGCTGCTGCTTGTCCCTGATTGGTGCGATTTATGCCACGAATGCCTCCTGCAAAAATGTGCCGAAATTGGCAAAGATATACTGTAACTGACATGAGGGGACTGTGTTTGTTGTTAATTACGGTGGTAATGAATCATTAGACAATAAATGCACACAAACACACAACAGGCACGACAAACAAACACAAAAGGACAAAATTGGGAGGAACACAATAAAAAAAAACATTGGCGCAATGTTACCAAGATATTTTTAAAATTGAATTTTAAAAATTGGAAGTAACATGAAAAACATTGGCGCAATGTTACCAAGAAATTTTTTAAATTATTTTTGGTCTTAATAGTTCTTTAAGAATTTAATTTGCTTTTTTTGAGTGATTTCTTTATTAAATATAGATGCCCAAGAAATTTTGAGAAAATTTTACTCTCAATTTTGGAAAAACAGAGTCTGTATTTTTCGATTAATAAAAATAAATCCGGTTTTAATATTGTGATACAGAATTTTTTTTTTATGTGTATAAAAGCAAATATCCTAATGGTAACACAGCATACGATAGTTATAAGACACGGGTATACGGTAACAGTAAAACCAAACTTTGTTTACAGATTTCGAACAACAGTTAGTATGACAGACAGACAGACAAACGGAACGAAGGAAGGACAAGCGAAAAAAACATTTTAATTGATAAATGTAAATTTGTTAATTTTTTTTTTAAATTAATAATTTTTTTATTATTGTTTTTTATTCAAAAAATTGTTTTTATTTCACGGCAAATAAAAAAAAATTTAAAATTGCGCTATTAAAACAAAATTACCGTCTTCGCCTCGGTGTTGCTGCTGGAAAACAGGAATTCCGCTGGGTGTGTGCTGTGGCTGGAAACCTTCGAGGCCTTAAAATTTTTTCTAAATTATTTTTCCTAATTTTCGAATATTTATATGAGTGGACTGCTTCATCTTTTAATGGAAAAAAGCATTTATTTTCAATCAGAATTTAAATATATTGTCACAATTATGGCGAAGTGTCAATTGCATTTGTCTGTTTTTTTCCGATCATCTGCTAAATATTGTGTCGATGATTATTATTATTAGGGCTCGGATTTTTAGGTTTTTACCTATTTTTTCCTGAGCTCCCTATGGTCTGAAATGCACGAAAAACATGTTTTTTTTTTGGGCTGTTGTTAAACTATTTCTCGAATATTTGTTGACTTTTTAATAAAATTTTTGTCATTTTACACCCCTAAATTCGGAACTTTTTGGCACTTATTTTCCCATTTTTAGCACCTATTTTGGGGAATTTTTAGAACCTAAAACCTACCTATTTTTGCAGTTTTTAGCACCTAAAAATCCGAGCCCTAATTATTATGCGAATATTCAAGAGATAAAAATAATTACAATTAGAGTTAGGATACTTGAATAGAGAAGAAGCATAATCCGGATTTTTTTAAAGTAGTTTTTTGTTTATCCGGAAAATTGAATCAAACAAAATCCATTATGATGGAAATATAAACTTATGGAAATATATGTTGCTGAAATCCATCTAATTAATTAAAAAAGAAAAACATTTTTGTAATTTTTAGGTATTTTTTGGCTTAATATTATTTGTAACAACTTTTTTGGAATTTTCGCACCTATTTATGAAACTGTTTGTGATTTTAAGACTTGCAACAAATCCAAACTCTAATAATAATAATCATAGTAAGTTTGTTAAAATTAAAGAAATGATATATGTATATACACAATAAAAACTGGAGAAGATAAAATTATATAGAATGAAAAAATTAAAAAGTTTTTACAAAAAAATGATAAAAAAAAAATTCCGAAAAATTTCCTTCACACTTCGTTTTCCCTTTTTAAGACAAAAAAAAACACAAAAATTGACACTTCGCCACACAAAAATTAATTGGGTTTTTTTTACCAACGATTATCAGAGATATTATTATGATCACCTTGCACTTGGGACTGACTGGTGGCCAGCACGTGCATGCGCTTCTTGGCAATGGTTGTGCCCGTGTCGTCGGTGGGCCCGAAGCCCTCCTCGACCGACTCACTTTGTTGAACATCTGACAAAGACACGAAAAAATTCAAAAAAAAAAAAAAAAAACGATGGCGACGCTCGCTTAGAGAATTTTCAAAAATTTTTAAATGCAAAAATATTAATCTGAAATTAATAACAAAAATTTTTATATAAATTTTCATTGCTGGAACATTTTTTTTTTAAATTTAAAAACTTTTTGGAGTTGAAGCCTAACCCCAACCAAGGCTAGGCCCCTGAATTTTTTTGCAATTTTTTTTTTTGGAAAACTCACCCTCGGGCCCACGACGAGCCCATTCCTCTTGCTTCTCCTCACTTTCTTCACCCTTTTCAGTGGATTTTGCGTGTTCGAATGGTTGGGCGCCTGCAACAAATTATTTTGCATAAAATGATTTTTTTTTTCTAAGTTAGGGAACCATCAGTCCTTCGGATTTTCTTAAAAAATCGTATCAGGGATGATTCCGAATTCTTCCATAATTCAGGATTATTTTGCCCGAAATTCCTAGTTTTTGAGCCTCCTGGTTACGAATTAAATATTCAGATTTTTTGGTCCACATGAACCACTGTGATCCATACCAATTTTTGTTAGAATTTTTTTTTTTGTTGTTAACTTTTAAAATTAACGCCGTCGCCTTCGCTTAATGTTAAAATAATAAAATATTCAGAAATTAAAAATAAATTAAAAAAAGCAAAAAGCAACACACACACAAAAATAACATAACAAAAAGTAAAGCAGTTGGAGAAGAAAAAAAAAGGAAAAGCAAATCGAATGAAATAAAAGAAAAATTGAAATAAAAATAAAATTGTACAGTGCAAAAAAAAAAAATAATTAAATAAATAAGTAAACATGATAAAAAGTGCAAGTGCATATGTAAAATAATGATAATTGATTTATTAATTAATTTATTTTTTGTTAATTCTTTGGCCCCATCGGCCAAAAAATTTACTAAAATAATTTTAATAAATTTTAAATTTTGTTTTAAGCGTTTAAATAATTGCTTTAATTGTAAGTGTTAGCAATTTTCAGGTTAACTGAGTTCGCCATTTAGCCATTCTTTAATCAAAAATTTTTTTTTTTTTTTGGGATTTTCAAATCCTTTGGCATTGTGCCACTCTTTAACCCTAGTTTCAAATGTTTCAAATCTTTTGGCATTGTGACTCAGTTTTTCTCAATCAATTTTTGCTTTGTTGGCCCTGTTCAGTCTCAGACAGACACAAGCACAGCTTACTGATCTTGGCCATCAGTTTGCGCTGCAACTCCTGCAGCTGTTCCACCGGCAGGCCGACCATGCCCGGCGTCTCCGTCTCGTACTGTTGCTTGGTGGTGATTGTGCGCCGCACGCTGCTCACGGTCAGCTGCAAATCCGCGTCCGGAAAGCGCTCCGCCAGGAAGGCAGCCAGCCGCGCGGTCAACTCCCGGTCATCCGGCAGGCGGATCGCGCCCGCCACCGCTTCCGCGTCCATTTCCGCCTCAAGCCGTTGGAGACGATCCACCACTGAGGAGGACGGTGATGATGAAAATGGTTGTTGTTGTTGTTGTGGTGGTGTTGCAGCAACGTTTTGGCGTTGTTGGTGGTGCTGTTGGTGGTTGGTAGCATTTTTGGGTTGCGCGGTTGCTTGGTGAGGCGAAGCGCTTTCTATCCGAATTGGCACTCCGATCCCGACACTTCCACCACCAATGCCACTAAGGAAAACCGGCAAAAGTGCTCATTTTGTGCCGTAATTGGGGCTTGGAATTACTTTATGATGAGCTGAGTCAATTGGCTTCTTCTCTTACAATGATTAATTTTAGTAAAATTATTATTTTTTTATTATTTTGAAAGCAAATTTCGACATTACAAAATTTAGCGAGCAAAAGCTGGTGGTTTTTTTTTTTGAATTTTTGAAGCAAATGTCCGATAAAAAATTCAAAATTTGAGAAAATTTCTCTTGAAAATTTTTAAAAATATTTTTTAAATTTGAGCTTTTTCTTATTTTGAAAAATAAAAATGAAATTTTTTTAATTCGTTCCAAAAAGTTTTATTTTAACTAAAAGAAAGAAAAGAAAAACGGTAAATATGAATTTAATCCTTTAATGAATGTGTGTGGTTGGCACCAATTTATTTTCGGGGATAAGTCGAGAAGGAATGAGATGAAAGAGATGGGGACAACAAGCAACAACTGCTGGCCAAGGCCATTCAAGCCGATGCTAATAACGAATGTTCCATTGGTTCAATACACACACAAATACACATAAAAGTTTATCCCATCCGCCGATCACCAAAACAAATTTATGCCCCTATAAATTGCCTCTCTCTCTCTCTCTCTTCTTCAGCTAGTCTCTATCTCTCACTCCCTCTCTTCTTCAGCTACTCTCTCTCTCTCTCTCATATTCATTCAATCACTCCCTCTCTATCTCTCTCTTATTCACCCACTCACTTCCTCTTTCCCTCTCTTACTCACCCACTCACTCCCTCTCTCTCTCTCTCTCCGTACCCTCTCTGTATTCCCCTCATTCCCTCTTTCTCTTATTCAGTCACTCTTTATCTCTCTCTCGCTCTCGCTCTCCTCCTCTTTGTCTCTCTCGATCACTCCCTCTCCCATTGACTATCTCTCCTTCTCTCTATCTCTCTCTATTATTCACTCACTCACTCCCTCTCCCACTCACTCTCTCTCTCACTCTCTATCTCTTTGTCTCACTCTCGGGCTATGTTGTTGGTGTTGTTGTTTGTTGTGGATTTTATTGTATGTATGTGTGTAAATTGATCGACCAATCGGCGGACGGGTGTGAATTTGCCATTTGGAAAAGTCGAGAGTGTCGAGAGTGAGCGATCAGATAAATTGATCGGACGGACGAAACTCGAGAGAGTGTCGAGAGTGAGTCAGTTAAGAACAGTGAGTGAAGCGGCAGGGATTTATCGCCAAATCTCTCCCAAATTCCTTCCCCTTTTCCTCCTCCTCCTCCTCCTCATCCGCTTCTGAATGAGACGATCAATTTTCACGATAAGAGCGGGGCTAAAACCCAAGGCTTCTTCTCTCACAGGGGGAGGGGCGAACTTTAATTTATTATATTTTATTTGTTATTTATTTTCAAATTAAAAAAGAATGCCTCCGGGCAAATTTTTTGAAATTTGGGCGCAAAAATGGCTTATTTTTAAATTTGTGAGACAAAAATCAAAAATTTTATTAAGCAGTAAAAGTGAGAATTTTTCAAGACTTAATCGGAGCATTGTTATTTTAAAGGGGATTGAAAGTTTTTAATTATAATTTTAATTAAATTAATTATTTTTAATTAAATTTGTTTAACTGAAACCAAAAGGGTTCCCAAAGATCAAATTAGTACCAAAAACCAAAAATGAAAAACCGAAAAGAAGTGTGAACAAATTTACGCCACAAACAAAATATGAAACTACAGTATAATAATAATAGAAGCAAATTGCAAGGGGTACGGTAATTGAAATGAGAGGAATATTCGAGAAATATAATAAGCTAAGGGTAATTAAAAGCAAGCATAAGTTAGTCCGAATGGAGGTTGCAAAGCTTTTTTTTAAGGCTTCAAATTAAGAATTTGAGTCAAAAATTTTAAATTATTATAAATTTGTAATAATATTTTTTGAAAATGGCAAATTTGGAATTTAAAATCAATTTTAGAAAATTTAAAGATTTATCAAAATTCCAAAAAAAAATTGCATGCTCAAGACTCTCGAATATTCCGAAATTGGTGAGAAAGAAAATTGGGGTTGGAAAGTATGCAAAATTGCGGATGTGACCAAACACAAGGACCAAAAAAGGAGGAGGACAGCTTTAAGTAGGGGCAGAAAATTTGGGATTATTTTGTTGAGATAATTGAGAATTAATTAGGCTATTAAATTGGGGCGGGAAGGGGGTTAAGTGGCAAGTGAGTGTGAAAATTTTCAAAAAATTTTAATTTTTCGAAATTTTTAAATGAAATTTAGTTAGCTTTTATGTAATTAATATGTAATTAATTGTTTGTTTCTTTTTTTGGTTCACCATCACCAACCACCAACCGCAAAAAACATTTGTGTGGACGGACAGAGCGAACAACAAAATTGGTGTATTGTGCCAAAATTGCACATTGGTACATTCATTTTTGAATATTCAATAATGTTCAGGAAGTGTGCGTGAAGAAAATTTTTCTAAATTTTTGAGGGGGCAAATTAAAAAAAAAAATTAAATTTAAATTAAATAAATATTTAAAACAAAAAATTCAACGAAAAAAGCATTGGGGTTTTGCGTAAGCATTACAAAACTTTAAAAAAACGTAAAGCAATATTTTTTGTTTGTTTCTGAGCATAATTTCACAGAAATGGAATTTTTTCGCTAATTTTCATAAATTTGCCCCTCAAAAATGAAAAAAATAAAATCAATTTTTTTAAATGGACGGATTTTTTCGGCGAGGGGTGCTCAGAAAGAAAGAAAGAGAGAAACTCAGAAAATAGCGCAAGGGCTCAGACAGGCAGAGAAAAAAATTGTAACGGAAGAGAGAGCAGCAGCAGTAGCAGAGAGTGTGTGTGTGTGTGTGTATAGCAGAGAAAAAAAGGAAATACACCTATACTAAAAAGAAAAGAAACATAACATTGTGTGTGGAGTATGTGTTGTTGTATATATAAATGCATATGACGCATAATTGGGGGCTGTGCCAAAAAAGAAAATAATAAAAAATAATTATTATTTATTTAAACATAAGCTACAGCGACGACGTCGGCACGGCGTTTTTTTTTGGGTGGTATGGATGTCCTACGACGGCACACAAAGTGCCAGCCGTTTCGAGACTAATCCCGGCGGTCTTCGGCTTGGTCGTGCCAATGCCCATCATCATGACCATGGCGGTCTTCCTCCGTTGGCACCGGTGTGCCAACTTCGTCGGCACGACCATGGCCACCATTTGTTGGAGCAGTACCTCCCCCTCCTCGTCTGTGTTCGGCTTCTTCCTCCTCATGTGGTTGTTCTTCTGCCAGCTGCGCATGTGCCAACTGCTTCTCCTCCTCTGTTTCTCCTTCACCGCCTCTACCGTTGCTGCTGCTCCACGAGTCGGTTACGGTGGTTACAGTAGTCACTGTTGTGGTGCCACTCTTTTGCATGGCTTCTGCCTCTGCAGCGGGTGCAGATACTGCTTCAGAGGGTGGTGATTGGTCGGATCGGTGCTGTTCCCATTCAACGACATGGTCATGGTGTACAACAGTACCACCATCACCGTACTCCTCTGGCATGGGCTCGTCAAAGTGTTGCTCAATACGGTAATGGTCCGGCTCATCAACAACAACAGCATATTGTTGCTCCTCCATCGGTTGCTGAGGATGATGCTCATGCACAACAAATTGTTGCTGTTGTTGTTGTTGCTGTTCATCATGGATCACAACGGAGCCTTGAATATTGGAAAGAAATTTATTTTGTAAAAAAAATAAAATAATAAAAAAAAAATAAATTTAATGAAAAATTAAAAATATTAAAAATATATAAAAATGTAAAAAATTTAATAAAGAAAATAATTAAAATACGAAAATAAATAGTTAGAACTGGACGGGACCTGGACTAAGCCGGGATTTGCCCGGGATCCCGGTTCCTGTTTATTTTTTGAAAAAAGGGCGGGATCGGAGTCACGACAAAATCGGGATTTGAACCCCGGGGGTGGGAGTCAAATCCCGGCAAAATCTGGATTTTAACCCCCCGTGGTCGGGATTCAAATCCCGGCAAAACTGGGATTTCAATCCCAGTAATCCTATCCCGGCATGAGGCTAATCCCGAATCTTGGTCCCGACTATTTCAAAATTCCGGCTCTAATAAATAGTGATATAAAAGAGAAATGAGTTTATTAATTTTAAAAACATAATAAATATATTAATTTCAAAAAAGCACCTTCACTGCCTTGTGATGGCTCGCGTTGTGTTGTCTCTTCCGTGGGCTGTTGTTCTTCTACAGTTGGTTCATGCACTGCTTGAACATGATGATGTTCCTCCTCCTCCTCCTCCATTTGCATTTGTTGTTCTTTTTGCGGCACAATATGTTCAGTGACAATTTTTGTTGTCTTAAATGGGGGGGGGGAAGTTAATTTAAATTTCAAAATAAATTAAAACATTCATTTTGTAATCTTCCGAGAAAGTTAATTTTGTAAAAAAATTGATTTTTAATATAAAATTTTTTAAACATTTTAAAATTTCTAAAAAAATAGTTTTATTTTATTTTAAGAAAAATAAAATATAAAAAAATTTTATTGAAAAATAAAATAAAAATTCTATTATTTTTCAAGAAAAAAAGACGAAAAAATATAACATTCTAAAATATAAAAAAAAAAACTTAAAAACATGAAAAATGAAAAACTATTGGATATTTTCTTGAAATTTTTATGGAAAATGTTCCTATAAATTAGTTTTTTTTTTTGCAATTTGAATTATGCAAATAATCCTTTGTTGTAATTGTGCTCCCCCACCTGCACTGTCGTCATGCCGATGGGCTGCCCATGCTCGTCATGGCTGATCAGTTGCTGCGGCTCCCCGTCAATTACCATCGCTTCACGGCTTCGTGCCAGCCGATCCAAATGGTCCTGCAGCGGCTGCTGCTGCTGTTGCTGCTGATCAGCACCACCACCACCGCCGATGGCCATTGTTTCCCACTGCTCGTGCTCTTTGTCCGTCAACGGGAGGCCATGCCGTTCCACCTCATTGCGTTGGACCTGCAAATTTAATTTAAAAAATATTTTAAAATTAAAAAAAAAAATAATTTTTTGTTTTTCCTTTAAAAGTAAAAGGAACCAAATGAATAGCAAAAAATGAGAATTAATTGTTCAAAAAATGAAGCAATAAAGAAGGATGAGAAGATGTGCTTGGGTTCTGGGAGCCTCAAATAATATTAAAAGTGAACATTGTCCGGTGATGAATTGTGAAATTTCCATAAATCCTAGAATTTCAAATTAAGCGGCAGAGATAAAAAAAGGAATTGCTTTCAAATTTCATAAAAAATTATTTTAGAAAATTATTTATGTGATTTTGTGAATAGATTTTGATCAAAGCAAATTTTGTTGATATAAGAAAGGATAAAGGACAACTATGACCAGGGTAAACAAAATTCTGGTCAAATACCCCTTTAGTAAGCCTAGAAATTAACCAATTTAAATTTTCAAGAAATTTTGGAATGCCAATTAAAAATGTTACTGAGAAATGCAACTCATTCGGAAATTCATTAAATATTTAAAAAAAAAACTATGAAAACTTATCAAATAAGTTTTCTTTTTTATGCAATTTTTTAAAAGGAAAAATTTGTTTGGGATTTTCAATTTGTTCCATATAAACAATTATTATTATTTTTTTGCGAAAATTATTTCTTAAAAAATCTGAGTAAAAAAATTGATTTCCATGTTATGATGAATTATGTGAATTTATTAATTCTGAAAAATATTTGCTGAAGAAAAAATAACAAAATTGAGCAAAAACATTTAAATGCGAATAAAAAAATTAAAAAATTCATTTAATGCAATAAATTTAATTTCCACAAAAAATGTTTTTTTGGCATTTAACTTTTTCAATAATTTTTTTTATTTATAAAATTGAATCCGGCAAAATCCTATCAAATTTTGATGAAATATTTGGCCAAGGATGTGACATAAATGAAAGTGAAGAAATTGTGATAAGGATTGAACAAAACGACCAAAACGAGCAAAATGATAACTCAACAGCAGCAATTGATCAAATTGGTGGAGAAATGGGAATGGACCCAAATGATCAACAAAAAAGAGAAATAATTCGAAAATTTGAAGCAATTAAAGAAAAACTAAGAGAAAAGAGAAAATATGAAAATAAAAACCATAGCAAAATTGAGAGAAAAATTGGAAAATTATTAGGAACAAATCGGAAAATTAATATCACAAATGGAAAAAAGAATTGAATTTAAATAAAATGAAAATTAAAAAGCAATTTCATGATCAGAAAAAGAAAGAATTCATTGATAAATTTGATGAATTTAAAGAATTATATGGCCAAGGCAAACAGAAAGAATTTGCCAAGGAATTGGGCATTACTAAAAAGACATTTATAAAATGGAAAAAAGAATTGGTGCCAGAATATTATAAAAGTAATTGAATAATTAAATTTTAATTATTACTAATCATTTTTATTTAGCACAAACTAAATATTCCAATGAGGACAAAGCAAAAAAGATGAAGCAATATTTCAAAATCAAAGAAAAACATCCAAAAATTGTCGATAAAATAATTGCCGAAAAATTGGGACTGAAATATAACACAATGAGAAAGTGGAAAAAGCAATTTGCACCAAAACATTTGCTTGATATGTGCTGATTTAGTTTGCATGTTTTGAAGGCTTTCAAGAACATTCCCAATTTTTCAAAAAATTTTATTTGAAGTTAAAAATTTTTGAAGAGTTGACAAATAAATAGATTCAAAATTTGAATAATTTTGAAGTTTTTTGTTTGTCAATTAAAAACTAATTATAATTGATTAAAATAGCAATTTCACAAAATTTTTGTTGGATACAAAGCCAATTATGGCTAATTAATTATTATTTCTTTATAATTATGTGCCCAAAAAATAAATGATTTCCGAGCAAATTGTTACACTTTCCTTTTAATTTCCATCATTAAAAAAATTTCATAGCCATAATCAATGTAATATTTTTTTTTTTTTTAAAACTAAATTGCCTATTTTAGTGAATTTTCCAAAACATTGATGGATTAGGTATATTTTTCAGTAACTTTTTACATTGGCATGCCAAAGTTTGATGAATTTGTGAAGGAATTAGGCATTTTTAAGAGACATTTTTTAAATGGAAAATGTAATTAATGCCTAAATATAATAAAAATAAGGGTAATATATTTAAAAGAATTTTGGTTATTTTTTGAATTGATTTAATATTTTAATGAAGAGAGAGAGTTAAAATGATGAAATAATATTTTGGAATTAAAATAGAAACCCAAAAATTTCCATCTGACTGAAAATTTTGTCAACATTTCCTCCAACAAAAAAAAAACGCATCCCATGGTAATTAATATATTCATTATTACTCAGAAGCAATCAATCAATTCCTTTAATGTATCAATTTTATCATAATGTTTACTTTAAAAGAAAAATAAAATATTATTAAATTATTATTTTTTGCGAAAATTATTTCTTAAAAATCTGAGCAAAAAAATTGATTTCTCTGTTAGGAATTAGGTGAATCAATTAATTGAAAATATTTATTGATGAGAAAATAACAAAATTGAGTAATAATATTAAACGCGAATAAAACACTAAGATTTCTCCAAAAAATGTTTTTATGGCATTTAATATTTCGTATAATTTTGCATTGTTTATAAAATTGAATCCGGCAAAATCCAACCAAATTTTGATGAAATATTTGGCGATGGATGGGACAAAAGAAAACGAAGAACATATGGTAAAAATTGAACTAAACGAGCAAAATGAATCTACGGAAGTTGATCAAATGGGTGGAGAAATTTATTGGAACGGACCCAAATGATCAACAAAAAAGAGAAACAATTAAAAGAAATTTGATGTAATTAAAGAAGAAAAAAAGGAAATACAAAAATAGAAATTGAGACAAAAAATTGGAAAATTATTAGGCGTAAATCGCCTGAAAAATATACAAATGGAAAAAAGAATTAAATTTAAATAAAAAGAAAAGCAACAAAATGAAAAACAGTTTTTATGAGAAGAAAAAAAAAGAATTTATTGAAAAATTTGATGAATTTAAAGATTTATATGGCCAAGGCAAACAGAAAGAATTTGTGAAGGAATTGACATTTCTCACGACACATTTTGGAAATGGAAAAAGGCATTAGTACCAAAATAAGTGGGTAATTAAATATTAATTAGTTTAATCATTGTTACTTAAGCACCTAATAAATATTCTGATTGAGGACCAATCAGAAAAGATTAAGCGATATTTTGAAATGAAAGCAAATAATCAAAAAATTAAGACAAAATAATTGCCGAGAAATTGGGAATTGAAAGAATAAATCCATTTTGCTTCAAAATTTTAATTAATTGATGTTTTTGTTAAATTTGATTAAAATCGCTTACAAAATTTGTATGAATGTGAAGACAATTATGGCTAAATAATTTTATAATTGTGCTCCACAAAATAAATGATTTAAAGTAAATTATTTCACTTTTCTTTGCGAAATTTTAATTTGTAAAATAATTTCCTCCATTTAAAAATTTTTTTGGCCACAATTAATTAAATATTTTTTATTATTTTTTTTAACTAAATTGTTTATTTAAATTGATGATTTGTAAAGGAATTGGGCATAACATTTTTTAAAAATAAACTTAAAAATTTATTTTTTTTTATTTTTTTTTTTGCGATTTGCGCCTAAATTTTTTTTTATTGGTTTACTTCAATTTTGCACTCATTTTTCAATTAATATTTTTTGTTTTTTATTAATTGCATCAATTCTCACACCGAAAGGTCGGGAACACTTTCTAATTTATGGTACTGAAGAGATAAAATCCAAAAAAAAAAAAAATTTACATTTCAATCTGAAAAATTTACCAACATTTTGAAATATTAAAAAAAAAAACCCAAAATTATTATTTTTTGCCAAAATGATTTCTTAAAAACCTACGTAAAAAAATTGATTTCTCTGTTATGAATTATGTGAATTTATTAATTAAGAGAAAATAAAAAATTGAATAATATATTTAAGAAAACATTAAATAAATTCATTTAATGCAATAATTCGATTTCCCCCTAAAAAATGTTTTTTTGGCATTTAACTTTTTCAATAATTTTTTTTATTTATAAAATTGAATCCGGCAAAATCCTATCAAATTTTGATGAAATATTTGGCCAAGGATGTGACATAAATGAAAGTGAAGAAATTGTGATAAGGATTGAACAAAACGACCAAAACGAGCAAAATGATAACTCAACAGCAGCAATTGATCAAATTGGTGGAGAAATGGGAATGGACCCAAATGATCAACAAAAAAGAGAAATAATTCGAAAATTTGAAGCAATTAAAGAAAAACTAAGAGAAAAGAGAAAATTTGAAAATAAAAACCATAGCAAAATTGAGAGAAAAATTGGAAAATTATTAGGAACAAATCGAAAATTAATTCAAAAATGGAAAAATGAATTAAATTTAAATAAAAATAAAATTAAAAAGCGAATTTATGAGCATAAAAAACGCAAATTCATTGAACAAATTGATGAATTTAAAGAATTATATGCCCAAGGCAAACAGAAAGAATTTGCGAAGGAATTGGGCATTTCTCACGACACATTTTGGAAATGGAAAAAGGAATTAGCGCCAAAATATAATAAAAGTAAGAGAAATTATTTAAATAATAAAAAAATATTTAATTAAGCACCAAATAAATATTCCAATGAGGATAAATTGAAAATGATAAAGCAATATTTTAAAATAAAAGAAGCAAATCCAAAAATGAATGACGAAATAATTGCCAAGAAATTGGGAATTGGAAGAACAACTCTATGAACAAATGGAAAAAGGAATATTATTCATCCATTTGATCAGTGATTTTTACTTGGTCTGAGTGATTTTTGAAGCATTGTTCCTTTAATTAATTACACATAATTAATTAGTTCATAAAAAATCGCATGCTGAAATTTTTTTCAAAAAATTTTTTTTCTTGAAATTTTTTTACTAAGAAATTTCCTAAGAATTTTTTTATGAAAAATTTCTAGGTTTGAAAAATTTTTTTTTAATTTTTACGGGGGGGGGGGGGGTCCCCTAGGGGTGTTAAAATTTTGATCACTCCCGATCAGCCTAAAGGTGTGAGTGATCTGATCACTGTGGTGCAATGGACTTTTTTGATCAGCATCCAAAGTTATATATTTTTTCTTGCACTATAAAAAAAAGTTACATGTCTTCAATATTATTTTTGAACTTATAATTTTGGAACAGCAAATTTGGGACAATTTTCGGGAAAAAATTCATAAAAAAATTTTTCCTTTTACAATTTCCAATTTTTTTTTTTTGTGTGCTTCTTAATATTTATGGTGAGGGTACATGTAAACATTGAAGACGAAAGAAATAAAATATAAGAAAAAATAATGATGTTGAATAAAGATGAGAATTATTATGAAAATTAATGAAAATTCATCGCTTACTGTACGAAAATTTAAAAAAAATCCAAGAAAATGGGAATTTTATTTAGAAAAAATCCAAGAAAAATGGGAATTTTTAAAAAACCAAGAAAAACGGGAATTTTAATTAGAAAAAAAACAAGAAAAATTGGAATTTTATTTAGAAAAGGTCCAAGAAAAATGGGAATTTTTAAAAAACCAAGAAAAACGGGAATTTTAATTAGAAAAAAAAACAAGAAAAAAGAGAATTTTATTTAGAAAAGATCCAAGAAAAATGGAATTTTTTTTTTTAATTTTACAATATTTTCTTAACAAATTTGACCCAAAATGATTTTCTCCCCGGCGATGTTTAACAAAACCGACGGATTCCAATTTTTCCAATTTATTAATTTAATTTAAAATTAAATTTCAAAAATGGAATCCCTCTCTCACACACCTCTTCCCCGTCCCGATAGACGTGTTCCGTCACGCGTTCGTCCACAATTGGCGCCTCCCCATTCTGCGCGTGGTGCACAAAGCGTTCAGTGCGCGTGACCACCGTCTCCACGTTGCCCTCCTGCTGCTGCATGGGCTGTTGTTGTTGTTGTTGTTCCGCTGCAACCGATGATGGAGTGGGCGAAATGCCAGCGCTGCTTGATGGCGCTAAATTTGTTAATTGCGTTTCGGCAATTTTTTGAATGAAATTTAATAAAAAATTAATAAAAGATATTTAATAATTTTCAAATGAATTTTAAACAATTTTTATTATTTTAAATAAATAAAAATTAATTTTAAAAAGATTAATAAATTCGAATAAATTGTCACAAAAAACATTTATAAAAAATTTTCAAAAAAAATATATATAATCAGGAAAATAAAATAATTAAATTAAAAAAATTTTTATTTTAAAAGCAAAAATAAATGAAAATAAAATAAATAAAAACTAATTAAGTTAAATTGAGTACAAATTTTTATTTTCTTACTAAAATTATTGTAAACTCACGTGTTGCACTGAGCGCTTGTGACAGCGCGACTGCAGCGGTTGGCGCAGCGGCGAACGCAAGTCCACCAGTGGCAGCCGCCAGACTGCCCTTGCTGGAATGGTCACGACGCAGTGATGCTGCAGCAACGATGGGCGTGCCGCCACGACTCGCACTGGTACGCCATGCGTCGTCAATGTCCGCTACGGTGGCACCCGTGATGTCCAAGCCGTACATGCGATGCACAATGTCGTCACGGCCAATTTGGCGTAATGCCTTTTCCAAGTCGTCGGACACTGAAAATGATTAAAAAATAATAATTTATTTTATTTTTCTAGCTTTAAAAGAAAAGGTCAATTAAACTAATTACATAACTTTTTGAAATTTTATTATTTCATTATTACCCCATTTTAAAAAGACCAAATTTCGATTGTTATTCAAAAAAGAATTTTTTTAAATTTAAATAAATAATATTTTAAAATAAATTGAACATTTCCGCAGCAGATTTAAAAAAAAAAATTCAAAGTTGAATAAAATTTTCTAAAAAATAATAATTTTTTTGAAAAAATTTAAAAAAAAAAAAATTCAAATAATGAAAAAAATTTAATAAATTAAAAACAAAATTAAATTTCTCTAAAATTATTCCATTTTTTTTAATTTAAAAATTTTTCTCAAAAATTAAATTAATTAATTAATTTTTTCATTTTCCTCTCTTCTAATTTTCACCATTTGCTTCTTCCTGCTGCTGTTTCTGTTGTTGAATTGCCTTTAGCCAAAGCCAAATTTTCAGTGCCGCCATTGGCTCCTGTCCTCCGCCCGCATTGAATTCCTTCCGAATTTGGCGGATGTCGTCGGGGTGAAGGCCGAGCACACGGGCGAGACGAGCCCTGGAAAAAAATTGGGAAATCAGTAAAAAACAGTGATTTTCAAGAGTCTCGAATCAAGAAAAAAAATCTCTCGGATTTTTCGTGGTATCATTGCCGAGTCTCGGGAAATTTTCGTGCTCGAGCATCATTTAAAATAATGTGGGTAAATAATTTTAATAAAAATAAAATTTTCACATTTTTTTTTTAATTTGGCGCTAACAAAAAAAACAGTCGTAAATTTTGAAATCATTGAAAATCATTTGGGGGACCCTTGTGGAGTGCAATTTTAAAAAAAAAAGGTCGGAAAAAATGTTTCTCAGGGTCTTCCGGGGTCGTTGATCATGGTTTTGACATTCATTTCGACAAAAAAGGAATCCCTAACCCGAATTCGAACAAATAATGTAAATATTATTATTACAAGTAAAATTTAATATTTTTTTAATTTGGCGCTAGTTAAAAAGCCAAAATTGAAAATTATTAAAAACCATTGAGGGGACCCTTTTTGTGTCCAACTTTTTTTTTCAAAAAGTCGAAAACATGTTTCTCGGAGCTTCCTGGGTCGTTAATGATGATTTTGACACCGATTTCGACTACGAGTCCCGAACCCGAACTCGAACAAAAAGTCGAAATTCAAAAATTTCCAATTTTTGTTCGGTTTCGGAGTTGGAAATTTAAATGTAATATAAGCATTTTTGTTTACAATAATTACCAATCTCCGCCGATGCGTTTTGCCACCAGTTCAAGCGGCACGTTTGGGTATGCCTCGGCCAGATTTGCATGCAGCGCCTCCGCGTAACGTTCGCTCACTGACGGCACGCGTGGTGCGCCGCCGTCCGGTGGCTGCTGTTTGTCACCACGTTGCATGTCAGCCTGTGCACTGATGGACGGCAACGGTCCAATGTAGTCAGGGAGTGTGAGTGACAACGTGCAAATTGGATGTTGGGGTGGCAGCGTGTCGGCACGCGCACGGGGCTCCTTCATCACTGCAACACGTCCTGCAGCGCCCGCTTCCTGGTCATCTTGTTGACGAACCTTGAAGAGAAATAATGTTACTGATCAGATCAGAAATATTTCGGAAATTTTTTTTTGAAAAATCTTGGTTTTGTGCAAATTAATTATTTAACAAAAACAAAAAAGGAAAACTATTTTTATCCCGAATTACGCCTCATCCCCACTCCCCTTAAAATAACAATTTACAAAAAATTTTAAGCTCTGTTAGATTTAAAAAAAAAAAAATTTTGTTGAAAAAACGCAACCAGAAATTTTCTTTTTAATTTATGCAAAAAATTAATATAATTTCACTAAAAACAATATTACTAATAAAATAAATAAAACTAATTTATCTTTAAATATTCTAATAGAATCTACAATTAAAAAATCGCAAATTTTTATTACAAAAAAGTTATGACAAGAAAGATTAATGTTTAAAAAATTTTTATATTATTTTTCCAAAAAAAAAAAAAAGCCAATTATTAGGAGAATATTCTGCAATATATAATAATAGAAATAATTTTATAGTGTAATAAATCAATTTTTTTTTTCATTTTGATCATAATTTTCTTAACATTTGGTTAATTTTTTAAATTATTTATTTTATCTTTTTAATTAATTTTTTTGACCATTTAGCGTCATTATCATTAATTTAATAAATTCCTAATACAGTTTTTGATGACCATATTTTTCCTATTTAATTATTTTTGCAAAAAATTAAAATTAAAAAAGGAACTCTAGAATTCTCAACCAAAAAAAAAAAATATTCAATTAAGCAAAAATTCATTTTAATACCCTAATAAAAATAAATATTATAAATTAAAACCAATTTGTTGTAATTAATGAATCCCCATTATTTAAATATGCCAGCCCCACTTTTGCGTTGAACATCAGCCGATTCTCTTGGAATGGCAGGAAGAAGACGGACAGTTGGTCACCGCGTTTGGTCACCGGCACCAAATTGCCCGCAAATTCCAACCATTGGTGCCGATTGCTGAGCACTTCCACGTCCCGGGATTTGGCAATTTCAACAAATCCCTCCTGCTTCTCCAACGTTTTGTCCTCCTTGTCATCCGTCATGCAGAACATGCTTAAAAAGGAGGGCAAAATGCACAAATGGCAAATGTTGATGGAAAAAGCAAATGTGAGACTAATGAGAAGGTGGAGGAGAAAATGATGGCATTAATTAAAGTGTGTCATTAAGTGTAATTAGTGACCATAAAATTAATTAATGAATACTAACTAATGCTATTAAAAGCGTGATAGTAAATCTCTGCCACCAAAACTGAATGATGGAAACTGACTAATTAGGATTTAAATCATTAATCGGTTTAATCAAAGCAAAAGTGAGTTACTAATAGCTTTAATCGGAGCCATTAAACGTGACTAATGGACGCCATTGAAGTGAGGAATTAAGTATAATTAGTGTCCGTAAGTTGACTAATGAGGACTAATCAGTTTTATCATATCAGTTTTTCAATAATGTGATGTTATATCTGTGCCACCAAAAATGAATGATGAAACTGACTAATGAGGAATAATCGGTTTAACCAAAAGCGACTAATGGCTTTAATCGGAGCCATTAAATGTGACCAATGGCTTTAATCTGAGACTGACTAAATTGTTTTTTTTATTTTTTGGCATTTTATGAAGAAAAAGCCAAAAGAATTGAGGGCATTAAGCAGAACCGAAGTCTAAGAATTGGCACTGATCAATGGGTTTGTTCTCGAACTGTACCGTAGTTGCCCCTCAACGGGGTACGGTCGACGGGCGAACACCACAAATTTGGCCATGTACGGCACAGCGATCGCTTCATTGTACACTTCTTGCGCCATGCGTGCAGCGTCGCGCGGCGTTTGGCAGTCCATCAGCCAAAAGCGGGCGGACACGGTGGTGGTGAATGAAATCTGTGGGGCAAAGGGACCAAATTTCCAAATGATTTAATTAATAACTAATTAACGTAGTCTAATTAACGTAGTTTTATAACACCTTTACAAAAGCTATTTGCAAATTATTTCTTAATAAATTCATTTAAATTAAATATTTAAATTGGCTAAATTTTTATTAACATGGCTGATAAAGATCGAACGGGAGCGAGATTCCGTCGGGATTGTTCCCGGATTCTGAGCCCGATAATGATTTTTTTTAAGGGCGGGATTAAAAATATATCCCTTAAAATTCATTAAACGATAATTATTTTACAAAGAATTTTTTTTTTAATTTTATGAATTTTTTTTTCTTTTTTCCTACTTTTTTCTAATTATTTTTGTGTATTTAAGGCATTTTTTGAAATTTTTTAACCAATTAGGTCCATTAATTAGCAAAATTCACGCCATTTTCAAGCAGTACCTCTTCGCCGGTGAATGTCAGCTGTGTGGTGCCGGTGATGTCCTCCCATTGGGCAGGCGCTGAGCCGCCAGTGATGCTGCACAACAAGCGCAGCGTGGGCGGCTCCGTTTGCGGTTGCTGTTGGGCCTGTGCTGCAGCGTCCTTGGCACTGGCGCTGGCACCCGCCTTGCCGCCGGCTGCAGCTTCCGCTGGTTGCTGCTGCGGGTACTGCGTGAGCATGCCCTTCTGGGCCGACTGGGGCAACGGAATGCAAAGCGTAATGGGCTAAACAAAAATGAATTATTTTAATCATTTAAAAAATAAAATTTAGTTTATTTATTTAAAGCCTCTAATGAGATAAAGAATAATAATAACTAATTATAATTAAAAATGATTTAAACTTAAAAAAATAATTAAAAAATAATTTTTAATATATTTTAAAAAACAATTTAATATGAAAAAACTAAATTAAAAAAAAAAATTAATTTTTAGAAACTTAAAAAAAATTAATAAAAAACAAATTTTTAATAAAAAAAAATATATTCCAAAAAATAATCTATTTTTTAATAAAGGCAATTAATTAAGAAATAAAAAATAATAATTTATGAAAATTGGACTTTGTGAAATTTGCGTCTTCGTGGTTCCACGGTGACAATTGGGGACACTGCCACTCGGTTGCCATGCAATTTGTTCACGAGTTCATGCGGCACCGGCTGCGCTTGCAGCGACACTTTGATGGTTTTTGTCAGCGAACCGTCCGGGAAAATTGCCTTAATTAATATTATTATTATTATTATTATTAATAATCATTTAAAATATATATAAATTTTGGATTTTGCTTTATTTTATTTTTTTTTAACGAATTTGCACAAAAAAAAAATAAAAATAAATTCTTGGGAGGGCTATAGGCACCGCCTGATCATTTTGCCTTTGTTTTCTTCAAAAAATAGACAATTTTTGGGCAGAATTTTATTAACTAGGATATTTACGAAAATTTAGCAAAATCAAGAAATGGTTGAAGTCGAACCTTTGAAAAAATCATTTATTATTTTTTCTTAAAAATTTTCTAAGAATTTTTAAAATAAAGTTTTTTGGTAATCTTTTTGTGCGTTTTCGGGTTGCGGCATACGATTGAAGTGCAATTAAAATTTAAAATGAGACTTAATTGATCCTCACCTGCACTCGGGAGACCACCGATGACAAAATGACGCCCCCTTCCGGGCCCACACAATGCACTTCCTGGCGCACGCGCGTCACCACCGCAAAATACATGGGAAAGTCGCTGGTCAGAATGCGCGTGATGCGCGAGGTGTGCAACTCGTCCAACTGCTGCAACTCTTGCGCATCAAACGACTCGTTGAGCACCTCCTGCACAAATGGGGGGGGGGATTAAAATTTAATTTTAAATTTTTGTGAAATTCCTAAAAAATTTACTAGTGCTAGAATATGTTTTAAATGCGTCATAATGTACCGACATAAAAAGGGTATAAATTTTTCAGAGAAGCAGGCTTGGTTGATATCTCGATAGCCCCTAGTATATTTCAAAAAATTTCATTGGGTAAATATTTTTTCATAAATTTTCTTGAAATTTATTTTTTTTAAAATGTTAAGGCTAATAGAAATACTTAAAGCAGCCACCAAAAGTAATAAGCAAGATTGCAAAATAAGTTTTGATGTTGAGCAAAACTGTGACGAATATTTAATTGTCCATTTAATTTTTGCAAATATCCAAAAAGGTAATTTGTTAAATAAAAAAATGAAAAAAAGAATAAACGAATAAAAGCAATTTCAAAATTTTAATTCAAATTTTATATTTTTATTTTTGCTAATAAATATTTTAAATTTGACTGTTTATCCACTTTAAATAATTTTTCCTAAATTCGTTAATTTATAAATTGGCAAATTAAATAATTTTTTTTTATTTCCATTATTTTTTCGAATTTCCTTTTCTTAATTAGTTAATTTCGTGCTTGGCACCCACCTGTACGGCATCTTCGGTGGCTTCCAATTGGTGCTCCTTCCAATGTTGGCCATCGTCCGAGCGCAAAATCACAATTTCCCTCTCCCGGCCGCGCAACGACGCAAAATGGGGCACCTCGAGAATCAGTGGGCCAAGGAATTTGGCCCCGTGCGGGCCCATCTCCAAAATGCGCGAGGCAAGCGCTTCGCCCTCGCTCAACGGCGGCGGATGGGTCAGTTTTTCCTGGCAATTTTAACAATTTAAGAAAATGGTAAATTTATTTAATAAAGAAATTACAAATAATATAATAATTACTTTAAAAAAAAAAAGAATTTTAAATTGTTGTTTTTATTATAACTTAAAAAATTGGAATTTTTTCGCAAAATTAAAAACAATAAAACTAAATGAAAATTGATTAAATTTATTAATGCAAAAATAAATTTTAATATTTATTTTGTATTAAGCCGAATGATCATAAGTGATCATAACAATTAAAATAATTGAAGCTAATTAATATAATTCAAAAAAACAAAGATTATAAATAATAAATTCAAATGAAAATTCAAATTCAAAAATAAATTTCATAAGTTAAAAATTGAAATTAAAGGATCAATTAATTAATGAATTCACCTTCTTTAGGTAACGGCATGTGATGCGAATTGGTGCCGCTGCCTTGCGCGGTGGAATGATCACACGAACGCCGCTGTGACGGCAGCCGCGCATTGCGCCCCCGCGGGCATCAACCAAAAATGAGACGAGAAAGCTTAATTATGGGGGTAATTAAGACAACAATTACAATGGGTTGAGTGAAAAAAAAGCAAAAAAAATGTACAAAACACAGACGGAAAAGCTAGTGAATTGTATGTATAGAAAAATGGGGAAAATATGAAAAGCGCCAAATAAAATCGAAAAGGAAAAAATATTTTTTTTTAATTTGTAATTTAGATTTAAACTAAAGCTCGACCTGGACCCAGGCTTGGTTTTTTTCCTGGACCCAGGTCCAGCCATTTTTCGACAACCTGGATTTTTCCTGGACAAAACCTTAGAATTTATCATTTCAAATAACCGATGTTTTTTTTCAAGTTTTCAAAAAATGATTAGAATAGAGTTAAAAAGAATTTATTATTGTAATTAGTTATTTGGGTGTTCAAAATTAATTGATTTTTTTCAAACCTCTGTTTGCTTTTTAAAACAAATTTCCAGAAACCCAGGTTCAGGCATCGAGTTAGCCTGGATTTTCTGGATTTTTGTCCAGGAATCCAAGTCCAGGTACAGGCTTTTTTCAAAATGTTGCACTCTAATTTAAACCAATTCACATTTGGCACTTTGGTATAAAACCACACCAGGGAAGAAAAAAAATTTTTTTAAGGGATAATCAATTCGAATAATTTAATTACAATTTTAATTGCTTTTGAATAAAAAATTGGCGGGATTAAAACACAAAACACGAAAAAAATATCAAAACATGAAAAAAAAGAAGTAAACTTTGTCAACTTATACCCACGTTTTCATGAACAATTTGCTGAAAAAAAAAATATTTTTAAATTTAATTATTTATAAAATAATTTTATTTCAAAAAAAAAGAAGGACCTCGGTTGAATCAGATCGTGGCGACTCAGTGCCACATTGTCGTCATTCCCATTCTCCACAAAGCTGGAATCGGCTAATGCCGTTGTCACTGGGGCATTCTGAAAATAAAAGTATTTATTCGAGGGGGGGGGGGGGGGGGGTGAGTCCGTTGCAAGAGGTAGGGCTTATAAAAGTGAAAAAAGCGAAAATTTTGCCAATTTTTTGAATATTTTCGTCAAAAAAACCAATTTTCCTCGGCGAAGTCGGACCGTTTGACCCCGCCTCTCTCCATTTGTTAAATGCTGCCCAAAACCAAAAGAAAGTTTTTTTTTTTTCAAAATCTTTGGCGAAAATACCGTATTTATTGAATTAAAGCGCCCATTGAATTTGAAACCCCGCCCTGAAATAAAGCCCCCTTTCGAGGGTGGATGGAAAATAGAGCCCCCGGGGGTTAATTCAATAGGGTAATTGCCTATGTCTCACTGATTGACTTATTAATGGTTGATGATTGACATCAATGATTGATGATTGACTTATCAATCGAATGACATATTAAATTATTCATTTATTGATTGATTGGCTTATCGATTTATTGGCTAATTACCTGCGCTCGTTTGATCACCGCCTCCAGGTCAGCGTCCGTGGTGTCAAATGCCATTGAGCTGCTGCTTTTGCCGCCCACGCCCTGCTCTCCGGTGTGGATCAGGTGGACGACGGCCGAGTCGCGCAGCCCTTGCGTGATGGACTCGTTGAAGTCGCGCGCGTGCTCCGCCGCGGCCGCCTGGTGATCATCCGCTTCATCCTCAGAGTCTGAGAACATTCTGAAAAACGGACGGACGCATAATCATTTTTTAATAAGAATTCCTTTTAAACGTTTTAAAGGTTTTAAATGTAATTTAATTAATTCAATTTAATGAGGCGCCGGCGCCGATAAGCGTGGCAAGAAATTTTTTTTTAAACATTTGATTATTTTTAAGGCCTTAAATAGTTTCAGGCTTCGTAGCCGAGGGGGAATTGGCTACGGGCCTGAATAGTTTTAATAATGGCCTTTTTGTTTTTTAAAAAAAATTTTCCACATAAATATTTTACTTAAAACCAATCAATTAGAGATAATTAAAATAAAAAATTTTTTTTTTAATTTTTTGTTATCTTTAGAAAGATTATCGAATTTCACTGTTCACATTGTTTCGAAAATGAGAGAAAATTTGGTGGCTAAATTTTTGTTGAAATAATTGGGCAAATTGAATTACGCATCCCTCATACATTCTGTTTGTGGGGTTCTGTGTTTTGCCCCAAATATAACCAAATTTAATTTGTTTACGCGGACGGTACATTCTGTTCAACCAAATTTTTGGGGCAATGTAATTTGATATTTAAATTAAAAAGAAATCATATGATAATAAAATTAGAATTAAAAATTTTAATATTAATTTTACTGGAAGAAAATTTCTTAAAACATTAGAGGGCAATAAAATAAAAAATTTTATAAAATATTTTAATATTAATTTTATTGAATGAAAATTTTATTAAAAATCATAAAATAATAAAAATAAGAATTATTTAAAATATTTTAATATTAATTTTTTGAATGAATTATTTCAAAAATTACTCGAAAATACAAATCTTAGGATTTTTGGATTAATTAGTAATCATGAATTTTGTATTTATTCATCAAGGCAAAAACAAGTTAATGTCAAATTTGGTATGTAATTTAATTAATTATTTTTTATGATTTCTAAATTTTCCGAAGGAGTGTCCAAAAAACTGAAAAACACCACCATATTTCATCCCTGACAAAAAAACAGACGGCACAAAAATATGGGCACAAATGTGCTATGGAGAGGGGAGAGGAAAATGTTTATTGGGGCATTTTATTGCTGGTGCTGTGCACTGTTGTTCCCGGCCGAGTTGGCAGCTGAATCCCGAGCCTCCCACCCACCAAATCAATACGATTATTAACTTAACATTCCCCCCGGGGGATGAGGGCAGCGGGACGGACGGACGGAAGGACACATTGCCAAAAATAGGAGTTTATTTTTTTTTTTTCACGACCACCCCACCCTTCTGCTGCTGGTGCTTTTGTGGGACGGACCGAAAAATGGGAAAAGTGACAAAAAAAAACAAATTCATTTTTAAGGATGTGTTATTGAAAAAATTTGTTTGTTTTTTTTTAAATTTTAAACGAGATGATGATGATTGTAGTTGAAAGTTAAATTATGGAAAAAAAAAACAAAACTGAAGATAAGTTAATTGAAGTATTTTAAATGCGATAAAAGTTTATTTGGTAGGGAAAATTTTAGAAATAAGGAAAATCATTAATTAATTGTGCCCCCGGATTTGTGGCTTTAAGCCATTTAAAATTACAATTTTTGTTGAGAGGATTTATTAGAAGGAAAAGCATTGGCAAAATAATTGTGAATTTTAGAAGCCGAGCATAATCAAGAAAATCTCGGTTTGGATGGGTCAGTGCAATTAGTTATCTGTAAAAGAACAGCATTGACCAAGCCCGTAGCCAAAAAAAAAAAAAAAAATTCGGAAGGGGGAAGTTGAAGATTTTTTGCCCTTCAGGCTAAACACTTTTTCCATTGTTATTTTAAGAATTTCAGCGCAGAAGAGCACCAAAAAAAAGGGATTTTAGCCGTTTTTAGCCAAAAAAAGGGACAACATTTTTCCTTTTTAAAATTTCAAAAAATAAGGTAAAATGGAGGTCCGGGGCACCGCCGGAGTCCGGCGGTGCCAATCTCGCAGCCCCCGAGGGGGAAATTGAGTGGATTTAGGCATATACTTAAACGGTGGGGATGGTCTTTGGCTAGAATGTGAGGAGTAAGGACGGCAAAACACAAAGAGAATTTTTGAAGGAATGGATGGCATATTTGCAACAGAGATGAATAGGATGGATAGAAATGGCAAAGATAAATGGGAGGAGAAAGATTGGCTTGGGATTTGGGATGAAAAATAGGGGGGCGCGACAAAATCTCGCCGCAGAAAATTCTGTTTTTTGAAAAATTTTCAAAAAAACTCAACAAATATTTTTTTTTCTTGAAATTTCCTTATAAAAAATTTTCTAACGATTTTTTTCCTTAAAAATTTTTTTAATTTCTCAGGCAAGATTTTGCCTGGGCGAGATTTCAGGCGGCGAGATTTTGGCGTGTACCCAAAAATAGATAGAAAAAGTTTATGAGAGGGATTGGGCGAACGAAAATAGGACAAATTACAACATTATGTACTCAACAACACCAAAAGTTGCCGCATTGATGCCAAATCATTGGCCTTTTATTGCTCGAAAATTTGTGAAATTAATTTTAAATTATTTTATAAAAATTAAATTAATATTATTTTTATTTATTTGTTTTTCAATTAATTTTATTTTTTGCTAAGAATTTTATTTTTTTTCAAAAAAAAACATTTTAAAAAATTTCAACAAATGTAAAATGTTTGTTGCTTTTCGCTCTGTGATTTTGCGAAAATTGTTAAGCCCGCTTTCCCCCCCCCCCCCCCCTCTCTGTGATGAATAGAGAATTACTGGCGGATTTTTGAATGCATCGCGCGAATTGGCGTTTTGTTTAATTGTCGCGCGGCGGCGGCGGCGGTGGGGAAAAGCATTGACTGAGAATAATATAATAGATAATTCGCGCACTATTCACCCATTGAATTTGGAGTGAAAGCAAAAGCAATGCGCATTAATTTATTTGCCATTGTGATCAATGGGCATCAGCAGAAAACAATTCAATTGGAGGAGGGGGGGGGGGGGTCAATTATGAGGGAAAAATGGGGGAAAATAAGGAAAAAATGAAGAGGTTGGAGAGCTTTAAAAAATTTAACAAATATTAAAAAAACTGAATATCAAATGCTAATATTTGCATTTTATCAAAAAAAAATTTTAAAAATTTGAATAAATTCGTTTTTGATTTAATATTCATTCATAAATGGCAAATTAATGCATAAATTGTGTGCTGAACTCCAATTTTCCCAGCAAAAAATTAAAGAGAAAAGGTCAAATTGGAGGGGAAAAATTAATGCATAAATATTTGTACAAAAAAAGGAAAAGAAAAATGATTTTTTAAGTACAGAAATTAGAAAAGTTAAGAAAAAATACTTAAACATAAAAATTATTTTAAATAATTTTTTAATAATATCAAAATATATTTAATGGGATTATTAATTAAAACAATTTTTCAAATGTTTACGTTTCGTTCATTGCCTCAGGGTTCTGTGGCCGATACCGTTCCTCAGTGATTGTTGTCGTCTCCGTGATTACGGTAGTCTCGGTGACTGTGCGCAGTGTTTCGACCACTGAAACGTAGCCCAAGCGTTGTGCAATTGCCAACGGGGTTTGTCCACTCTTAAATTTGAGAAAAACATTTACCCTATACGTATTATCCTAATAAATTATTAGTGAAAGAAAATTTTAAAATTAAAAAAATATTTAAAGAAAAATAAAAAAAATGAAAATGAAAAAAAAAAACTTTTTTTTTTTTTTTAAATTAATTTAATTTTTATTTTTCACTTTTTTCCCAATTAAAATACGCTTTTTTAATAAAGAGAAAATATTTTTTATTAAATTAATTTTAATTTACAAGTCCTCAGACAAATTATTTGACAAACAATTTTAATTAGCTAATTCATTCTATTTTTATTAATGATTAATTGAGTAAAAAAAAAATTTTGAATTACTTTTTTGAAATATTTAAATAATTAATTAATTGAATAGACTTTTTCGAGTAATTAATCGAAATTTCTGGCGCACTTTTCCATCGCATTTTGCTGACTGACTGACCCTGACCTTCGCCCGCCCAATTCAAATGTCTCTCTCAATTTTTGATTCTTCCCCAAAATGAATAATGATGTGAAGGACTCTTTTCGGGGACCTCAATTAAACTTTTGGGGGGGCAAAATGTGCAACAAAAAGAAAGGACCAACCAAAAAAAGGGGGCACAGATTTGGGAAGATAATACTTATAAATAAAATGGGAAAGAAATGAACAAAATTTTGAGTTAAGAGATTTTTTTGGATAAAAAATTGAGAAAATTTAAATATCGAAAAAAATAATTTATTATGAAGAAATTTCCGTAAAATTTGATTCATTCATTTAAAAATAGTAATTATTATTAAGAAATTGCATATTTAATCTAAATTATAAATATTTTATTAAAAATTATTAATATTTTAAAGGGCTGATAAAAATATTTATAAATACTTACCGTATTATCTCTAATTATCCCCCCGGGGAGATTATTGTTCAACCTCCTCAGAAAGGGGGGGGGATTATTAGATACGGGGGGATAAATGGAGACGGGGAGATTATTTTTCGACTGATTTATTCGTGAAAAATTTTAAACTTTTTTGAACATGTCGCCAAAAAATGTCATCTTCTGTAACGACATTTATGCATTTGGAAATCCATAACCCGGTTCAAGGGTTGGAAATGTTAGTGGAATAAAGCTTAAAAATAAAGAGAAACCGAGAGAATTTTATGCATTTTATTTGATTTTTTTAACTTAAAGATGAAAAGAATTTTTCCAGAAATTCTAGAAATTTTCAATTTTTCACAAAAAGAGCGACTTATAAAAAAACATAAATAATTTTGCACATAAAAATATTTCGCACATATTTGGGCGTTCTTCCCTCCTGGAACTTATTTAACTGACAGCTTTCAATAAGAATGAAATTTTTGTGGAATTTTATGCATAAATACAGCGGATTTTCCCAATTTTTTAACACAAATTTTTGTCTCTATTTATTAAATATTTAAACGAGTTTTAATTTAGAATAATTAATTTTTATTAAATATTAAAAAGAAAAAATTCCATATTGTTCAACCTCCTCAAAAAGGGGGGATAAATGGAGACGGGGGGATTAATGGAGACGGTGGGATAATTAGAGATAATACGGTAGTTGGTTATGAAATTAAAAATAAAATAAATAAAACTATTTATAAATCATTAGTTGATGTAATTAAATTAAAAATAAAAGAAAGGTTTTTTGGATTAAAATATGTCAAAAAATAATTGATTATGAAATAAAAAATAGATAATTGAAAATAAAATAAACAATTTTTATGTAAAAACAGTGAAAAAAAAAAGTAATAAAACTGACCGCCGTTCGTGTGTTTGGCGACGCGCCATTGTCCAACAGAAACTGGACCACATGGTTGTGACCTTGCTGAGCGGCCTGGTGCAACGGCGTGTAGTTGGACTTGGTCTCCGCGTTCACATTGGCCCCATGGGACACCAACCAGCGGACCATGTTCATCTGGCCAAAATGGCACGCCACATGCAACGGCGTGTAACTGAACAATGCCAAAAATATTATTTGTGCCAAAAACGGGGAAAAAATAATAAAGCAAAAAAATAAAATTTGAAAAAAACACTAGAAAATTTGCATTAAAATTTTAGGAAAATTTTCTGATAGTGTCTGTAGACCTATATATTTGCAGGCACTTAACCAAGAGGGGAGGGGATGAATTGTGCCCTCCCCGAAATGAAAAATCTGTGCATTCTAGGAAAATTTATATTGGATTCTTACTAGTTTTATAAAAATTTGCAAAATTTGACCCATCAGCTCCTGTCACACTATCGACAGGTCCAAAATTTCATTAGAAAATTTGACCCAAAAATGCAAAAAAAAATTTGTTCAGGCAGTCTTTGCAGAATTTTTTCTGGTTACCAGCCTGCCTATACGTCAACAGGTCATTTTATTCGAACAAAAATTGATTCGAAAAGAATTTCGGATTTATTGAAAAATTTATTTTTGAATTTCGGAGATTTTCGATAAAGAAAAAATAATGTCAAAAAATTTTCAATGTAACGGCTGAGTGAGAAAAAAAATGGGTCAAAAATATTATAATATGAACAGAAAATAATAAGCCGACGATCGCATGAAAAAAGGAAATAATTGGTGTGAAAAATGTCAGTGAATTTTTTATGTCATGTTTAATTGCTCGGGAAATACTAATTTGTTAAATTCTTTAAAGGAAATATATGTGTATTAGAGTATACGACATATATAAATTAATTAGCTGCAGTAAAATGCACACTAATGATGCTGCTAATTACACATTTTGAATAATTAATGAGTGTAATTATACCATTAGATAAATTAAAGATGTTATGGTAATATTATTATGATGCTAATCACACATTTATTTAATTAATTATGTGTTTTTGGTCTCTTCTTAATATGATGCAACTAATTACCCATTTTGACTAATTAATGTGGGTAATGGGATTATCCATTAGACAAATAAATGTGTGCTGTCGTCAATTTTACTCTTAAATTTGCCTGTGTATTGCTACCACTCTTAAATAAAACTTTACTAATTACCCAATTTGCCTAATTAATGTGGGTTTAATGGAGATTATCCATTAGACAAATTAACATGGGCTCAAAATCTTACTTTTATACAAATATAAATACAAAATAATGCCTTGCCCTAAAGGGCCACCCGCACTGACTGACTGATCACTCTTTCACTAAATCACTCACCCGGCGTTTGTTTGCGCATTAATGTCGGCCTCGTTGTTGAACAAATGATCAGCCACTTGCACTCGGTCCTCTTGCGCACACAAATGCATCGGCGTAAGTCCATTCTTTGCGCGGGCATTGACCTGAATAATTTGATGCATTTTTGATTTTGTTGTGCTATTTAGCTTTTGCACTGTGCACAGTCAGATCGGATCGCCAACAATACAAAATTGATCGATTTTTACGGTAAAAGACCAAAGGATAAATATATCGAAAAGTTCAATCGATTAATCGATCGTGCCGGTCTCCAATAGTGGCAATAGACATTTTGTAATCTCTTCCACCAAATGTCATCAAAATAAATTTAATCGAAATTCGAAAAATCAAAAAAAGATTTGTAAGTGAAATATGTGGAAATCATGCATAAAAAGCTTTTTAATTGAACTGCAGAAAGAGCATTTAAGAAATGTAAAGTATTAAAACTAAAATTAGAATTTTGTAAAATGAATCCAAAAAAACTAAATTTTAAATAAAAATTAATGAAAAAATAAAAATGAAATTACAAAAAGGATTGCGTGAAATTAGCAAATGCCATTAATTAAATGGCCAAGTTCCATCAAGACCGAAATTTCCTGAAACTCGAGACCGGGAAAAAAACCCGAGACTTTTCTCGAGTCGAGATTCGACTCTCGAACAGCACACAAAAAACCAAAGTTGCCTACTCCATCCTTAATCACCTCTGATCCGTTCTCCGTCAACAGTGCGGCCATCTGCAAATGGCCCTCTTCAGATGCCAAATGGAGTGGGGTGAAGCCGGCACGGCTCTCCGCGTTTGGCACCGCGCGGTAGGCGAGCAGCGCGTGCGCAATTTCCATTTGATTCTTTTTGGCCGCAATGTGCAGCGGTGTGTAGCCGTTGCGGGCACACGCGTCGGCACGCGCACCGCGCTCAAGCAAAAGTTGGGCAACCTGGGGCAAAAATGAATAATTTTAAAGATTTTTGATGAAATTGCGTAAAAATTTCAGCCCATGAGGTGCCTTGTCGCCGGTGGGCAAGTTTGCCCAAGGCATGAACCCACAAAAAAAAATCCAAGTCTCGACTCGTTTGCCGAGACTCTCGAGCAGTAGTCCTTTCCCCCTTCCCTCGCACCCGTTCAAAATGACCAATGATGAGGGTTTTAGTAAAATTTTCGACAAAAAATTAGTCAGGCGTTTTAAGAAATTTTCACTACTCATTTGCTGAGACTGTCGATGCCATTCTCCCTACCCCTTCATCGCTAAGTAAAATCCTCTACAAAAAATGGTAAGGCGTTGAATAAAAATTTTCTCGACTCGTTTACCGAGAAGACTCATTTTTGAACAGTCCAACCTATGCCATTCCCTCTTTCAAAATGACTAATTTTGAGAATTTTGAGTCAAATTTTTGACAAAAAAAAAATTGATCAGGCATTATAAAAAACTCATTTGCCGAGACTCTCGAGCAGTCCAACCTGTGCCATTCCCCCGCCCCCTTCCTCCCTCTCGCCCTCACCCGTTCGTTGTTGTAATGGGTGGCCACGTGCAGTGGGGTCACTTGGTTTTTGCCCTCAATGTCCACGGGCGTGCCACGCTCCAACAGCAGACGGACAACCGCGTAATTGCCATATTTGGCAGCCAAATGCAGCGGGGAGAAGCCCTTCTTGGTCAGCAGCGTTTTGTTGGACTTCTTCTCCAGCAACAGCTGAACAACCTCCTCTTGGCCCTCCTGCAATGGGCAAAAAGCCATTTTTAATGCTAAATTAATATGTTTATTTGAATTATTATTTTATACTGAAAAAGAATATAATATTCATTTTTTCATTTAAATTTTATAACTATTTCAATAAATACTGTATATATTCATATATATTTATTTAAAATTATTTGATAAAATTTAACAATATTTTCGCGTAATTTAATTTCCTTACAATATAAATTTATTTTCAAAATATTAAAAAATTTAATAAAATTAAGACATTTATAATATTTTTTTAATCATCATTTTAATCAGCCACTCCTTTTACCTTTGCTGCAATGTGCAGTGGCGTGTATTGGTCGCGCGTTGCCGCGTTCGGATTGGCATGAGCGCTCAGCAAAATCATCACAATGTCAGCGTTGCCAAGCCGTGCCTAAGTGCCAAGAAGCATACATAATTAATGAGACACAAAAACATCAGAATTATTAAATGGAAATTTTGCGATTTTTTTTCTATTCAATTAATTTTTCTAAAATTATATGTAATGATCGCCGGTATTCCTGTGAATTTTTATATATTTAAACATGATCATGATCAATTCTTGGAATTTGAATTAGAAATTTGTCAAGAAAAAAGCTTAAAACAAGAACAAAAATTTTGAAAAAAAATTTTCTAGCGTTTTTTTTTTCTAAAATTGTTATAAAAAAGCGCCGAAAAATTTTTCAAAATTTTTTTTTCTTGAAATTTCTAATAAAAATTTTACCTTCTCGAAAAAATTTGTCGAAAATTTAAAAAAAAATTTCGGGAGGGGGGAGGAATGACCAGGTCTAGAAATGGAAATTTATTATTATTATTATATTTTTTTTAATTTAAAGACAACAAACAGCGATGTGAAGCGGCGTCTGCAGCTCGCGCGCTTGCGCGTCCACGTTGGCCTTGTTGCGCACCAAAACGCGCACAATGTCCTGCGCAAAATTAGCCAAACAATTTTATGATTCCATTAATTACTCATTAAAAATATTATTTATTAAAAAAAATATATAATTAGGTAAATAAAATAAATAATTGGGCCCACCGTTTGATTAGCCCTGGCGGCCAGATGAAGCGGAGTTTCGCCACGTACCGTTTCACAGTCCACATTTGCCCCCTGAAAAACAAAAAAACAATTAATTATGTAAAAAATAATATAAATAGGGCTGCAAATTATATCTAAATATTTATACATATCTTTTCAAGGATTTTCCATGCTTAAAAAAGTAGGGAAAAAACTTTTATTCTCTTTTTTTTTTGTGTTTACGAACAAAAGTTTGGACTTTTATTTACATATTTTTTTTATATATTTCCGGATTTTTATACAATTTAACCATGTACATATTTAACATATTTTAGGTTTTTAGAAATTTTTAGGATTTTTAAAGAATTTTTCTTTAATATCCAAAAAATTCTTCAAAATTTTCATTATTTCGTACAAAGTCTAAATAATATAATATTTTTGAATTTTTTAAAATTAAATTTCATTTTTTGACTGGCTGGTGGTTGGGGCGGGGACCTGTTGGATGAGGAAGATGACAATGTTGATGCAGCCCATGAATGCCGCCACGTGCAGCGGTGCCAGCCCCGACTCGGTGGTCGCATCGACGCTGGCATGGTACTTGAGCAACAGCTCCACCACCTTGATCCGGTTCTTCTTGCATGCGATGTGAAGCGGGGTAAAGCTGAAGCGGAAAATTTAAAACATTACTGAATATTTTGGTTAATTCCAATTGAGATTTAAAATTGTTTTAATAATTTTATTTAATGACAATTTTCGAGGAAAAAAATATTTTATTAAAATAAAAGAAAAAAAAATAATCATTTAAAAGCATTAGTAAATGTTGTTGAACAAGCAGAAAGTGATAATTAATTAATTGAAAATTTAAATGATAAAAAAACGACAAATGTTAATTATTATTTATTAAAAGTGTTTTGAAGAAGAGCATTTAAAATGTTTTTATTATACAATAAAAAAAATAAAATAATTAAAATGTGATCTTAAATAAAACAAATTAATTTTAAATTTAAAAAGTAATAAGTTATTAAAAATTGATTAAAAAACATATAATAGTTAAATTAAAACACATTTTCAAATCTTCTTTACTGTCTGTAATACCGTACCCATTCAGTGCTCGTGCGTTTGGGTCCGCGTGGCGGTCCAACAACAGTTTGGCCACGCCAACATGGCCACAATGGGCTGCAACATGCAACGCGGTCAGATAGTCCACCGTCACTTCGTCCACATTTGCCCGATTGTACAACAAAATTCTGCGAGAAAAAATAAATCATTAAAATGATTTATTGAATTTGATAAAAAAATAGTTTACCGTGTTACTTATACTTCTTTAATTGAAAATTAATATTTAATTAAATTATAAAATTATTTAAATTAAGAGATTTATTTCGCCACTCATTCATCATTGTACAAATGAAAAACAACGGGCTGGAAAAAAGCCAATGTTAGCCTACAGCACTGTGTTTAAAAGTAGAAAAAAGAGCTGAACATTTTTTAATACTTAAAAATCAGTTTGAATTATCGATTTTTACATTAATGCCAACAAAATGAGAAATCATTTAGCAATATTTGATGAAATTAATAACAATATTAAAAAATATTTTTTATACAAATATTTTCCATTTTATGTAAAAATGAATTTATGTTATTTATTATTTATTATATTTTTATTATTTTTGTAATTGAATCCGGCAAAATCCGTCCGAATTTTGATGAAATATTTGGCGACAGGATGGGACAAAAATGAAAGTGAGCAAACAGTGAAAATTGAACAAAATGAACGAAATGAGAACTCACAATCAGCAGAAGTTGATCAAATGGGTGAAGAATTGGGAAATGGTCCAATTGATCAAATGGAAAATGATCAGAAAAATACCAAAATTAATCAGAATATTAAAGATGAAGCAACTGATCAGCAAAAGAGAGAAATTGTTAACAAATTTGATTCAATTAAAGAAAAGTTGAGGGAAAAAATAAAATACAAAAGGAAAGATTATAGCAAAATTGAGAGAAAAATTGCAAAATTATTAGGAACAAATAGAAGATTAATATGGAAATGGAAAAATGAATTAAATTTAAATAAAAATAAAATTAAAAAGCGAATTTATGAGCAGAAAAAGCGCAAATTCATTGAACGATTTGATGAATTTAAAGAATTATATGCCCAAGGCAAACAGAAAGAATTTGTGAAGGAATTGGGCATTTCAAAAGAAACATTTATAAAATGGAAAAAAGAATTACTGCCAAAATATAATAAAAGTAAAAATAAAAATATATTTTTAGTGAAGTTAAAAATGTAAATTTTATTTAGTGCGTCATACCAATGAGGACAAATTAGAAAAAATGAAGCAATATTTTAAAATAAAAGAAGCAAATCCAAAAATGAGCGACGTAATAATTGCGAAGAAATTGGAAATTGGATTTTCAACGCTGAATAAATGGAAAAAGGAATGTTCTTGAACCATTTGATCAGTGATTTTATTTGATCATGATTTTGATGAATTATATAAGGATAATTTGAAAATTTACAAAAATTTATGCATTGAGATTGAAAAAACTGACAATTTTATTCATTAAAAATAAAACATAAAATTTTCCAAATTTGCCCCGCCGGGAACGTAGTAAAATAAAATAAAAAAAGTCCACAACAACGGTAGTTTACCCGTCCGTAATAAATAAAAGAACGTGGTTGCTGGTTACCTAACCATGTAACCATGGTAAAACGCAAACCATCACTGCCACCACGACCCATGGTTACAGACTTAATCATTAACCTTTAAAATCCGCCAAAAATCAGCGAAAAAAAGATATAAAGCCCAAATAAAATTTATAAAATAGAGAAAATCTCTCTCCGCTATCAAATAGTGGGGGGGGGGGGGTCCGACCCGACTCCATACGACGAAGTCCAGGGGGATGGGGGGGTCGAGGGGGTAGGAGACCAAAATTTTCGAAGTACTCCAGTCATGTAAATCAACAATTTTTTTTTTTGCTTTTCAAACGGCTTTTTTTTTTGCGGCGCGCTTTTTCCAAAAAACTTTTGGGGAACCGGGGGGGGGGGGAGTCCGGTGGTGCCGACGATAGACGACGCCGGGAAAATTTTTGAAAATTCGAGTGCGATTTGTTAACAGATTTACGCCAAAAAATTATCAAATTTTGCAATTTCAAGCTAATTTTTTGAATTAAAAAAACGAAATTCTATTTCGTATAAAATTACGAGATGTGTTACTCGCGATTTCGTAAATTTTTTGAATTTTTGAATGAAATTGACTAAATTTTAAAGGATTTTTGTTAAATTGTTTAAATTCTTTTTGGCCTTTACGAAGTCGCCTCTCTCTTACCCCTTCGTCTCCGACCTTTCCCCACATTTTTTCACATTTTTGTCCCAACAAATACGAAGTCCCCCCCTCTTTTGGGCCCCTCATACGAACGAAGTCAGGGGGGGTCGACCCCCATGATTTCTCGGTGTACCGACTTTTGCGCCGCAGACACTTGCGCCCATTTGCGCCGCGACATTTGCGTCGCCCTACAAAATCCATTTGCACCGTTTTAAGTAATCCAAAAAGTTTTTTTAAACTAAAATTTATATATATATATATATAAATGTGGCTTATTATTTTTGTTTTTTTGGCATCAAATTTGCCTTTGCTGCTGATGTACGCATTAACAAAAACAAAAAATAGGTGTCTATCGTTATGATTAAATTTTTATTTTTTTTTGCATTTCTTTTAGTTGCTTTTTTGTTGTTGCATAGTAATTGAGTAAAATTCGTTGAAAATTGGTAAAAATATTTTAAAATATTTTTTTAAGTGAGCGGCGCAAATGTCCATTTTTACTGTTCGGCGCAAATGTCCATTTTTGCTGTTCGGCGCAAATGTCGCGGCGCAAAAGTCGCAACACGGATTTCTCTATTTTTGCCTTGGCTTTCGCCATTCCTTCGGTCGCCGCCTTGGCCATTTTTTTGGTTGCCTTTGGCCAGCACCTTACTGAATCAGCCGCCCCCCCCCCCTTTGTCACCCCTTTTGTCCTTGTTTTTCCCCTGTGTTTACCATTGTTTGATTAAGAAGTCTGGTGCTCTTGTTCAGACCTTTTTCGAGCTTAAACCGGGCAAAAACTAACGCGTGGACTAAGTAATGTTGAGGGGTAACATCTTCAATTCACTCCTTTTTAACTCTAATTTTTTCGCCATTTTTTTTTTGTTTCTCTTAATCATGCCGGTCACATTATCCGACAGCAACTCCGCGCTCTTTTGACCGCCATTTCCACCGACTCAATACAGGGGAACGGTTCCGATTTGGCCCTCTTTTTGGGCGGCTTTTTTGCACATAATCCATGATAATATTTCGCTTAATGGTCTCTCCGGGGTAGCGCCCTAGCCTTAGTCGATGGCTTCTCCCTAATTGATCATAATTACTCGATTGTTATACTGAAAGGGTCGCTACGGGGACGATGCAAAGCGAGCGGACAGACTCTGCAGCAGATTCCGATTTATTGCCGAGAACGACCCCACTTCCCTGGGGTCTATTAGCTTTGCCGCCGAGAAGCTTTGCCACCCTCCCCCGAAAACTATTAATTACCAGCTGCCCCCCGCCCAATGATTAATTACCCTCCCCGGGCGGTAAGATCAAAGGGAACCCTCCCCCGAAACCCATTAATCATTTCACACCCTACACGAATACACCCCAAAGAAATGATCAGAAAATATTTTTTCGAAATTAAACTCACGCATAAAAAAAAGCAAAGCCTAAGCGCTCCTAAAAGACTGGACGGTTATCCTTTCCTCCCCGAGTAAGAAATCAGGGAGCAGGAATGCAGACAAAGTTAGAAGAAAACTGACCGGATCCGGGCCATAAAACCAAGAGCCACACCCTGCAAATCTCCGGGCAATCTTTTTTGATTTTTGATTTTTGCGTATGATTTGCCCCGCCAGCGGATGGGAAGCAAAAACATTGTCATACATAACAAATTATCATTCGTCACTCATTCACTATAAAAATGAAAAGCAACGGGCTGAAAAAAGCCAATGTTAGCATATTATTCAGGCATTATCGATTTGTTTATTAACGTCAATAAAATGAGAAAAAATTGAGCAATATTAATATAAAAAAAAATACAATATTATATGTAGAAGATTTTTACTCAACATTTTCCATTTTACATAAAAATGAATTTGTTGTATTTAATATTTATTATATTTTTATTTATTTTTGTAATTGAATCAGGCAAAATTCGGCCGAATTTTGATGAAATATTTGGCGACGGATGGGACAAAAATGAAAGTGAACAAACAGTGAAAATTGAACAAAATGAACGAAATGAGAACTCACAATCAGCAGCAGTTGATCAAATGGGTGAAGAATTGGGAAATGGTCCAATTGATCAAATGAGAAATGATCAGAACCATTCGAAAAGTGATCAGAATATTATAGAAGAACCAAATGATCAGCAAAAGAGAGAAATTGTTAACAAATTTGATTCAATTAAAGAAAAGTTGAGGGAAAAAATAAAATACAAAAGAAAAGACCAATGCAAAATTGAGAGAAAAATTGGAAAATTATTAGGAACAAATCGGAAATTAATATGGAAATGGAAAAATGAATTAAATTTAAATAAAAGCAAAATTAAAAAGCAAATTTATGAGCAGAAAAAGCGCAAATTTATTGAACGATTTAATGAATTTAAAGAATTATATGGCCAACGCAAACAGAAAGAATTTGCGAAGGAATTGGGCATTTCAAAAGAAACATTTATAAAATGGAAAAAAGAATTGATGCCAAAATACCATAAAAGTCAAAGTAAAATATTTTTTTAGTGAAGTTAAAAATGGAAATTTTATTTAAGAGCATTATACAAATGAGGAGAAATCAGAAAAGCTGAAAAAATATTATGAAATGAAAGAAAGAAATCGGAAAATGAGCGACGTAATAATGGCCAAGAAATTGGAAATTTCACGAAACACGCTGAGAAATTGGAAAAAGAAATTTGCTACCATTAATTGATCAGTGATTTTTTATTTGATTCTGATTTTTGATGATTTTATAAATTAACTTCATAATAAGAGATTCTGTAAAATATTTTGGAGGGCTTCTAAAACTCGCCAATTTTTTTAGCATTAGAAAAATAAAGCGAAAAATTTGCTAATTTTGTTTTTTTGTCAATGTTTATGAAAAAAAGTAAAAAGTTTTTAAAACATATTTATTTTCCAACATTAATTTAACTTTATCAAAAGCCAATCTAATTAAAATGCCAAAATTTTCTCATGGCGGCGCCTACCGGCACCGCCAGACTCCCCACCTAGGGAAGTGCGAGAGTCTCAGTTCTCGGTTCTCGACTCGAGAAATTTCACTGGTTTTTCCCATTCGGGGGGTTTTCGAGGATGTTTGATCTTAATCTAACCATAGATTTGCCTAATTACGAACTCCGGACTCATATTCGAATAAGTAGACTGGATTTTGACTCGAAAATTCGAAACCCGACCCCGTATTTTTGAAATTACCTCGGCGTCGGGCAACCAAAAAAATTTTATGAGTATTTTAAAGGAATTTCTTAAGTTTTTTTTTTAAAACAAAATTTATTAAATTCCAAAACTTATTATTCTCTAAATAAATTAGCTCAAAATGGCTAAGTTTGGTGTCATTTTTTGGACAAAATCTGTTAACAAATGCATCAAAGTTTCAAAATTTTCACCGGCGGCGCCTATCGTCGGCACCCCCGTGCCACAGACACCCTCCCCCCCGGCATATTCCACAAGCTTTTGGAAAAGCGCGCCGCAAAATAGTGTAAAAAGACAGCATTTAAAAATGGGGTCCCGAGACACCCAAATCCCGCGCCCCGTCCCTCAATGGTCCGTCAGTTCGAAAAAAGGAAAAAAATGGACGATGACAGAAATAAGGGAAAAAATGTTAGGAAAAAGCTCAAAAAAATTGATTTTGAATTGCCTCGCCGGGCGACAAAACATTATGCATTACTTTACAAATTTTTACTAGGAAAATGCAATAAAACGAAAAATACACCCCCTAAGAACATACATGTACAAGGGGTGCGCCAGTCAGATTCCCATACGTCGGAGGGGTGCGCCAGGACCAAGGGAAAATTTTTTTGAATTTTAATTGTTCAAATTTTAACTTTTTCCCCCTTCGGTACGACCCACCCCACGAGGACCCCTCCTTTACAGCCGCCCCCTTACGACGCACGTGGGGGGGGGGGGGGTGCGCCAGGCCCATTACGACGCGGGGGGGGGGGGGGTGTGCGCCGGCGCACCCCTTGTACATGTATGCCTAAGAATTGAAAAAATTATCAAAAATTGATTCCCTAAAATAAATTTGTTTTTTGTCTTAATAAAAGTTTTTGATTTAAGCCGTAATTACGGATTACGGATTTCCGTAAATGCAAATCCAGTTGCGTGCAGCCCTGGTTACAATACAAATTATCACTCGCCACTCCTTCACTTTAAAACGAAAAGCAAAGGGAAGGAAAAAGCCAATGTTAGCCTATTTATTATTCATAAGCAGTGTGTTGAAAAGTAGAAAAAGAAGAAGCTGATATAATATTTAATTATAATAAAGATTTTTTCTTTCTAAAAAATCAAAGAATTTTCGATTTTTACGTTAATGCCAACAAAATGAGAGAAAAAAATGGACAATATTTAAGAAATAATTGTAGAAATATTTTCATTATATGTAAAAATGAATTTGTGGCATTTATTATTTATTATATTTTTCTTTGTTTTTGTAATTGAATCCGGCAAAATCCGACCAAATTTTGATGAAATATTTGGCGACGGATGGGCCAAAAAAGAAAGAGAAGAAATTGTGATAAAAATTGAACAAAACGAACAAAACGAGCAAAATGATAACTCAACAGCAGCAGTTGAACAAATGGGTGAAGAAATGGGAAATGGTCCAATTGATCAAATGGGAAATGATCAGAAAAAGAGAGAAATAATCAAAAAATTTGATGCAATTAAAGAAAAATTGAGAAAAAAAGAAAATTATCAATGGAAAAAACAAAGCAAAATTGAGACAAAAATTGCAAAATTATTAGGAACAAATCGAAAATTAATACAAAAATGGAAAAATGAATTAAATTTAAACAAAAACAAAATTAAAAAGCGGGCTTATGATGAGAAAAAGCGCAAATTCATTGAACGAATTGGTGAATTTAAAGAATTATATCGTCATGGAAAACAGAAAGAATTTGCGAAGGAATTGGGCATTTCTATCGAAACATTTCTAAAATGGAAAAAAGAATTGATGCCAAAATACCATAAAAGTCAAAGTAAAATATTTTTTTAGTGAATTTAAAAATATAACTTTTATTTAAGAACATCATACTAATGAAGACAAATTAGAAAAGCTGAAAAAATATTATGAAATTAAAGAAAAAAATCCAAAAATGAGCGACGTAATAATGGCCAAGAAATTGGAAATTTCACGAAACACGCTGAGAAATTGGAAAAAGAAATTTGCTACCATTAATTGATCAGTGATTTTTTATTTGATTCTGATTTTTGATGATTTTATAAATTAACTTCATAATAAGAGATTCTGTAAAATATTTTGGAGGGCTTCTAAAACTCGCCAATTTTTTTAGCATTAGAAAAATAAAGCGAAAAATTTGCTAATTTTGTTTTTTTGTCAATGTTTATGAAAAAAAGTAAAAAGTTAGTTAAAACATATTTATTTTCCAACATTAATTTAACTTTGTCAAAAGCCAATCTAATTAAAATGCCAAAATTTTCTCATGGCGGCGCCTACCGGCACCGCCAGACTCCCCACCTAGGGAAGTGCGAGAGTCTCAGTTCTCGGTTCTCGACTCGAGAAATTTCACTGGTTTTTCCCATTCGGGGGGTTTTCGAGGATGTTTGATCTAAATCTAACCATAGATTTGCCTAATTACGAACTCCGGACTCATATTCGAATAAGTAGACTGGATTTTGACTCGAAAATTCGAAACCCGACCCCGTATTCGATGGTACACAATACTTCAAAAAATAAAACTTTTACTTTTTTTTTAAATTACGTCATATAGTAGTTCACAGCAGGAAAAAATTGATTTTGACAAGGTATTCCAAATTTTGAAGAATTTTTAAATTTTTTACGGCGCGAAAAAAGCCATTTTATATAGGGCGCCAAAACGGCCGCGCCAAAATGGCCCGAGCAAAAATGGCACGAGCAAAAAAGCTCGCGCCAAAAAACCTCGCGCCAAAGTGGCCGCGCCAAAGTGACCCCAACCTTTTTCGCTTCTCGGTCTCCGGTTTTTAGTCTCGGAATCCAAGAAATTTTTACATTGATATTTTTTTTTTTTTGAAAAAAGCACGCTGCAAAAAAGAGCGTTTGAAATCAAAAAAAAGCGTCAAATGCGGCGTTGAAATCCCTCGCAAAATTAGCCGCTGACGGCCTCCTCCTTCGCAAAAAAATTCGGTTGACCCACCCTGACTCCGACAAAAATTAAAAACAAAAAAAAAAATAAATTACACATTTTTTGGCGGGGGATTATCCCAATTGGACCCACTTTTCACATAAATATTCAATTGCTAATCCGTGGGCTCTGCCCACCATTTGCCCCTTCTTCCCATCAATCGCCACAGGCGATTTTGGTGAATTGCTGATTAAAATCAAGAATGGGCTTGGCGTTCTTGGCCCTGCTCACCCTTCCTCACCACGGCCCGGATTTTGTGCCCCACCCTCGCCGGCCCATTAGGGCTGTATGAGAAGTGACTTTACCGGGAACCGAGACCGAGAAATTGAAATAAATCAAATTTTTTTTTTAAAATCAAAAACACATTAAAAAAGGGGGATAGGTCAGACAGAATTTTTGCGAAGGAGTCTGGAGGTGGGGGGGGGGGGGGGCAGCGGTCAATTTTGCGATGGGCTTTCAACACCGAATTTGACGAGCTTTTTTGCTTTTCAACCCGTTTTTTTTTTGCGGTGCGCGTTTTCCTTAAGACTTTTGCGGACGGAAGGATCCCGCGGTCCCGTTAGGCAACGCCGGGGAAATTTTTTTTGGGCTTTTTAATGTGTTTTGTTAAGAAAATTTGTTGAAAATTTCAATAAATTTTCCTCTTTTCTCCCTTTACCAGCAACCACTCCCCAAAAGGGTCACCCTTAACAGTGTAAAAATTTCTCGGTTTCGGAGACTAAAAACCCGAGACCGGGAAGCGAAAAACCGGGGAAATTTCCCAAGTCGGGAATCGAGAACCGAGACTCTCGCACAGCCCCACGGCCCATCCATCTGTTGCCCGTTGCCTGTTGCCACCCATTGCTTGGCACACCAATCAGCATTGCTGTTGTGTCCCCGGGTTTAAGGCTTTAAGCCATTCAAATTACCATTTGAAGAGAAAGGGATTTATTGAAGGAAAAGCATTAACAAAATATTTACGTATTCAAAACCGGGAATAGTTTGGGTCAACAACACAACCTCAGAGCGTTTTGGGTGGGTCAGTGCAATTGGTTATTTGGGAAAGAATTGCCAAAGGCAAAAGGAACAGCACATACTGACCCCCCCCCCCCCCCTCAGACATCTCGCAGCCCCCGAGGGGGAAATTGAGTGAGTGGACTTATATACTGGCACAATGGGGATGGACTTTGGAAAGGATGAGGGGGATGAGGGAAATTTTCAGTATGAAATTTTAGCAATTTTCTTAACAAAATTGCAATAAAATACTCAAAAAATTTTCCGGCGGAGCCTACCGGCACCGCCGGACCCCCATTTTACCATTTTTTATAAAAATTGAGGCCAAAATGGCAAGAATAGTAATTTTTGGCGAAAAACGGCGAAAATTTTTGCAAAATACACCCCCTAAAACATGAGGTGATAGAAATGGCACGATAACATTGGAAATGAGAGGAGTGGGATTGGCTTGGGATGGAATGAACAGACGGGCCAGTTTATGACGGGATTGGGTCGGGAGAAATAGGGCAATTTATATTATGCACAAAAATATGAAAATTTGAGTGCTGCGGATCAGGGTTGTTCCGGGACGAGAAAAATGTCGGGTTTCGTGATTCGGGTTTCGGGATTCGTGTCAAACTGCCTTTGGTCTACTTTTACGCGCCATCACTCTTGGCCTTTTCCCATTTTGCTTTTGCCTTTTGTTGCTTTACCATTTTCCACCTGACTGCTGGCTTTACCATTGCATTTTTGCTTAAACCATTTTCAATTTGAAACTAAAGAAAACTAATTTTTCGGCAAAAACTAATAAAATTATGTTCAAATTTTTGAAATTACCTCGGCGTCGGGCAATCAAAAAAAAACTTTTATAAATATTTTACGAAAATAAAGAGGGGAATTTCTGAAGTTTTTTTTTTAAACAAAATTTATTAAATTCCAAAACTTTTATTTCTCTAAATAAATTAGCTCAAAATGGCAAAGTTTGGCGTCATTTTTTGGACAAAATCTGTTAACAAATTGCATCAAAGTTTCAAAATTTTCACCGGCGGCGCCTATCGTCGGCACCGCCGTGCCACACACACCCCCCCCCCCGGCATATTCCACAAACTTTTGAAAAAGCGCGCCGCAAAATGGTGTAAAAAGACAGCATTTAAAAATGGGGTCCCGAGACACCCAAATCCCGCGCCCCGTCCCTCAATGGTCCGTCAGTTCGAAAAATAGGAAAAAAAAATTTTTAATCATTTTTGAAAATATAAAATCTCGAGTCGCGGGAAATTTTCGGGGTTCTCTTGACTTATACGGTGTTTTTTTCTCGTGGACCAATCTCGACGAATATGGTACCAATCGATAGCTCTCGATGAGACAGATCGATCTAGGGGTGGGGGAAGTTGATCCGACAAGTATAAACCGGTTTTTGAACCGATTCAAAACACAAAAAGTGAAGAAAATTGAGCATTTTTAATTAATTAATTAATTTTTTAATGGACATTTCAGTACCAACGGAAAATGGATAAACAAAATGAAGTAAATTTTCGCAAAAGGGAGCATGCGAAGACGGAGCAAGTAGTGGGGCGAGACGGAGGGCGGAGGAAGACGTCTGACGAGCGCCACAGGCGGTTGACTGCGGGGGCCCGAAGGGCCCCCGCCAATCAGTCAACCGCCTGCGGATCACGCGCGGACTTCTTCCGGAGCCCGTAGTCTCGCCCCACCTACTGGCCGCCGTAGTCGAGTGTGCGGCGGTTTTTTAGCGCAATAACCAAAATGAACCTATTTGCACCAGTTTCCCTGCATTACGTTTGGTACTGAATTGGCACAATAAGATTTGAATCGGTTCAAAAACCGGTTTATACTTGTCAAATCAATTTCCCCCACCCCTAGATCGATCTGTCTCATCGAGAGCTATCGATTGGTACCATATTCGTCGAGATTGGTCCACGAGAAAAAAACACCGTATAAGTCAAGATATTCATTTTCGGTCTCGAGCAGCACTACAAAAATGAAAAGCAATGTTAAGGAAAAAAGTCAATGTTAGCCTATTTATTATTCATCAGCAGTGTGTTGAAAAGTAGAAAAAGAAGAAGCTGGATATAATATTTAATTATAATAAAGATTTTTTCTTTCTAAAAAATCAAAGAATTTTCGATTTTTACGTTAATGCCAACAAAATGAGAAAAAAATGGACAATATTTAAGAAATAATTGTAGAAATATTTTCATTATATGTAAAAATGAATTTGTGGCATTTATTATTTATTATATTTTTCTTTATTTTTGTAATTGAATCCGGCAAAATCCGACCAACTTTTGATGAAATATTTGGCAACGGATGGAACAAAAAAGAAAGCGAAGAAAAATTGTTGATAAAAATAGAACAAAATGAGCGAAACGAACAAAATGAAAACATGGAAATTGATCAAATGGGTGAAGAAATGGCAAATGGTCCAATTGATCAAATGAGAAATCATATCAATCAGAACCATTCGAAAAGTAATCAGAATATTACAGAAGAACCAAATGATCAGCAAAAGAGAGAAATTGTCAAAAAATTTGATTCAATTAGAGAAAAGTTGAAGAAAAAAGGAAATTATCAATGTAAAAACCAAAGCAAAATTGAGAGAAAAATTGCAAAATTATTAGGAACAAATCGGGAATTAATACAAAAATGGAAAAATGAATTAAATTTAAAGAAAAACAACAGAATGAAAAAGAGTTTTTATGATGAGAAAAAGCGCAAATTCATTGAACGAATTGATGAATTTAAAGAATTATATGGCCAAGGCAAACAGAAAGAATTTGCGAAGGAATTGGGCATTTCTCACGACACATTTTGGAAATGGAAAAAGGAATTAGTACCAAAATATAATAAAAGTAAGAGAAATTATTTAAATAATAAAAAAATATTTAATTAAGTACCAAATAAATATTCCAATGAGGACAAAGCAAAAAAGATGAAGCAATATTTTAAAATAAAAGAAGCAAATCCGAAAATGAGTGACGAAATAATTGCCAAGGAATTGGGAATTGGAAGTAGAACACTGATCAGATGGAAAAAGAAATATTCATCCATTTGATCAGTGATTTTAGTTGGTCTGAGTGATTTTTGAAGCATTGTTCCTTTAATTAATTACACATAATTAATTAGTTCAAAAAAAATCGCATGCATTAAAAGACGAAAAAAAAAATTTATTTACACCTAAAAAAATAATTAACGGTTTTAAAAACTTGGCGATTTTCATTAGAAAAAATTCAATATAATGGGCAATTTTTTGAAATTTTTTAACCAAATTTCTTAATAAAATGCATTAAAACAAAAAAAAAAAGGTTCCTCCCGGCGGCGCCTATCGGCACCGCCGGACCGCTATTTTACCTTAATTTTTGAACCTTGAAGCCCAAAAAGTGCAAAAATGCAGTCATTTTTTGGCGAAAAGCGGCTATATTTCCTATTTTTTGCTGTCAGGCGCTTACAATTTTAAAAATACGATGGAGAAAAAAAAATTTTCTGGCCCGAAGAGCAAAAAAAAAAAAAAAAAGCTAGTTGCCCCTCCCGAAATTTTTTCCTGGTATCATAAATAAATGCATGGGAAATAGTTCACATTTAATCAAAAAAAAAAAACCGGTATTTTGGCTAAAAAAAAAAGCTCCGAAATTTTCGGATTTCGGGTACCACTCTTACTGGTAAAACAACAAATAATCAATTTTCATAATTTATGTTATTTCGCTTGTCACTTTATTAAGGTTAATTAAGGAATTTATTTTAACATTTTTAACATTTTATTTAAGAAATTATAGTCCGATTGTTTGCATTTATAGCCGCCAGGGAAATTTTTTTTTTTTGAAAATTTGGCGCGATAAAACACGCAAAACCATGTTCATAAGCAGATAGATAGATACACATAGCAACAAAAAATAAATTCAGAGTCTGGCATTTATTATAAAAATTATTAAAAAACAAATTTTTAAGGGCCTTACGAAAAAAAATATTTTTTGCTTTTCAAAAGTCATAAAAATATATTTCCGAGGCTTTTCGGGGTCGATTATCAAGAATCAGGCATCCTTGACAAATATCGAATTCTGGGCCCGAATTCGAACAAAAAGTCGAAAATTTAAATGCTCGAATTTTGTCTAGTTTTGTTCTTAACATGGTTTAATATATTTTTTAGTATTGGTACGATTATTTTCAGTTTTTTTTCATACATGTACAAGGGGTGCGCCAGTCAGACCCCCATACGTCGGACGTTTGTCGCAGGGGGGGTGCGCGCCAGGACCAATGTTTCTTACGTCGGCCCCTATTTTTCCCCGGTGACGACCTTTTTTTTTTTTTTTTTTTTTTTTGCTATTTTTGAACACCGACCTTTTTTTTTTTTGATATTCAAACCACCTTTTTTTGAGGCGCGTTTTTTCCAAAAAACTTTGTGCGAAGGGTGTGGGGCGGTCCGGCGGTGCCGATAGGCGCCGCCGGGAAAAATTTTTCAATTTTTTATGGGTTTCGCTAAGGAAATTGTTCTATTTTTCCTTTTTCGCCCTACGTTCCCCACGACGACCCCTCCCTCCTTTACAGCCGCCCCCCTTACGACGCACGTGGGGGGGGGGGGGGGGGTGCGCCGGCGCACCCCTTGTACATGTATGGTTTTTTTCCGCAACCCTCTGAAAAATATTTTTCATATTTTGAAACAAAATTTCTTTTAAAAATAAGGCCAACTAAATTTAAGTATCGGCCCAAATTGTAAAATTGCCAAAATATTTATTTGCAATTTTTTGGCCCACCTTGCACAGTCCACGTGGTCACCCTGCGCGGCCATGTGAAGCGGGGCAAGTCCATTTTTTGTTTTGGCAGAAATTGGCGCACCGCGTTCCAGCAACAGCTCCACAACCGTGTCATGGCCTGAATGTTGTATAAGCGAAATTGCAAATTCAGGGGAAAAAAATTGTAAATTTATTTTTTTATTTAAATTTTCTTTTATTATTTTCGAGGAAAGGGGGGGGGGAGGGGACACATTCCTCAATGGTTAGGGCCTGGATCATACCAGGGATAATTTAGGTGCCAAAAGTGTCGGAAATCGGAACAAATATGTAGGCTTGAATACTTTCGGAATTGAAAATTCCGACCCAAAAAATCGAAATTCAGATACTTTAAAAAAGTCGGAACATCGAATTCCAATCCAAAATGTATCGAAAATCGACTTTCGGAACTCTATTACATTTCTGGATCGTAATATCATTCAATACAGTCATTCCTGATCAAAACATTTATTACACATTATCTTAGTAACATTTACCGCTACGCGCCGCGCAGTGCAGCGGTGTGAGCAGGTCGCGCGTCCGGCAGTCAATGATCGCGCCACGGTCCAACAACAGTTCGACCAGCTTAACACGACCCCATTTGGCGGCAACATGAAGCGGACTGATGTTGTGACGAGCCTGACAAAATCATAATATCATATAATTGTGACAAGATTATGTATTAGGAATGGTTCCAGGCCATCGGACAGAAATATCGGGCTTCGTGGGTGTGGGGATGCAAATCTCCGACCAAATTTGCCGGGGATTTTTAAAATCCATGGCTGGAACCTGCCCCCTGATCAGGAAGAAAATTTCAAAATGAAAAAATAAAAAATTTGCTAAGTTTTGGAGGATCATCAATTTTTTGCAAATGCCGTATTTTCTCTAATTATCATCCCGGGGGGAGGGGGGATTAATTTTCAACCTCCTCAGAAAGGGGGGGATAATTGGAGACAGGGGGAATTAATGGAGACGGGGTGATAATTAGAGAAAATACGGTATATAATATTCACGGGTTCTTTCTTAATTTGTAAGAAATATTCATGATTCCAGGCAATTTTTCTTTGTATTCCTTATAAAGTATTAATTTAATAGTTTCTCTTTTTTTCTGGCATTTCTAGTTTCTCTTCCTGGGCCTACCTGAAAGTTCACATTGGCACCCTTTTCGATCAGCAGCTGGCCAATGTTCTCGTTCCCATAATGCGCCTTCAAATATTTTTTAGAATTAATAATTTAAATTGTAAAAAAAAATTAGGGATTAAATATTTTTTTTTTATTATATATTCTTTTTTAAAAGATAATTTGGGTTTTTAAAAAATAAAATATTTTATGAAAATATAATATTATATAATTATAGAAGAATGTCAATTTTTTGCTTCCCATGTTTAGTAAAAAAAAGGGTATAAAAAAACGAGTATTTGTGTAAATTTAAAGCAAAATTTTCCATAAAATTCGCTCTTTAATGCAAATTAATTCCATTATTTTGTGTCGTTTTGGGCTTCTTCTATATGGTAATTAAAAAATCATCAAAAAAATCAAATTATTATTGATTTAAATCATTCGCATAAAAATTGCCTCTCTAATTGCAGTAAATCCATTTTTAAAAAATTATTTGCCAAATTAGTCCAATTATTTTGCGTGATTTTTGGTTTTTTTCTTAGTTATAATAAAAAAAAATTGTATAAAAATTAAAGTAAATATATAATTGAAAAAATAATAAAATTTAAAAAATTTCGAATAAATTCCCTCTCTAATTAATATTTTAAAAATTTAAATGCATTTTTTAATTTAATTCCATCATTTTGTCTCCTAAATACCGCAATGTGCAGCGGGGTGAAGCCGCTCTTCGACGTCACGTTCGGGTTCTGCTCGCTCTCCAGCAGCAGCGTGGCGGACCGAACGTCGTCCTTTTTGGCCGCAATGTGCAGCGCGGGCAGCTTCACCTTGCTGGTGTTGTCGTTCTCCAGCAACAGTGCCACGATACGGTCATGGCCCTGCTGCAGCGCAACAGCCAACGGTGTGAAGCCGTCCTATTATGGTAAATGAACATTTAATTGGATAAGAGAAAAATAATGTATTAAAAAAAATTCGGAATTTTATAAATCCATTTTGTTGAAAATCTCGTGAAATTTTTCCGATCGATACAAAAATTTAATAAGATTTTCTCATTTCCTGACTTTAAATGGGACATTTTGGTCAAATAAAAAAAATTTAAAAACTATTATTTCCTTGACAACAAATATGTAAAATTTTATTATTTATTTTTTGCTTAAATTTAAATTTTATTTAAAAAATTAAAATTTATTCCGAAGAAATTTGCGAAAATTTTTCCATTGTAATTTTTCCCCGGGTTTCTTATATATTCTCTGAGTTAGTGACCTAACGCCCACAAATCGTAACATTTCCATTTAATTAAATTATAAAATGCCATTATTTTCTTCAAAATATGGCCCACCTCTGTGGCCAATGCCTGGTTGGCCCCGTGGGCGAGCAGATAGCGCACCACCACCTCGTGGTTCTCCTGGGCCGCCATGTACAACGGGGTGAAGCCGTTCACCGACTGTGCATTCACATTGGCACCATGTTCAACCAAAATTGTGACAACCTAAAAATTTATAGTTTTATAATAAGTTGTATTTTAGAAGTGCGACCGGGTTCCGGGGCTTTTTAGTTTAGGATTTCGGCTTTTTCGGTTAAAAAAAAGTCAGTTAAATTCGAAATTCACTTGGAAACCTGAGGCTTATTTGCATATTATTAAAAAAAAAATTTATTTCGCAATTATATAAAATTTTGTGTAAAAATTTGTCATTTATTTGAACAACTGAACTTAAAAAAGGGTTCTGCTGAGGTTTAATCTTCATACAATTTCATATTCTATATTCTATTTTTGTGTTCAATTTTCGGTACAAAATATTTAATTAAATATAAGCAATTATTTTCGAAAGAATTGGAATGAATATAAATACCTATTTAAACAGAAAAATAAAATATTAATAATAATTATTTTATTAGTTTCGTTGAACGAAAAATTTATTTCAATTTTTAAGAATTAAATTAAATTCGAATGCAAATTTTTCCACTAATTTGCCAATTAGTCTTTCTGCTAAAATGCACTGTTGGAATGCGTCCTTTGTCCTTGGATGAAATGGCCAATGTTCAACATGAAACAGAACCAAATGATGTTGGGAATGAGGACAAATCATCATCATCATCATCATTAAGTGGACAAATGGGCAGTGGACAAAGCATTGATGAAATGGAAGAACGAAAAATGAAGGAAGGAAAAGCTCAAAAATTTGGCAAAACAAATGGTGAAAAAAATGGACAATTTGATGGAAGAAATGGCCAAGTAAATGAAAACAATTTTGGAGAAAAAAGGTAAATACATATAAATTAAATATTTTTAAGTATAAATTGATTTTTTTAGAAAAAATTGCCATAAAGTCAGCAAAAAAGGATATGAGAACGATTATGGTCTTGCTGGACGTAAAGGAGTTGGAAAATACAATCAATTTGGCTATGGACGAGGGTTTCAAGGCGGATTTGGAGATGAATATGGGGGAGGATTTCGAAAAGGAAAATCTCACGGACATGGAGGTGGCAGGCACAATTTTGGTGATGGACAACGATTCCAAGCCGGATTTGGAGATGAACATGGGGGAGGATTTCGGAGACACGGAAAAGATCATGGACATGGAAGCGGCTGGCACAATTTTGGATATCGACAACATACAGGATTTGGCGATGAACATGGGGGAGGATTTCGAAAAGGAAAATCTCACGGACATGGAGGTGGCAGGCACAATTTTGGTGATGGACAACGATTCCAAGCGGGATTTGAAGATGAAAATGGGGGAGGATTTACAAAAGGAAAATCTCATGGACATGGTGGCGGCAGGCACAATTTTGGACATGGACAACGATTCCAAGCCGGATTTGGACATGAACATGGGGGAGGGTTTAGAAAAGGAAGATCTCATGGACATGGTGGCGGCAGGCACAATTTTGGTGATGGACAACGATTCCAAGCGGGATTTGGAAATGAACATGGGGGAGGATTTCGGAGACACGGAAAAGATCATGGACATGGTGGCGGCAGGCACAATTTTGGTGATGGACAACGATTCCAAGCGGGATTTGAAGATGAAAATGGGGGAGGATTTCGGAGACACGGAAAAGATCATGGACATGGTGGCGGCAGGCACAATTTTGGTGATGGACAACGATTCCAAGCCGGATTTGGAGATGAACATGGGGGAGGATTTCGGAGACACGGAAAAGATCATGGACATGGAGGCGGCTGGCACAATTTTGGATATCGACAACAATTCCAAACAGGATTTGGCGATGAACATGGGGGAGGATTTCGAAAAGGAAAATCTCACGGACATGGAGGTGGCAGGCACAATTTTGGTGATGGACAACGATTCCAAGCGGGATTTGAAGATGAAAATGGGGGAGGATTTACAAAAGGAAAATCTCATGGACATGGTGGCGGCAGGCACAATTTTGGACATGGACAACGATTCCAAGCCGGATTTGGACATGAACATGGGGGAGGGTTTCGAAAAGGAAGATCTCATGGACATGGTGGCGGCAGGCACAATTTTGGTGATGGACAACGATTCCAAGCGGGATTTGGAAATGAACATGGGGGAGGATTTCGGAGACACGGAAAAGATCATGGACATGGTGGCGGCAGGCACAATTTTGGTGATGGACAACGATTCCAAGCGGGATTTGAAGATGAAAATGGGGGAGGATTTCGGAGACACGGAAAAGATCATGGACATGGTGGCGGCAGGCACAATTTTGGTGATGGACAACGATTCCAAGCGGGATTTGAAGATGAAAATGGGGGAGGATTTCGGAGACATGGAAAACATCATGGACATGGTGGCGGCAGGCACAATTTTGGTGATGGACAACGATTCCAAGCCGGATTTGGAGATGAATATGGGGGAGGATTTCGAAAAGGAAAATCTCACGGATATGGATGCGCATTTGGAGAAGGGCACAATACAAGACAAGGACAACGACTCGAAGAGGGATTTGGAGATAACAGTTATTTAATGTTGAAACTAAATATAAATTCAAAGAATTGCTAATTCACAGGTGCCAACATTTCTTGGGTTGAATCAGAGGAAGTGTTTATTTGATGAACACAGATGAGGTGGCACTCTCAGAAAAAGAAGAATCGAATTTGATCAATGGCATTGGAAAAGGCAAAAAAGGATTAAGAAAACAGTAAATCACGATGGAAAAAAAGTAAAAATATTGTAGAGATCAATTGAATGCATTGATTAAGGAGCATAATCAGTGGCATAAAGAAAACCTCCTGAATTTGGGCTTATAAAAAAATTTTGGGATTAGCATTCGCGCTCCAAATAATTCCAAAAATGGATAGGAAATAATTTTTTATGAAAATTTATTTTTTATTTAAAAATGGGTAATTAGTGGCATAAAGAAATTCTCCTGGATTTGGGCTTATAAAATTTTTTGGATTAGCGTTCACGCTCCAAATTTAACAAAAATTAATCGGGAATAATTTTTTAAAATTTATTTATTATTTAAAAATGTGTTTAAATTAAATTTTATTTGGCCAAATGAAAATAGACATTCTTAAAAATAGAATTGGCTATTCTAAAAAATAGGTATATAAAATTTTGACAAAAATTAACAGAATTTTCATTAAATTTTTCCATTAGACAAAACCAGAAATGCCAAAAGAAAGCAAATATATTTGCTTCGACAATTTATGTGTAATATTTTTTGATTCCATAAATTTTTATCGAATTAATTTACTAATTATTAAAAAATATTTAAAAAAAAAAGTTAGCAATTTTCACTACTTCTTACAATGTCTTGGCCTGCCAATGACGCGATGTGCAGTGCCGTGTTGCCCTTTTTTGTGCTTGCGTCCACAGTCGCGCCACGTCGCAGCAACTCGCGCACAACCTCTACAAATGGGGAAAAACAAATAATTTTTTGGGGGGAATAATATGGCTATGATTTGAGCATTGAGCTGAGCGGGACCAGGATTGGTACTGAAAAAATGTACAAATGAGTACAAAGTCCCGGTTCTGACCGGGACCGGACTAGTCCCGGTTTTTCCCGGTTTTCCCAGCCAAAAAGCCCCGGTTTTTCAACCCGAAAAATCCCGGTCCCGCTTTTTGTCAAAATGCCCGGTCCCGCTCAGCTCTATTTGAGCATAATGGTGTCTTAATTTCTTTTCGGCAAATAGAGAAATATTTTCTGTGTTGTTCAAGACAAAAAAAAAAAAATATTACTAAAAATTATTAAAAACTCCAACATAATTTTGCTCAAAATCACCCCCAAATTTTCGAAAATCACAGTGTCACCCGAATAATCCAAAATGTGTCTAAAATAGCCTGAAATATTGCAGTTTGAAAAACCTCGATAAGTTTCATAAAAAGTGATCACTTAAGAGAAATTTGTGACTATCAAAAGCAATTAAAGCAAAATTTGGTTAAATATTTTAATTGATTTGAAAGTTGTACCCTTTCAGTCACGGGACAAAATCTTGCTGCCGCGAAATTTTTGTTGAGACAATTTTAATAAAATTTTTTGTAAAAAATTTCTAGCTTTTTTGAAAAAATCAGTAATTCATTATTAAATTTCAAAAAAAAATAATTATTGTTTAATCTCATATTTTTGTACCATTGTGCCCTTCTTTGGAGGCCAAATGGAGTGCATTGAGCCCATTTGAATTGCTCGTGTTGATGTCGATGCCGCCGCGCAGAAACTCGAGCACCTGGTCAATGTTGCCGGCACGCGCTGCGCGCAAAAATACGGCATTCTGATCATTGGCCTTTGTCGGCGCCTTAATTGGCAATTTACATTGAAAATTAATGGGGGTCACAAGATAAACATTTATTTCAAAGCCCTCAAAAAATTTCAACAATCGGAATTCCTGGGGCTCAAAAAATCCGGCAATCGAAAATCCGAGCCCAAAATTTCGGATTAAGCGGCAATCGGCATGCCGACACATCCCTGATAATAGCTCTATCAAATTCTGTATTTCTTATTCTAATTTTTTATGGTTGGAATTCTTACGAATTCAAACAGGCCCATAATAAGCTAATTAGTGCTCGACACAATGGGTCCCTAATGACTGCCTAATGACCACTGGCGGCACACCTTTTGTGTTGGCTGTTGCTGTTGTTCGTCTAATTGCTGCTGATCATCATTTTGTTCATGCTGTTGTTGGTCGTCCTGCTGCTGGTGTTGCTGTGTACTGGTTGATGTGCTTGGATCAACAACGGTCATTCTGCTGACACTTCGAATTTTTTGTTTCTTTGTGTGTGATCAAATCGACGATGGACGGACGATTAATCGTCACAAATTAATTTGATTAATTTGTTCCGCTTCAATTTCAGAGCAATTATCTTTTTTAGGGGAAAAGGCATAAAAATTGCATTAAATTAACAAAAATAAATAAGAGGAATTCGAAAATGGAAATTATTTAAATAATTTATAAATAAGGGGCAATATAAAAATTTAAAAGATTTTCCATTCTTATCATTTTTTAAGACAGCCGAGGAGTCTTTCTGATAAAAAGCTCTAATCCCCGTTACACCTCTAAAAAGATTGTTTCATTTTTAATTTTTAAAATTATATTTTTAGTGGGAAACAAATTATTAAAAAACTTTTAAATTTAATTTTGCGAAATTGATAAAATAAGGTAATTAATGTTATTGGGGTGAGGTGCATTTAATAAGTTTTTGTTTACAATTTTAATAACCATTAAACTATTTTAAATAAAATGTTTTTAAATGCCAATTATTCTTTACAATTGCTTTTTGCGACAAAAAATAACCGCTGAAAATTTTCTCGTCGGAATAATAGAAAATGGAGGAAAATGTATGTGCAAACATTTGTCATCATCAAGCTGGAGCTTTTAGGAAAAACCATCAACATTGAAAATGAATAAATCAATAAACAATAAAAAAAATTGTTTAAATAAATTGTAAAGCCAAAAAAAATTAAATTAAATTATTTATATTCAAATAAAAAATGAAAAAAAATTATTATTAAATTATCAAAGCGGATTCGAAATAATAAATATTAAGAATAATTGTAAAGCCTTAAATAGTTTAAAATAATTATTTAAATTTGCACGTAAAAAATAAAAAAATTAAAAAAAAATTATTATTAAATTTCAAAGAATATTAGAATTAATAATATTAAGAAAATTTAGGATAAAGAACTTAATAAAATTAATTAAGATAACTATAAAAAATATTTTGATGAATAATTAGTTATTTAATTAAACTAATTAAACTTTAAAAATCATAATAAAATTCAATTGGTTGACTCACAGAAATAAAATTTCATCATTTTTCTCCTCAGCCCAAAAGAATGATGGAATTCGATAATGCAAAAATTTTTATGAACAAAATAACGGATTGATTCTTGTGGAATGGAGTGGTGTGGTTATAATTATTATTTTTAAACTGTTAATTTTGAGATTATCAAATTAAAGAAAAAAAATAAATAAAATTATTACAGCTTTTTAAAAGGTTAGCAAATTGAAATTAAAATAAATAAGAGAATTGGAAGCAAATTATTTTTAAAGGTATCTCTGAAGTAAAATTAGTTACAAAACTTTAATATTTTCGGATTAAAAAAAATTTTAATAAAAAATAGTTTCATTTTTTTTTTTTGCTAAAAAATTAATAAAAAATGTAAGTTAAAACCTTTTATGTCGCCAATTAAACACAAAAAAAAAATTGAAAATAAGCTTAAGAATTTCCGCAATTTGATGTTTTTTATGAAAAGAATCACAGCGAAAAACCACATTTTTCAAAACCAAAATCAGAATTTTTTAGAAAATGTAAAATATAAAATTCTAAATTTGATCAAGAAAAAAAAAAAATTAAATCTAAGGGATGGATAATTTTTCAAAAAAAAAAATTGCACATTATTAGGGGTTTATTTTTGAATATTTAAAAGGCTCATCTTTAGTGGTGCAATTTTGAGGAGAAATTTTATAAAAAATGCCAAATTATGTAAGTTAATGATAAGAATTGAACAGAAAAATCCCGATTTAAAGGAAAGTAAGCATGAAAAAGTTGGTCTTAAGAAATCTCAAATCAAGCTCGAAATGCGTTTTACTTAAAAAAATTCCTTATTTGGGTACAATTTGTGAAAAAAAACTATAAATCCAATTTTAGGGTCATTCCGGACTGACCCCGTTCCAAAAATTCCAAGTAGTAGTTAACCCCACGGTTATCGTCAAACAAATTGTGTTTTAAATTTAGAAATAAAAATTGTATTTCAATTATGCTATGGGGAGCAATGAGTGAAAGAAAAGCAACAAAAATTCTGTGTTCTCTCCTCAATCCTTTCGTTTCTTTTCCTCTCTCTCTCTCAATTGTGTGTTATATCTTCATCACTAGCACAAATTTCCATAAATTTGTTTTATTTCGGAAAAAAATTTTTTTCTCAGAATAAAATATCGAAAGAAAATAAAGAGAAAATTGAAAAATTTCTATATTAATTTTTTAACAGAAAATAAGATTTTCTAAGGTCGGGCTCATCTTTGAAAAAAATTTAACAAATTTTTAAATTTTTCACTAATTAATAGCCAAATTCGCATAAAAATATCATAAAAATTCAAATTTAAATTAATTAAAATTCTTTTAAAAAGAATTTGATCGGAAAAGTAACATGGAACAAGAAAATGTTAACCCATTTACCGGGTAGTGCAATTAGGGCCAAATTCTCTTTAGCTAATGTGACCGTCCAAAGAAAACAAATGAATTTGTGTGTTCAGCCAGAAACATTTTTCGGGAAAGGCGGCCCCATTTGTTGATTAATTAATTCCATTTAAGAAAAGATAAAAAATAAATTGGGAAAGTTTTTTTGAAAATGAATAAAGAATAAAAAGGAATATAAATTAAAATATTAAAAAATATTGATAATAAAAATTGAAATCAAAAAAAAAAATGAAAATAAAGAAAAAACTGTAAAATAAAAGAGTAATAAAATAATGTACTTGGATGTCATGGGGGGCCAAGGGCGTCCTTGAAAAAAGAGTCCCAAATTGGCACAGAATTGCGAAACTTTATTTGAATCATCCTTCCTTATATGGATTAATACACATTTATAACGGGAAAAAAAACGACTAAAAGTCCTTGGATCTCACAAATATCCCTATATAATAAACTAATTGTTGTTAGATTTAATTATTTGCCGCATTTGCTTGAACATAATTGAAGTTTAATTATTAAAAAAAATTATTCGTTTAAAAAAAAAAAAGAAAAAAAAGCAATCGAACGCCGTTCTATTTTTTGTTTGGCTGATGATCGGTGCAGCAACAGCAGCAGCATAAATACATAAATCCTTCTATTGAAAACGATGTGTGCTTATCGATTTTGGCTTACGAAAGAAGTCGCCGAGAAAAAATTTTTCGAACATTTTACTGCCTCCTTAACCACGGTTAACTTGCGTTAACCGTGGTTTATTTCCAACCGGTATGCTCATCTAACCGTGGTTTAATCTTTCTTAAGGAATCTTAACCACAACTCGAGTTGTGGTTAACGTAAATTTATTTAGTAATTTAAATTGTAAATTAAATAAATAATTTTTTTCTAAGGTAATTTTACATGCAGAAAAAGAATCTGACTTTTATTTTTGTCTATGATATAAATTATTGAAGAATTAGTGTTATTTCATTAAAAAATGTGCACAATCCCAAATCAATAAAATAGCTTTTTAAAAAGGTGACAAAATTGCCGCTGTTTGTAACATGTTGCATAACAACGTAGTTGTTTGTAAAGCACTATTACCAAGAAATTTTGGCTCCATTGCAGTTCACACGGCCATAAAAAAAATAATTTAACAATTTTAATGCAGCAAACTTTTTCTTGAAGCATCCAAATTAAACATTCTTGGTATCATTGTATAGCCTCAACAGTCCTCTATTAATCTGCAAAATTTTAATAAATTTTGCTGTGCTTCAAAAAAGTTATGGCCAAAAACTTTTGAAAACCAATTCTCGATTGTATAGTTTTTCGTTGTTTTTTAATAAAATCTATGCTAATATTGACAATTTAAACAGAAAATAATTATTATAATATTTTAATTATATATTTTTTATTATTAATTATTTTTCAATTTCAAGATAAAATTCCTTAACCACGGTTGAGTTAACCATGGTTTACTTAACCACGGTTAAAGACGAGCATACCGGTTAAGGTCGGTCGTTAACCACGGTTAACGGAACCGTGGTTAACGCGTTAACCGTGGTTTACTAAACCACGAGACGAGCATAAGGCCCCTGATGATCGGTGCAGCAGCAACAGCAGCAGAAATACATAAATCCTTCTATTGAAAACGATGTGTGCTTATCGATTTTGGCTTACGAAAGAAGTCGCCGAGAAAGAATTTTTCGAACAATAAAATATTTAGAAAATGGGATAATTATTATTTAAATTTAAAAATATAAAAACCGTTTAAATTATATCAATTATTCGAAGCATTTTAAAAAATATTTAAATTAAAAAGAGAATGAAAAAAGAAGAAATGACCAGAAGCAATTAATAATTTAATTAGAAAATTATATTAAAAAAAATCTAATTAAATTATCTTAAGAAAATATTTAATGACAAATTCTTTAAATAAAAATTCTAAAAAACCGAAATACGATAACTTAAAAATTTCACTTTCAAAAAATGTAAGAAACATTGATCCATTAGAGAGGGGAAAGCTTTTCTATTTTTAAGCCTTTTACATTGTGCGCAAAATCAAACAAACAAAAAAAGGAAAATGGAAAATGAATTTTGTGCGATTTTGTGTCATCATCCACTTCCCCCCCCCCCCCCCAAATTATTGTCGTCTCGTCAAGTGGGCCCCTCGGGGGTTGGTCCGGTGGGGATGAAAAGGATGGGATGGGATGGATGAATTCATTTTTGTAGGATGATTTTGTGCAGAAGAAGGGAATGGTGACGAAATTGGGGGTGGGGATGGAAAATTTGGAAGTTCCGGAAAATTGGGACCAAAGATTACAAAAGACAAATTGGACACAAAAAAGAATTGTTTGGAAAATCGAACACTCAAAAAATGAAGAACAATTTGAAAAAATTTGGCTTCAAAATTAAAAAAAAAACATCAAATATTTAAAAAGATTAATTTGAAAATTAGGCACATAAATAAATATTTAAAAAATTGGACAATACCAAAAAAAAATGTTTGACAAATTTTAGAAAAGAATAACAAAAAACATATGAAAAGCTGGGGGCAAAAATATGAAATTTATTATGGCAAATCCATTATTATGTAAGTGTGTGGTGATATTTTATAAAATTTGGTATAAATCGATTTTTACATTAATGCCAATAAAATGAGAAAAATTTGGGCAATAAATAATATCATTGAATTTTTTAAAATATATTTTACATTATATGTAAAAATGAATTTGTGGCATTTATTATTTATTATATTTTTTAATATTTTTGTAATTGATTCCGGCAAAATCCGACCAAATTTTGATGAAATATTTGGCGACGGATGGGCCAAAAAAGAAAGAGAAGAAAATTGTGATAAAAATTGAACAAAACGAACAAAACGAGCAAAATCAAAACACGGAAGCTGATCAAATGGGTGAAGAAATGGGAAATGGCCCAATTGATCAAATGGGAAATGATCAAAACCTTTCGGAAAGTGATCAGAATATAAATGATCAGCAAAAGAGAGAAATTGTCAAAAAATTTGATGCAATTAGTGAAAAGTTGCGAGAAAAAGGAAAATACGAAAACAAAAAACAAAGCAAAATTGAGAGAAAAATTGCAAAATTATTAAGAACAAATCGAAATTCAATACAAAAATGGAAAAATGAATTAAATTTAAAGAAAAATAACAAAATGAAAAAGAGTTTTTATGAGCAGAAAAAGCGCAATTTTATTGAACGATTTTATGAATTTAAAGAATTGTATGGCCAAGGCAAACAGAAAGAATTTGTGAAAGAATTGGGCATTTCTGAAGTAATATTTATGAGATGGAAAAAGGAATTGGTGCCAAACTGTCATAAAAGTAAGAATAAGAGATTTTTTAAGATTTTATTATTTTTTTTTGTTTAAGAACATTATACAAATGAGGACAAATTAGAAAAGATGAAGCAATATTTTGAAATAAAAGAAGGAAATGCAAAAATGAGTGACGCAATAATTGCCAAGAAATTGGAAATTGGATTTACAACGCTGAATAAATGGAAAAAGGAATGTTCTTGAACCATTTGATCAGTGATTTCACTTTGATCAGAGTGCTTTTTTGAAGCATTATTCCCCTTTAATTACACATAATCAATTAGGTCATAAAAAAATCGCGTGCATAAAAAAGCGAAAAAAAAATTAATTTTATTTATCATTGATTTTTGATGACTTACTAAATCATAGTTTGAAAATTTACAAAAACATTTTAGTCAAAAAAATGCAACTAAATTTTTTTTTTTTTTGAAATTTACATTTTTTGATCAATGGGTCTCATGTCAAAATCTTTTTTTTTTCGAGAGTTGGTTCATATGCGCAACAGTGAAATCGAATTAAACAAAACTGTTTACCAATTGATTTTATGTTGTAAACAAATTAAAATCATTTATAAAATTTAAAGAAATTTTCATTCGAAAGGATTTAATTAAATTTAAATATTATTTAGTTAAAAAAGATATTTGCAAATTTTGCGACCCAAAGAGATCAAAAGGGTCAATTTATCAGAGGGAGCCGTTCTAATAAAGGTTTTTTGGGAAAAATGTCAGAATACAGACATAATGCCAAAATAGGGACAAATTTAAAATGGTTAATCATGTGATTAAAGGGTCCACCAAAATTTTGACTATTGTAATTTAATAATTTAATCAAATATTATCCAATGAAAAATGTATTAAGTTTTCATATCAATTAACAATTATAATTGATATCCAACTCATTCTCAAATTGGCACAAAATTGGAATTGATTGGATGGGCAACTAAGAAAAGATTAAAAAACGATTTTCATCCATTTGATCGGTAATTTTATTTGATATTTATTTTTGATGACTACAAAAAAGCATATTTTGAAACTTTATAAAACATTTTTGTAGGGAATCAAAAAAACAGTTTTTATTCATGAAAAAAAATTTCATGATTTTACATTTCTTTTTTTGATCAATGTGTCATGGCAAAAAGATTGTTTTTCGAATGTTGGTTCTTAAGTTCAACTGATTTGTGAAATTGAATTAAATGAAAATTGTTCGTAAAATTTAAATTAGAAATGCCGCAAAAAAAGCTTTTGAATGTAAAAATGGTCGCCTCGTATCATTTCTCGGGGTCATTTCCCGGTCTCGATCTCGGTTCTCGATTCTCGGTAAAAATCATTTCTCGCACATCCCTACAAATGATCACTCGGATTGGGTAATTAACGGAATGACGAAAGCAAAGGTGAAAAAATAACTCTTAACAGAGAAAAAAAGACAGAAAACTCACATTTCCTTAATTGATCAATTATTGAAAAAATGAAAGATGATAAAAGAGTAAAATTAAATGAAAATGGTCACAAAAATAAAAATTAACTTTCGTATAGGCAACTCAATTGATCAAAATATTTTTTTGTAATAAAATTATTAAATAAATACAATAATTATCTATAATTGTTTAGGTTGTAATTAGGATAGGCCGGGTCCCGGATATTTGGGCAAAAACCGGGCCCGGGTATGGGTTATGAAAAAGACAAAAAAATTTTTTGTTCAAATCACTTTTTTAATAAAATAAAAGCTTGTACTTTTTCAATATACAATATATATTTCAACAAAAAATATTATATTTTACAAATAAATGCTTAACATTTGTCATAATTAGGGATTACTTTTTAGGCACAAAAAATCAAAGAATAGGCACCAAAATTCTCTTGGCACAAAAATAGGCAAATAATTTTTATTTTTAGTTCACCACTTTTTTAGACTAGTTTTTCAAAAAAAAAAAAGCAAAAAACTTCGGGGCCTGGGAGGAGGTCCGGCGGTGCCGATAGGCGTGCGGGAAAAATTTTTTTGAAAATTTAATTCTGATTTATTAACAGATTTTACGCGATGGGAGGGGATTATGAATGACGAAATGGGATGGGAGAAGATGGAAAATTTGGATGCTCCGGAAAATTGGGACCAAAGATTACAAAAGAGAAAATTGGACAAAAAAAATTGTTTGGAAAATCGAGCACTAAAACATTTAAAACCGCCGCACACTCGACTACGGCGGCCAGTAGGTGGGGCGAGACTACGGGCTACGGAAGAAGTCCGCGCGTGATCCGCAGGCGGTTGACTGATTGGCGGGGGCCCTTCGGGCCCCCGCAGTCAACCGCCTGTGGCGCTCGTCAGACTTTTTCCTCCGCCCTCCGTCTCGCCCCACTACTTGCTCCGTCTTCGCATGCTCCCTTTTGCGAAATTTTGCTTTTAAATTGTTATTTCCCGTTTATTATTTTCGGTACTGAAGTGCCCATTTTCAGTGGGACTCAGTTGTCCAAGTGCTCAGATGGCATCGGTTCGACTTCATTTCCTGATTTTAGATTAAGCTCGTCAAGAGCTTTCAAATGGTACCAAATTTATCGGGATTTGATCGTTTAAAAAAAGTTAGAGTGCGAAATCTCTCAATTTTTCGAGTTTTGAACCTGTTCAAAAACCGGTTTTTTGGCATTTCCGCAACTGGAGACCTATTTTTCGTGCTTAGCTCCTTGAGACGAATAAGAAATTGGACAAAAAAAATTGTTTGGAAAATCGAGCACTAAAACATTTAAAAAATGATGACTAATTTGAAAAAATTTGGCATAAAATTTTTAAAAAAATATCAAAAATCAAAATATATTTAAAAAATGAAAAAAACCCATTTTTAGAATTGGGCATAAAATATTCAAAAATTTGGTGGCCCAAAATATTTATAAAATTGGACAATATCAAAATTTTTTTTTTTGAACATTTTGACACTTTAAAAAAGGAAAACAAAAATATTTGAAAAGCTGAGGGATAAATACATGCAATTATTTGTGCCAAATCCATTACTAAAGCGTGGGATGATGCAATTGATAAAATGAGGGAAGGCATTTGCCAATTTGCCAAGCTTTTGGGTCTGTGCCATTTTTAACAATTTCTAAAATTGTGTAAAAAAAAATGCATAAGCATCGGATGGTAAAAGAAATTTAAAACGACAAATTCAATGACCATGACGATGGTGGTGACGGATTTTGTAGTGTTTAAGTGTGAGATTTGTGGCATAAAATTGGGGTTTTTTTGGGTTGGGAGAGAGACGGATATTTTCTCAGGGGAGAGGGGGGGGGTGACGGATTGATTCGAATCGGCGGTGGGGGGGGGGGGGGGGCGGTGTTGTGAAATAATCTAATTAGCGGTCATTTGCCGCGCCGGCGTGCGGGAAAAACATTGCATTACATTACAAATTACACTCATTACTATAAAAATGAAAAGCAACGGGCTGGAAAAAAAGCCAATGTTAGCCTAATATTCACCAGTAGAAGCAGTGTGTTTCAAAGTAGAAGAAGCTGATTTTATTTTAAAAATTAAGGTATTATCGATTTGCAAATTAATGCCAATAAAACGAGAAAAAATTGGGCAATAAATATTGTATTATTCAATTTTATTTAATTTATTTTACATTATATGTAAAAAATGATTTTGTGGCATTTATTATTTATTATTTTTTTCTTTATTTTTGTAATTGAATCAGGCAAAATTCGGCCGAATTTTGATGAAATATTTGGCGACGGATGGAACAAAAAAGAAAGAGATGAACATTTGGTAAAAAGTCAACAAAATGAACGAAAAGAGAACTCACAATCAGCATCAGTTGATCAAATGGGTGAAGAAATGGGAAATGACCCAATTGATCAAATGGAAAATGATCAGAAAAAGAGAGAAATAATTAAAAAATTTGATGAAATTAAAGAAAAGTTGAAGGAAAAAATAAAATATAAAGGGAATGATTATGGCAAATTTGAGACAAAAATTGCAAAATTATTAGGAACAAATAGAAAATTAATACAAAAATGGAAAAATGAATTAAATTTAAATAAAAATAAAATTAAAAAGCGATTTTATGATGAGAAAAAACGAAAATTTATTGAACGATTTAATGAATTTAAAGAATTATATGGCCAAGGCAAACAGAAAGAATTTGCCAAGGAATTGGGCATTCATAATGAAACATTTCGAAAATGGAAAAAAAAATTGTTGCCAAATTACCATAAAAGTCAAAGTAAGAATATAATTTTAATGAATTTAAATGTAATTTTTATTTAAGAGCATTATACCAATGAGGACAAATTAAAAAAGATGAAGCAATATTTTGAAATAAAAGAAGGAAATGCAAAACTTAGTGATGAATTAATTGCCAAAAAATTGGGAATTGGATTTTCAACTCTGCAAAAATGGAAAAGGAAATGTTCTCACCCACTTGATCAGTGATTCTTATTTGATCATGATTGTTGATGACAATGAATAGTTTTCGAAATTTACAAAATTCGTTTTAGTCGAGATTCTAACCTTTTTTTAATTCCTTTTTTTTTGTCATGATAAAAAGATTGTTTTTCGAAATGCTGTGTTCTTACAAATGATTAAACGATTTGTGAAATCGAATTAAAGGAAAATTGTTCTTAAAATTGGTTTTCATTAAATTTAACGGGTTATATTAATGCAAAAATTTTATTTAAAAAGATAATTGTTTTTTATTGTTAGCACATATATAAGGCCAGTAGCATATGAAAAAACCCACCCCACTGCTATAATTTATTAAAAATGATCTGCCTATTTTGGTTTATGAAATTCCTGTAAAACTTTGTTGAAATGCTTGGGTGAGATTGTTGAAAGGGATGAAAATTGAAAGAGTTTGACAAAATCGTTTAAATTTTAATTATAATCACTCTAATTGGGTAATTAATTAACGGAATGACGAAAGCAAAATTAAAAAAAAATAACTCATAACAAAAAAATGACAGTTCTCAGATGTCATTCATCATTTGTTCAATTATTGAAAATGAAAGCTGATAAAAGGGTAAAATTAAATAATAATTAAAGGGTCACATAAATTAAATATGTTTTGAAATAAATTTATAAATTAAATACAATTGTTTGGGTTCAAATTAGGGTAGGCCGGGTCCGGGTATTTGGGCAAAAACCGGGTCCGGGATAAATTTCTTCAATTGATTCTTTTAAAACAGTCAATGTTTGTGGACAAGTTCATCACTTTTTTAGGCTCGTTTTTCAAAAAAAAAACTTTGGATTTTTTGAAAATTTATTCTGATTTATCAACAGATTTTGTCATTAAAAATTCATAAAATTTCGGCACCCAACCCCGACAAATCCGACTTTTCCCACCCTCTGAAGGCGGCTTTGTGCCTTATCCCACTTTTAACAGCAATTTTTTGTTAGATATTTTTCGGTAAATGATCGAAAAAAATTATCCAAATTTTCGTTTATGTCTAGAAAAAGAACAATATTTTTAGAGAAAACTGATAATATTTTTTAAATTTTTCCCAATTCCCATAAACAATTTCCTTTCTTTTTTTTTGTCTTTTTGGGATTTCAAAATATTTGGAATTCGATCAAACAATTATTTTTTAAATTTTGGCAAAACGGAATGGGAGGGAATGGATGAATTCATTTTTTGTAGGATGATGTTGTGCAGAAGAAGGATGGGAGGGGATGGAAAATTTGGAAGTTCCAGAAAATTGGGACCAAAGATTACAAAAGACAAAATTGGACACAAAAAATTTGTTTGGAAAATCGACACTAAAAAAGCGAAGACCAATAGAAAAAATAAATATTTTTTTAAAAACATCAAAAAATTTAAAATGAAGACAATGTGAAAAATTAAGCACGCAAATAAATATGTAAACAGTTGGGGACCAAAAATGTGGGCTGATCCATGATAATCATCTAATTTTATAGGAAAATGTTTGCCAAGGCTTTGGGTCTGTGCCATTTTTAAGAATTAGCAACGGCTGGTAATTGTTAAAAAATAATTACAACGACAAATTCAACGACCATAACGACGGAGGGTGACGGATTTTGTAGTGTTTAAGTATGAGATTTGTGGCATAAAATTGGGATTTTTTGGGGTGGGAAAGACGGATATTTTCTGAGGGGGGAGGGGGGGGGGGGTGACGGATTGATGCGATTCGGCGGTGGGGGGCGGGGCGGTGTTGTGAAATAATCTAATTAGCGGTCATTTGCCGCGCCGGCGTGCGGGAAAAACATTGCATTACATTACAAATTACACTCATTCACTATAAAAATGAAAAGCAATTTTATTTTAAAAATTAAAGATATTATCGATTTGCAAATTAATGCCAATAAAACGAGAAAAAATTGGGCAAGAAATATGTAATATTATTTTATTTTTTCATTATATGTAAAAATGAATATGTGCTATTTATTATTTATTATATTTTTTAATATTTTTGTAATTGAATCCGGCAAAATCCGACCGAATTTTGAAGAAATATTTGGCGACGGATGGACCAAAAATGAAAGTGAAGAAAAAGTGATAAAAATTGAAGAAAATGAACGAAATGAGAACTCAAAATCAGCAGTTGATCAAATGGGTGAAGAAATGGGAAATGACCAGCAAAAGAGAGAAATTGTCAAAAAATTTGATGAAATTAAAGAAAAATTGAGAAAAAAGGAAAATTATCAATGGAAAAAACAAAGCCAAATTGAGACAAAAATTGCTAAATTATTAGGCGCAAATAGAACATTAATACGTGAATGGAAAAATGAATTAAATTTAAATAAATTTAAAACAAAAAAGCGATTTTATGAGGAGAAAAAACGAAAATTTATTGAACGATTTAATGAATTTAAAGAATTATATGGCCAAGGCAAACAGAAAGAATTTGCCAAGGAATTGGGCATTCATAATGAAACATTTCGAAAATGGAAAAAAAAATTGTTGCCAAATTACCATAAAAGTCAAAGTAAGAATATAATTTTAATGAATTTAAATGTAATTTTTATTTAAGAGCATTATACCAATGAGGACAAATTAAAAAAGATGAAGCAATATTTTGAACTAAAAGAAGCAAATCCAAAAGTAAATGACGAAATAATTGCCAAAAAATTGGGAATTGGATTTTCAACTCTGCAAAAATGGAAAAGGAAATGTTCTCACCCACTTGATCAGTGATTCTTATTTGATCATGATTGTTGATGACCATGAATAGTTTTCGAAATTTACAAAATTCGTTTTAGTCGAGATTCTAACCTTTTTTTAATTCCTTTTTTTTTTGTCATGATAAAAAGATTGTTTTTCGAAATGCTGTGTTCTTACAAATGATTAAACGATTTGTGAAATCGAATTAAAGGAAAATTGTTCTTAAAATTGGTTTTCATTAAATTTAATGGGTTATATTAATTCAAAAATTTTATTTAAAAAGATAATTGTTTTTTTATTGTTAGCACATATATAAGGCCAGTAGCATATGAAAAAAGCCACCCCACTGCTATAATTTATTAAAAATGATCTGCCTATTTTGGTTTATGAAATTCCTGTAAAACTTTGTTGAAATGCTTGGGTGAGATTGTTGAAAGGGATGAAAATTGAAAGAGTTTGACAAAATCGTTTAAATTCTTAATTGTGATCACTCTAATTGCGTAATTAATGAACGGAATGACGAAAGCAATGGTGAAAAAATAACTCAATTGAAAAATAGACAGATCTCACATGTCTCCTCATTTGATCAATTATTGAAAGATGAAAAATGATGGTAAAGGATGGTAAAATTAAACATAATATTTACTTGGTAAAATTTTCTAGTTTAAAATTTGTCCTTATTAAAAACTTTAAAATATTTATTAATTTCATTTACATTTGAAAAATAACCAAAATTAAGTTTTTTGATTAAGTTTTTACGTGCTTTGCTACCTCAAAAGCGTTATTAATTTTAATAGCAAATTTCTTTGCTTATTTTAGTGCCTTTTGAGGGTTTTTGTGCCTTTTTAGGTGCCTATTTCTTGATTTTTTTTTGTGCCCAAAAATGGAAGCCATATAAAATCATGTAATTTTATAGGAAAATGTTTGCCAAGGCTTTGGGTCTATGCAATTTGTAACAATTAGCAACGGCTGGTAATTGTTAAAAACTAATTACAACGACAAATTCAACGACCATAACGACGGAGGGTGACGGATTTTGTAGTGTTTAAGTATGAGATTTGTGGCATAAAATTGGGATTTTTTGGGGTGGGAAAGACGGATATTTTCTGAGGGGGGAGGGGGGGGGGGGGGGTGACGGATTGATGCGATTCGGCGGTGGGGGGCGGGGCGGTGTTGTGAAATAATCTAATTAGCGGTCATTTGCCGCGCCGGCGTGCGGGAAAAACATTGCATTACATTACAAATTACACTCATTCGCTATAAAAATGAAAAGCAACGGGCTGGAAAAAAAGCCAATGTTAGCCTATTATTCACCAGAAAAGTGTTTAAAAGCAAAAGAAGAAGCTGATTTAATAATTAAATAAATTAAACAATTTTGCATTTCTTAAAAAATCAGTAAATTATCGATTTGTATATTAATGAAATAGGCAATAAAAATAATATGGAATATTGGATTTATTTATTTTCCATTATATGTAAAAAAAATGATTTTGTGGCATTTATTATTTATTATATTTTTTAATATTTAAAAACGATTTACATCCACTTGATCGGTGATTTCATTTGATCATTCATGTTTTTGATGACTTAAAAAGCATATTTATCTTTAAAAAAGATTTTGGTAGGAACTGTAAAAAACAAGGAACTGTAAAAAACATTTTTCTATTCATTTAAAATGCAATAAAAAAATTTTCTAAAATTTATATTGTTTTTTATCAGTGTGTTTTTCAAACGGTGATTCTTACAAGAAACAGATTTATGAAATCGAATTAAAGCATTTTCTTGAGTGCTAAAAAGGCTCCCGGAAGATGCGATAGTGGAAAAAGCGTCAGTGATATCTGATATAAATTAGGGTTAGCCCCGACCCAATGTCGGGGGCCGGGTCAGGGGGGGGGGAAGTTAAATTGTCGGGGGTTGGGGACCCCGATCGGGGAATGCCTAAATTATTTGAACGAAAAAACCAATTTTTCTTTTTAAATCCTCTTAAATTTTCTTTTTTTTCACTTTAATGCTCTGATTTCGTTAGGGTCAGTAAGAGTGCGTCCAAGTTATCCGTTAATCAGAAAGCCGATTGATAAAAAAAAAATTTTTTGGGGTGGGGCTGCGGCGCTGTTAGGCGCTGCCAGGAAAAATTTCATTAAAATTCGTACCATTTGAAAACAGATTTTGCCCAAAAAATTGTCAATTTTTGCGATTTAAAATTTATTTCTGTGGTATTAAGTATTTTAAATTGTTATAAGAAATTCGTTCTGAATTCAGAACCCCGGACCCGAACTCGAACAAAAAGTCGAAGGTCCAAATTTTAGAATTAGCATTTTTCGTTTCATTCATAATCGGTTTAAGCACACGGAAACAAACTGAAAGCCATTAATCCTGCAAAAAGAAACCATTTAACCCTTTTTGATCCAAAGATGGTGAATTCGAAAGTTTGGACTTTCGACTTTTTGTTCGAATTCCAGTCAGGGTTCGGAATGAAGTTATTTTATACGATCTTGACCTTTTGTACGACAATGTTTAATGCTACAGAACTTTATTTTTACCGAAGCAGCTAAAAACCAGTCACACTTGACTACGGCTTAATCAGGGCTTCCATTTGTTCTTACTTCTAAGAAATGTTCTGATTTTGGGATAGCGACCAAAAACTGTTCTGCTTTCTTAAATATATTCATAATTTTTGAAATTTTATGGCATTATGTCACCATTTTATCAAGAAAATAATATTTTTGGCAAAATTTAAACAATTTTTTGGACAAAATCTGTTAGCGAATCGCATTAAAATCATAAATTTTTCACGGCGGCGCCTATCGGCACCGCCGGACCCCCTCTCCTTTTGCCCATTCACCAAAAGTTTTTTGGAAAAATTCGCCTTAAAAAAATTGCTAAAATCTGATTTTTTTGACCCCGAATGCACTGAAATATACGCTTTCCTTATTTCCTCCCCAAAATGTGATTTGAAGCAATTTTACGAAATGTTCTTATTTTCGACCCTAAAATCTTATTTTTTGGACTTAATGTTCTGATTTTGAAAAATTTTCGATGGAAGCCCTGGGCTTAATGACAATTCGTACAAAAAAAATTTAATAAAATTTTTTTACAAAATAAACCTAAGCTGAAGCCTAGGCCTAGGCCCAAGCAAGCCTAAGCCTAAGCTTAGGCCTACCTAAGCCATTTTACGAGTTGCCTTTTTATACGAGTTGTCATGACACCCTTCGCAAACTCCTTTTTGCGTAACATTTTGCTTTTATGATTTAAATTGGCATTTCCTTACATTTATTTGTGGTACTGAATTGCTTATTTTCATTGGGACTCAGTTTTTCCAGTGCTTATATGCGGCCGATTCGACTTCATCCACCGGTTTTTAGACCTAACTCATTAAAAGCTTTCAATGCTACCAAATTTTATTCAAATGCTTAGGCTAAATTTTGAAAGGGATGAAAATTGAGAGTTTGATAAAATCGTTTAAATTATTAATTATAATCACTCGATTGGGTAATAATTAACGAAATGACGAAAGCAATGGTGAAAAAATAACCCTTAACAGAAAAAAAAGACAGAACTCACATGTCAACCATTTGATCAATTATTGAAAATGAAAGATGAGATGGCAAAATTAATTAAATAATATGTCAAAAATGGTTACACAAATTAGAATACGAGGTGGGCAACTTGAATTGTTCAAAACTTCAAAAAATAAAATTTATAAATAAATACAGCAAAAAGCACAATTATATTTTTCTAAATCTAATATTAGAAAAAATATTGGAGATTTTTAAATTAATTTATTTTTTGTGCGGTTCGAATCAGTTCTAATGGAATGGTCAGGAGGCCCAAAAAAAAAACTGCAATTCAGAACCACCCTTGGTTACAATAAATAGGCAATAATCATTTAAAAAACAAATTTTTGACTGCTTTTAGCTCACAATTTTGTCACTATTTTTAGCCTATTATTCAGCAGTAGTGGATTTTCATAGCAGAAGAAGGAGCTGATTCAAATTAAAAAAAAAAATTTTTTCATATTTAAAAAAACCAGTAAATTATCGATTTGTATATTAATGCCAATAATGAGAAAAAATTGGCCAATAAATAATATGTATAATTGAATTTTATTAATAAATTTTCCATTAGGTGTAAAAATGAATATGCGCTATTTATTATTTATTATATTTTTAATATTTTTGTAATTGACTCCGGCAAAATCCGACCGAATTTTGAAGAAATATTTGGCAATGGATGGGACAAAAAAGAAAACAAAGAAAAAGTGACAAAAACCGAACAAAACGAGCAAAATGATAACTCAACAGCAGTTGATCAAATGGGTGAAGAAATGGGAAACGACCCAATTGATCAAACGAGAAATTATATCAATCAGAACCATTCGAACAGTGATCAGAATATTACAGAAGAACCAAATGATCAGCAAAAGAGAGAAATTGTCAAAAAATTTGATGAAATTAGTGAAAAGTTGCGAGAAAAAGGAAAATACGAAAACAAAAAACAAAGCAAAATTGAGACAAAAATTGCAAAATTATTAGGAACAAATAGAAAATTAATACAAAAATGGAAAAATGAATTAAATTTAAAGAAAAATAAAAAAATGAAAAAGAGTTTTTATGAGCAGAAAAAGCGCAAATTTATTGAACGATTTAATGAATTTAAAGAATTATATGGCCAAGGCAAACAGAGAGAATTTGTGAAGGAATTGGGCATTTCACAAAAGACATTTTGGAAATGGAAAAAAAGAATTAATGCCAAAATACCATAAAAGTCAAAGTAAGTAAATGTTTTTAGTGAACTTAAAAATGTAATTTTTATTTAAGAGCATTATACCAATGATGAAAAATTGAAAAAGATGAAGCAATATTTTGAAATAAAAGAAGCAAATCCAAAAGTAAATGACGAAATAATTGCCAAAAAATTGGGAATTGGATTTTCAACTCTGCAAAAATGGAAAAGGAAATGTTCTTGAACCATTTGATCAGTGATTTTATTTGATCATGATTGTTGATGACTTATATAGGTTTTCGAAATTTACAAAATCATTTTAATCGAGACTCTAAAAACTTTTTTTGCTTTTTTTTTATCATGGCAAAAGATTGGGTTTTCAAGTGCTGGGTTCTTATGAGCAAATGATTTGTAAAATCGAACTAAAGGAAAAATATTAATGAAATTGGTTTTCATTGTAAAATAAACAAAAACCATGAAATTATATTAGTAATTCAATTTATTTAGAAAATTATTATTTTTTATAAATTTGTTCGGCACCTTTATAATGCACCAATAATATATGAAAAAACACATCCCTGTGATAATTTATTAAAAATGATCAGCCCTATTTTGGTTTATGAAATTCATGAAAAGTTGGGCTAAATTTTTGAAAGGGATGAAAATGGAAAGCGTTTGACAAAATTGTTTAATTATTAGGAACAAATAGAAAATTAATACAAAAATGGAAAAATGAATTAAATTTAAAGAAAAATAAAAAAATGAAAAAGAGTTTTTATGAGCAGAAAAAGCGCAAATTTATTGAACGATTTAATGAATTTAAAGAATTATATGGCCAAGGCAAACAGAGAGAATTTGTGAAGGAATTGGGCATTTCACAAAAGACATTTTGGAAATGGAAAAAAGAATTAATGCCAAAATACCATAAAAGTCAAAGTAAGTAAATGTTTTTAGTGAACTTAAAAATGTAATTTTTATTTAAGAGCATTATACCAATGATGAAAAATTGAAAAAGATGAAGCAATATTTTGAAATAAAAGAAGCAAATCCAAAAGTAAATGACGAAATAATTGCCAAAAAATTGGGAATTGGATTTTCAACTCTGCAAAAATGGAAAAGGAAATGTTCTTGAACCATTTGATCAGTGATTTTATTTGATCATGATTGTTGATGACTTATATAGGTTTTCGAAATTTACAAAATCATTTTAATCGAGACTCTAAAAACTTTTTTTGCTTTTTTTTTATCATGGCAAAAGATTGGGTTTTCAAGTGCTGGGTTCTTATGAGCAAATGATTTGTAAAATCGAACTAAAGGAAAAATATTAATGAAATTGGTTTTCATTGTAAAATAAACAAAAACCATGAAATTATATTAGTAATTCAATTTATTTAGAAAATTATTATTTTTTATAAATTTGTTCGGCACCTTTATAATGCACCAATAATATATGAAAAAACACATCCCTGTGATAATTTATTAAAAATGATCAGCCCTATTTTGGTTTATGAAATTCATGAAAAGTTGGGCTAAATTTTTGAAAGGGATGAAAATGGAAAGCGTTTGACAAAATTGTTTAATTATTAGGAACAAATAGAAAATTAATACAAAAATGGAAAAATGAATTAAATTTAAAGAAAAATAAAAAAATGAAAAAGAGTTTTTATGAGCAGAAAAAGCGCAAATTTATTGAACGATTTAATGAATTTAAAGAATTATATGGCCAAGGCAAACAGAGAGAATTTGTGAAGGAATTGGGCATTTCACAAAAGACATTTTGGAAATGGAAAAAAGAATTAATGCCAAAATACCATAAAAGTAAAAGTAAGTAAATGTTTTTAGTGAACTTAAAAATGTAATTTTTATTTAAGAGCATTATACCAATGATGAAAAATTGAAAAAGATGAAGCAATATTTTGAAATAAAAGAAGCAAATCCAAAAGTAAATGACGAAATAATTGCCAAAAAATTGGGAATTGGATTTTCAACTCTGCAAAAATGGAAAAGGAAATGTTCTTGAACCATTTGATCAGTGATTTTATTTGATCATGATTGTTGATGACTTATATAGGTTTTCGAAATTTACAAAATCATTTTAATCGAGACTCTAAAAACTTTTTTTTCTTTTTTTTTATCATGGCAAAAGATTGGGTTTTCAAATGCTGGGTTCTTATGAGCAAACGATTTGTAAAATCGAATTAAAGGAAAAATATTAATGAAATTGATTTTCATTGTAAAATAAACAAAAACCATGAAATTATATTAGTAATTCAATTTATTTAGAAAATTATTATTTTTTATAAATTTGTTCGGCGCCTTTATAATGCACCAATAATATATGAAAAAACACATCCCTGTGATAATTTATTAAAAATGATCAGCCCTATTTTGGTTTATGAAATTCATGAAAAGTTGGGCTAAATTTTTGAAAGGGATGAAAATGGAAAGCGTTTGACAAAATCGTTTAATTATTAAATTAATTATAATCATTCTGATTGGGTAATTAAAGGAATGACGAAAGCAATGGTGAAAAAATAACTCTTAAAAAAGACAGAACTCCCATGTCCCCCTCATTTGATCAATTAGTGAAAAATGAAAGATGATGAATGAAGGTAAAAGGCTTATGAAATTAAATAAAATATATGTTAAAACTGGTCATAAAAATTAAAATACGAAATGGGCAATTTGAATTATTCAAAACTTCAAAATATAAATTTTTTTTAAATAAATCAAAAATAAAACAAAAACCTACAAGTGTTTTTTTTTTGAAATAATATTAGAAAAAATTCCGGGATTTTTTTGGGCTGTTTGAATTAAGCTGGTTTTGGTCATAGCCATTTGATCTGCCATTTTTAAAGCTTAATCTCTGCCCAGAAAAGAAATCGAGAACGACTACGAGAGTACGAATTCTAGATGAGAGTGTGTGAAGCAGAAGAGGTCGTAGAGGTCCAAAAATTCGGGATTCCGGTGTCAAATGGTTCGGCTTATATTTCCAAACATGGATATTTAAAATCAAAAAAGCTGAGATTTTCTCGAAAGATATTTTTGATAAAAAATCGATTATCGAAAAATATCGATAGATATAATATATTGTCATTTTTAACTGTTAGGATTTCCTAATTTAAAAAATTAAAATTAAAATTTCCTTTGAAATTTCTGGAATCTTCTAAATTAAAAATAGTCTTTTTTTCTTAAACAAATTTCCTTTTATCATCCCGGTGCTCTGCCCCCTCCGCCCATGGTTATATGTATTCCTGTTCATTTTGAATTCCATCGAAACAAAAAAAATTTTTTTTTAATTCTGGCAAAACGCGATACTAATTTGTTTTTATCTTTTTTATATATAAAAAACATAGGCTGTTGGGGATGGCATGGCATTTCGTCCACATTTGTCGTGCAAGCAAACAAAAATTGTGGAGCGGGGGAGGGAGGCCTTCGTCCGCTTCTTCGTTTGACGAGAAGCGCCCTTAGGCATAAAAAAAAGCCTCGGGGGGATAAATGTGCAACGAGGAGAGGGGGGGGGGGGGGCAATAGCCAAAGCAAAGAAAGCCAAAGACGGGACGGAAGGAAGCCCGAGGGCATTTGTGGCCAACGATTTGAAGGACGGACGGACAACGACGAGAAGGGGTAGGAGAACAAAAAGCCTGTGGGGCCCAGCAGGCACATATCCCCCCACAAGCCCACCACCACACTCAACCAAGCCCAATTGAATGCCCTCAACCGAATTGGCAATCAATGGGAGGAAACGGAGGCCGGCGGACGGACACGACGACGGAAGAGGCCCCCGGGGGGAGGGGGGCACAAGGTCAAAACAGCCCCTGAAGGGATGGGGGAGGGAGAGGGAAAGAAATCCCTCGGGGGGGGGGGGGGGGGAGGGGCAGGGCAAAACAGTGAAAGGAGGAGGAGGAGGAGGAGGGAGAAATTGAGGTTTCCATTCGATGTGGGTGCTGGGGGCGGATGATGGGCATTTTGCCCGGGAGGAATGAGGGGAAGAGAGGCAGAGAGGCATAAAGTGTTATTTGTGTGAGTATGTATAGAATGGAAGGAAGCAGAGAAAAAGAAATTAAAAGGTAACAGTGGGGACAGAGAAACAGAAAAGCGAGAGAAAGATAGATAATGGAAGAGACAATTTGCTTGAATAAAGAAGAGAAAAACAAGCAGAGAAATTGAGGAGAAGAAAGAAAATGACATTAATAGAGGAGGGAGAGAGAGAGAGAGAGAGAGAGAGAGAGAGAGAGAGAGAGAGAGAGAGAGAGAGAGAGAGAGAGAGAAAAGAAAAAAGCATATCCAAAAGAGAAGAGAAAAAAAGATATAAACGCAGAGAAAAAGGCAGAATGCAGAGAAAATGCATTATTAATTTGAGAAAGAAGCAGGGCAAAATTGGCCAAAGAGGAGGGATAACGTGAAAATGAGAGACCGAAAGACGCATAAAGATGAATTTTGTAGAGAGAGAAAAATAAAATATAAATGATGGATTGAGAAAGAAGCCATTGTTTCTCATTAGTATGCCAACAAATTTTGCAAGAGCGCACAAATGCAGTGGCTAATAATAAGGGAGATGGAAAAATGAGATATGAAAAAATGGAAAAAATGGATTAAACCATTATTATGCTTCAAAAATCACTCTGATCAAGTAAAATCCTGATCAAATTGATAAGCATTCCTTTTTCCATTTGTTCAGTGTTGTAAATCCAATTCCCAATTCCTTGGCAATTATTTTGTCACTCATTTTCGGATTTGCTTCTTTTATTTCAAAATATTGCTTCATCTTTTCCAATTTGTCTTCATTAGAGTATTTGTTTTGTGCTAAAAATAAAAATTTGAAAATTAATACAAAAATCCTTACTTTTGTGGTATTTTGGCAGCAATTCTTTTTTCCATCTCCAAAATGTGTCTTCGCAAATGCCCAATTCCTTCGCAAATTCTTTCTGTTTTCGTTGACCATATAATTCTTTAAATTCACCAAATCGTTCAATAAAATTGCGCTTTTTCTGCTCATAAATTCGCTTTTTAATTTTATTATTATTTAAATTTAATTCATTTTTCCATTTGTGTATTAATCTTCGATTTTTTCCTAATAATTTCGCAATTTTTGTCTCAATTATGCATTGGTTTTTCCTTTTGCATTTACCTTTTTCACGCAATTTTTCTTTAATTGCATCAAATTTTTGAACAATTTCTCTCTTTTGCTGATCATCTTTTTCTTTAATATTCTGATTAATTTCCTTCTTTTTCTGATCATTTGCCATTTGATCAATTGGACCATTTCCCCTTTCTTCACCCATTTGATCAATGTCCGTAGTTTCATTTTGCTCATTTTGTTCAATTTTTATAACCATTTCTTCTCTTTCTTTTTCGTCCCATTCGTTGCCAAATATTTGATCAAAATTCGGTCGGATTTTGCCGGATTCAATTACAAAAATAAAGAAAAATATATAATAAATAATAAATGCCACAAATTCATTTTTACATATAATGGAAATATTTGTTTAAAAATTCTTTAATATTGCAATTTTACTTCATCAAATATTACCCATTTTTTTCTTATTTTATTGGCATTAATTTACAAATCGATAATTCACTGATTTTAAATTAGCTTCTTCTTTTTCTACTATGAAAAATACTCCTGCTGATGAATAATAGGCTAACATTTGCTTTTTTTCCATCCCTTTTCTTTTCATTTTTATAGTGATTGAGTTGGCGAGTGTAATTAGTAGGGCTTATTACATTTTTAGGCACAAAAAATCGCGAAATAGGCAACCTAAAAAGGCAAAAAAATATATTGTAAAATATGCATTAAAAAGGCGCAAAAAAAGATATATAGCATTATGTTTTTCAAATAAAATTAAAGTAAATTAAAAAAAATATTTTTTGACGTTATTTTAATAAAAGAAAAGGCATAATTCAAATAAATAAATAAATAAATTATAATTGGAAAATATTCATTTAAAAAACAATTAGCACACTCAAAAGTCACATTTGCGTAAAGAATGGATTTAAATGGGTCGGGAAAAAAAGCATATTTTACATAATGTACAAAATATGAAAATTTAAGTGCTGCGGATATCGCACTTTTATAAATTTTCAAATTATGCTTCTATAAATCACCAAAAGCATGATCAAATAGAAAATCACTGATCAATTAGTAGTAGCAAATTTCTTTTTCCACATTATCAGCGTTTCTCGTGAAATTCCCAATTTCGTGGCAATTATTACGTCGCTCATTTTCGGATTTTTTTCTTTTATTTTATAATATTTTTTCATTTTTCTAATTTGTCTTCATTAGTATGTTGTTTTTAAATAAAAATTCGATTTTAATTTCACTAAAAAATATATTCTTACTTTGACTTTTATGGTAATTTGGCAGCAATTCTTTTTTCCACTTCCAAATTGTATTGTGAGAAATGGCCAATTCATTCATAAATTCTCTCTGTTTGCCTTGGGCATATAAATCTTTAAATTCATCAAATCGTTCAACAAATTTGCGCTTTTTTTGCTCATAAATTTGCTTTTTCAGTTTTATTTTATTTAAATTTAATTCATTTTTCTATTTTTGTATTAATTTTCGATTTGTTCCTAATAATTTTCCAATTTTTGTCTCAATTTTGCTTTGACCTTTGTATTCGTATTTTCCTTTTTCTTTCAATTTTTCTTTGATTGCTTCAAATTTTTGAACAATTTCTCTCTTTTGCAGACAAGTTTCTTTATTTTTGTCACTTTGATCATTTTTGTGAATGTTTTGATAATTTCTTCTTTGATCATTTGGGTCATTTCCCATTTCTTCACCCATTTGATCAAATTTCGTATTTTCATTTTGTTCAATTTTATCATAAAATTTTCGGGAAAATTCTTGAATTCGTAGGGGTATATTTTCTGAAATTTTTTCGGGTCGTTTCTTAGGGGTGTATTTTTTTTATTGCATTTTGTTAAGGATTTTTATGCATAATCCTGAAAAAAACGCCAAAAATGGTGAAATAAGCACACAAATAGGCATTTAGGCATTAAGCACAAAAAGTCCAAAATAGGCAAAAATTTTTTTCGATTTTTACGATAAAATTTTCTTGAGGTCTGAGTATAGATAGAAAATCTTAAGGGATATGGAATGATAACAAGAAGGTTTAATTTAGGCGACTTTGATTTTTTTTTTTGTCGAAAAACTGTACGAGTTAGCCTAGTATGAGTTGGATTTTTCTTTAAATTATTTAAAATCGACTTGCAAAATACAATAATATTTATGTAAATAGAAAAAAACACAATTACGAAATTTTATGGAAATTTTATTGAATTCTTTCAAAAAAATTTTCTCATTTTTCCATCGCTTTTCCCATCTAATTCATTTTTCTCGATGACTCTTCGACAATTCCCGAGACTTTTCAGTGTTTCTCTTTCGGACGTGGGCATGGCTTACGGCACTTATCGCGCGAGCAGTCCTCCAACCCGAAATTGCAGTACTCTGGACATTCAACATTGCCCGTCCGATCCTCCGGTTTGCACGTGCTTTGGCATTCCAAGAAATCTTTGCCGCACTGATCACAGCAAACGGAGCTAAAAAAAATTAAAAATTAATTTTTAAAAATTAAATATTCCAAAAATTATAAAATATTGGCATTTAATACGGTTTGAAATTTGAACTCATTTGGATCTCGACTAAAATTATGGCCAATTAAATCACGGATAATCCAATTTTTGGCAATCAATTTAAATTAAACTAAGATTTTAGTAAATTATTTCTTCCAAATTAATGTTGGAAACTAAAAGCGAGGAAAAATTGGAGTTAATGAAATTTTGGTTTTTTTTAAGTTTTTTTTTCAATTTTAAATTATTTAAAAAAATTAATATGGGTTTTTTATTTTATCAAAATTTTACGGTTCCTCCAAACTGCAAACAATGCCAAACATGCTCAGAAAGGCCAACGCCAACAAAATTAATTTTGCCATAATGAATATAATTAATTGTTGGTTGTTGGTTGTTCTAACTGTAAAACAAATAAATTTATTTTTATTTTGTTAATTATATTATTTTATTTTTATAAAAAGAATTCCAATGAATTGACATTACTGAAAACAGAATATTTATTTGATTAGCACAGCAGATAGTTTCTTGCTTGTCTTGTGATATGTGGAAAAACTATGTGAAGAGAATCATTGCCTATGGAATTTATGTTAATATATTTTTTCCTCGAAAATATTTTTATTTAATTTCTATGCCATCTTTTTTATTGTAATAAAATAAGTCAATATGAAGATTTCAAATTACTAATTATTAATTGATTGACATATAATTGGCATTTTTTTCATTGAAGAAATTTAGGCGATGCTCAAGAATCTGACGTCAAAATAATAAAAATCTATGAATTTTCAAATAGCGGATAGCCAATTAGTCTCCGTATTTGTCGTTAGGGCAAAAAATTATGTCATTTGAATATGTGATTTTGTCTTTCTGTCATGTGAATTGTCGTCCAATCACAATTGATCTGAGACCGGTTTTGTGTTTTTTTTATTGAAAATGAAATTTTAAAAAAAGTAAACATCTATATATATACCCTTAAAAACACGATTAGGGATGCAAAAATATGCATATAAACGTAAAATATGCATACAAATGGAAAATATGCACAAAAAATAGAAAATATGCATATAAATTTTTCCAACGATTAGATAATGTAAAATTTGTTAAAATTTCATTGAATTCATTAAATTTAAGCTTAAAAATATAGAATATGGTGAGAAAATAGATTTTCGAAAAACAATACAAATAAAACTATATTAATTTTGAAGAAAATAGACGAGAAAATTTTCCATTTTGAAACTTATTTTTGGCTTAAATTTCTTATTTTTTAAAAAATATTTTTTAAATTAATATTTTCGAGTAAATACGCAAAAAAGAAATTTTTTTTGAAAATTTTCCAGTCCATCCTAGAAGCAAGCTTTAAAACAAGCTAAAAACATGTTTTTCGTCCGTTTCAGGCATTCCACAGATCAAGAAAATATATGCATGTGTGCATACTATGTAGAGACATGAAAATAGTACGCCAAAAAGAGAGAAAAACAAATGCATTTTCATGTTTCTTTTTATTTGTAACTTTTGAATTAAACGTATAAAAAAAATGAAAATGTATTAATCGATATAAAAAAATTTCACTATCGATTTGCAAAATTTGGTGTGGATTTAATAAGCAGAAAAAAAGTTGAACAGGATGAAGTAAATGTTGTTTTTTTCATTAAAAATTGGAGAGAGATAGTACGCCAAAGTGAGAGAAATTACAAAGAAAAAGAGCGACGACGAGATAGTATGTGCTAGGCCTTTCTCTGCACAGTGGAGTTGAGCAAATAATGCCCCTCTGTGTTTTGCATAAATACCCTTCCATTTCCTCCCTCAGTTGTTTTTCTCCGTTCATTCATTCATTTGTTTCCCTTTTGTTCCCAAGCGAATCGTTCGCCCTTTGTCCTTTTCTGTTTTGAATAAACATTGTTTTATTCAATCTTCGGACTTCAAAAAATCACCTAATAAGTGAAAATTTCGAAAAAATTTTATGTTTTCCATTGGTTTTCCCATTTTGGTACTTATACAGATTTTCTTGAAAAAATTTTTTCAGACCCAAGCATTGATGCTAATTTTAAAAATGTTCGAATTTCGTGTTATGGGTCCGGAAATTCGTCAAATAAAGTTCATATTCATGATTAGCGGCCCCGAAAACCCATGGAAACACGTTATAAGTACCCCCATTTTCCCTATCAAAAAACGAATTGGGGTAATAAAAAAGAGTCGGGTCAAAGACGAGTTGGCCGAAAACGAGTTGGGGTTTTACCTATCCTTTTAACTTTGTTCGACTTTTAACTGTAACTCATTAAGGTCGAATTATACCAAATTTGTCTGTGTCTGACCCTTTTAAGTGGTTAGAGTGCCCCATTAACTTAATTTTCCGCATTTTTGAGGGTTCAAAAACCGGCGGAGTTCTCATTGTCGGCGCCACCTGTTTTTATGAGATTTGAAATTTCTACTTTATTTGGCAAATCATAATTGCATTCCGCGTGCCTGAAAACCCCTAAAAACATGTTTTTAAGTTAAATTTGAAAAAATTTCGAAAAAGTTGTTATATGTACCATTTTAACTATTACCATATATCAATTTTAGCCCATGAACATTCAAGCTTTAAATGATCAACTTTTTGCGACCGATCTCCATATCATTTCGCTGCACCACAGCATCGCAAATGACAACTTGGACGGTGACGAACTCGACGATGTGCTGGAGGAGCTGTATCAAGCAAACGCCGAAAGTATTGAACTGCACGCGGCGCTTGGAGAACTGCAGGATCAGCAGATGGAGCAAAACGCTGGAAATGACAACAACAACGGCGGAAACCACCACGGCAATGGAGGAGCCGAGGTTTTTGTTCATTTATTTAAGTTCAAAAAATGGATGGTTTTTTTCGCTAAAAGTCGGGAACCATAAAAAAGTGACAAAAATCTCGTTTTGAGCGAGTGTGCCATGCACTCAAGGGTTTTCGGGGTAGCTGATCACGAATCTGACATTCATTTGCACCAATTTAGAACCCCGAACCCGAATCAAAAAGTCTTAAAGTCCAAGTTTTTGAATTTCACTTTTATGTTTGTACCAGTTCCGAATGGCCATGATCAGTGCCCCGAAAACCCTTGAGTGCATGGCACAATCGCTCAAAATGAGCATTTTTGTCCCTTTTTTTATGGTACCAATGTTCCCGACTTTCACCAGTTTTTTTTCTCTGCACTCCTGTCTCAAACTGAATAACAAATTTTTTTTTTTTTTTTGCAACAGGGCGGAACCGGAGGACGCCGGGCGCGCAGTGCGTCGCCGAGGCGGGCGCAGCAAGGAGAGACAGACCCTTTTTCCGAGACGCACTGAGACGGAGGAGGAAGCGTTGAGGTTTGTTTCACATTGGGTTCTCTTGCTCTGACTAAGTGAATTTTTGCAACCCTGTCAAAAAAAAAGTTGAATGAAATTTCGGGGTTTTTCCAATTCCTGCCTGGCCAATCTGTGATAAAATGGGAGGCCAGCTGTGCTGGTTGGAAATCCCGGGAAAAATTTGGTGAAATATGATTAGAAATTACGCAAAATTTGTCTTTTTGTTGAAAACCCCCAGTTTTTACAGAGTTGACTGATGTTTGCTTATTTCGCTAAAATTTTCACAATTTTTTTAGGTGTGTGGTGAACATTTTCATGTCGGCTGTCATCGATGCGAAAGCGTTCAAACGGATCAGCGACTACATCGCCTACGCAAAGGGAGCCGAAGTCAAAAAGGACGGCACTCGGCTGGTATTTGGCGGAAAATGCGACGACTCTCGGGGATGGTTCATCGAGCCGACTTGTGTGGAGGACATTACATCCCTTCTCAAGCAGGTGATAAACTCACAGGCAATCATTTGGGACGGATTAAAAATAGATGCCTCCTAATTCATGTTTTTTGAAAAAATACACCCCCGAAAGTCAGTGTGCCCTTAAACAATTTGTTTTTACGTAATTATATGTTTTTTTCAGGGGGCAAATGTGGACTGTGAAACGGTACGTGGCGAGACTCCGCTTCATCTGGCCGCCAGGGCTAATCAAACGGTGTCGTTGGCCGACCACCGCCAGCCCCATTCGGGATCGGACATGGAAATGGGCGGGGAGGAGGAGGACGGACTGTCCAACGGCGGAGGACGCAAAATGCTCAAAATGGAGTCATCGTCGCCCGTCAACAACAGCAAGGCATGTGGTCAACTGGGGGAAAATGAGCTGAACCGTGGAATGGACGGAGATTATACTCTTGCATTTTTAGATGATTTTCATTGGTCCGGTCAAGCCCATTGTCCAACAATCGCCGACCGCACCTCAAAAGCTGCCCAAGGTGGAGCTGCGCAACCAGTCCATCATGTTGGACCTTTCTGATGTTGGTTGGGTTGGGTAAATTGGGGGGGGGGGCGGTGGGCAAATTAATGGACGGACACACAAAATCGAAATACGGACAAACTCAGGAAATTAGGTGAATTGGTCACGAAAAAATTTGCACTGAAATCTATTTTTTGTTAGGGTCCACTTTTTGCCCATTTACATTTTTGAAAATAAAGTAAACCGCTTGAAAATGTTGCACTTTCCATTAAATTAAACTTTTTCCAGCCAAAGACTGTTTCGCCGCCGAAATTCAAACCGATTGGCGAACTGTCGGACTATCAACAGCAAATCAACGGATCGAAAGGCATGCAGGGTTTGTCTATTCCTTTTACTACTTGTGTACTATTTTTCTTGAATTTCAGAATTTTCAAACATTCGATTGGCCACTCCTCCGCCTCAACCGTCGCCAATGCTTCGCAATGTTCCGTTACCTCCAGCGATCAGTGTCAACGATATGATGGTGGACCGCAATTACATTGCAAAGGTGCGTTGCCACTTTTATTAATGTTTATATTAGTAAATGTCTCATTTTTTGCTTTTCGGACACACAAATTTTCACTCGCTATCCATTAAAGGGGATACGAATTACAGAGGAGCGGGATGGGTGGCAGGGTTAGACGCAATCGCGTGTTATGGATTACACAAATTACGAAAACCCAGTCACGTTGAGCCCTGTTGTACCCTTTGCACATGTTTCATTCGGTTTCAAAACCCTATTCCGTTTCATTTCTCTGATTTCATTAGTCCGACCATTTTAAACAATTTTATATTCCAATTTTTTCCAACGTTCTCAGGGAGTCTCTCCGCCGAAGTTCAAACCGATTGGCGAACTGTCGGATTACCAGCAACAAATCAATGGATCGCAAGGTAAATGCGTTACATTCGGATGCTGTTGTACCAGTTTTCTTATTTGAATTTTGTTTTAGAAGTTTCAAACATTCGATTCGCCACTCCTCCGCCGCAACCGCCGCCGGTGCTTCGCAATGTCCCGTTGCCTCCCGTGACGACGAATAACAACGAAATGATGGTGGACCGCACTTGCCGAAACAACACAGCAAAGGTGGCAATTGCCGCTCCTTTTCATTAGCATTAATTTTTCCTTTTTAACTTTTAATGGCTCTAACTATTTTGGTTTCTTTTCGATTTATTAATTGAAACCGGTTTTTTTCTGTTCCGAATTTTTCAACACAATGAAATTGGAATCGCATTGAAAAGCAATTTCATTTTGGTTGTATGCTCTTTAATTTTTTCCCAATTTTATGTTTCGATTTGTGATTCTAAATTGGAAGACCTCTGCCCATTATTATTTTTTTTTTTCTAAAATTTTCATACGATTGCATTTTTTTCATATTTTTATGTAAATTCATTTGGTTTTTAGCCGTCCGCTTCGGATTTTGGGCTCGCCGGTTCGTCTTCATCAACGTCGACAGGGGAGGAGGAGGACGATGCGCAACTGTTCGGACGGCGAGTGGTCAAATTTCTGCGCAGTTTAAACAACGGGCGCCGCGCGTGCATTGGCATTGAGCAAGTGATGATCGAATTTGAAACGGAGGAGGAATAGGAGCAGAAGCGATGAGCACCTAATTATATGTTTGATCGGAATCACCTCTGCTGTATATTTTTGTGGACTCTGATCCGTTAATAAACCAAAGTTTAAAAAGAGAGTAATTAAGCGTATTAATTAAACGGAGAATGGAGGGAAGTACAAATGTTTTTTACATATTTTTTCATCTGAAAAAATTTTGTAGGGTCCGTGGGAACGGATTTCTCGCGGGAAATCCCGTTTCCTGTCTTTTTTGCTCATTGTCAGACGTGAATTGTTTCTTGTACAGTTTAGGCCCCATAATTTTTTTTTTTTTTTTGCATTTTTTTCCTTACTAAGCGGCAAACATGCTTATATTTAAGTTTTCAGAATCTGAATTTCAATTTTCAGGTTTTTGGTTCAAACTTTGTTTAAATACCCGGAAATTAACTAAAAGTCATTAATGCTTGGCATTTATTAACATGTACACTTATATGTATTTGCGATTTTTCTTCATAAAATACATTCTCATCACTGGTAATTATGATCGGTCATTTCTCAATTAATTGATTCATTTCTTCCGCTGATCACAGTTTGTTGTTCTTTTATCCGTCACTCATTGTCAGAATTCATTTGCGCTGATCACTTGGGTCGGAAGTGCCATCGATAAGACTAAAGACGAAAAATGGAAATTTGCAATTAAACAACCCCCCGTGCAATATGTACCCGGATTGATTGTCAGGTTGCGGAGCAACATTTTTCACCCCAAAAAAACTCAAAAAAAAAACGGCTAAGTCTAGTTTAAATTTGCATTTAGCATCATATTCCACTGAGGACAAATTAAGAAAGATGAAGCAATATTTTGAAATAAAAGAAGCAAATTCAAAAATGAGTGACAAAATAATTGCCAATGAATTGGAAATTGAATACGAAACCCTAAGAACCTGGAAAAAACAATTTACATCCACTTGATCGGTGATTTTCATTTGATCATTCATGTTTTTGATGACTTATAAAAGCATATTTATCTTTAAAAAACATTTTGGTAGGAACTCTAAAAAACATTTTTCTATTCATTTAAAAGCAATTTAAAATTTCCCAAAAATTTTACATTCTTTTTTTTATCAATGTATCATGGCAAAAGTTTGTTTTTCCAACGGTGATTTTTACAAGAAACAGATTTATGAAATCGAATTAAAGCATTTTCTTGAGTGCTAAAAAGGCTCCCGGAAGATGCGATAGTGGAAAAAGCGTCAGTGATATCTTATATAAATTAGGGTTAGCCCCGACCCCCCTGGGGGCAAAATGTCGGGGCCGGGTCGGGGGGGGGGGGAAGTTAAATTGTCGGGTGTCGGGGACCCCGACCGGGGGATGCCTAAATTATTTGAACGAAAAAACCAATTTTTATTTTTAAATGCTCTTAAATTTTCTTTTTTTCATTTAAATGCTCTGATTTCGTTAGCGTCAGTAAGAGTGCGTAAACCCACCCCCTGCCATAATTTATTAAAGATGATCTGCCTATTTTGATTTATGACCTGAAAAAATTTGGTGGTAATTCTGGGCGAAACTCTTAAAAGGGATGAAAAATTGAAAGAGTTTGACAAAATCGTTGGAATCATTAAATTAATAGTGATCACTCTAATTTGGGTAATTAATTAACGGAATGACGAAAGCAATGGTGAAAAAATAACTATTAATTGAAAAAAAGACTGAACTCACATGTCCCCATTTGATCAATTATTGAAAAATGAAAGATGATGAATGGTGGTGGTAAAGGATGGTAAAATTAAATAAATGTCAAAAATGGTCAAACAAATTAAAATACGAAATGGGCAACTTGAATGTTCATTCAAAATATAAAAATTTTAAATAAATACAACAAAAGAATTATAATTATATCTCAAACTAATTAGAAAAAATTTTGGAAAATTTGGGTTTGAATCTGTTTTAGATTGAGAGTGTCTGAAGCGGGAATGGCCGAGGAGGCTCAAAAAATTGGAATTCTGAACTAGGGTTGGGCCCCCGACCCCGCCCCCGACCCCGAACCCCGACATTTTTGGCCATTTTCGGGGAAAACCCCGACCCCGAACCCCGACGCTTCCAACCCCGACAACCCCGAACCCCGACCCTTAACCCCGATCGGGGTCGGGGTTAAATATACACCCCTAAGAATGGCATTTTTGTGGGGGAAAAGGCAAAAAAGTTATAAGAAATTTGAATTTTTTTAACCATTTTGCCAATTTTATAATATTAAATAAAGTAAATTTGCTGATGCTCATTTATTTGAAATGTAGTGTAGTGGGTAAGTGCATTCACACTTAAATTACTTTCTGTCATAGTTCGATACCGGCTGACGTTTTCATTTTAATTTATTTTTTTGTGATTAATATGGTTTTTTAAACAAAAATCCCATAAAAATTGGTCATCATTGGCATAATTTATTGACAAATTAAATCTAATCTTCCTTTCGTTGAAATTAAAAAATTTAATTTTCTTTGACTAAATCATAAAAAGTTAATATTTTTCAAAATATTTTTTACAAAATATAAAAAATAAAATAAAAATTTCACGGAAATTAATAAATTTTTGGTGAAAACTATTAGAAAATAGACCTTAAATTTCAAAATTATCCAGGCGCTACCTATCGGCATCGCCGGCCCTCAAAAAACCAATTTTTTCTTAAAAAAATTTGGCTCAAAATCGAAAAAAATTATCATTTTTTGGACAAAATCTGTTAACAGACCAATCCAAATTTTCAAAAAAAATTTCCGGCGGCGCCTATCGGCACCGCCGGGCCCCTTTCTCCTAAGTCTTTCGAAAAAGAGCGCCGCGAAAAAAAAAGATGATTTGAAAAACAAAAAAGGTGATAAGAAATTTTAGGGCATTTTTTGAATAAAATCCACTATTTTTATTTGGGGGCCCGGCGCCGGAGGAAAAATTTAAATTTTTGACTATTTTTACAGATTTTCACTGAAAATTAGCCATTTTAGATGCCTTATGTGTTTTAATTAATTCTATACAAAAATAAATAATGAAATAAAAAAGCACATAAAATTATTAATGAATACAAAAAATTTTAAGCAAAAATAATATAAAGTTTTTTGACTATATGGCATAAGGCAAAAATTGAAAAACCCCGAACCCCGACCCCGAACCCCGAACGATTTGGCAACCCCGACCCCGAACCCCGACACTTCCAACCCCGACAACCCCGAACCCCGAATTTTCAAACCCCGACGTCGGGGGCCCAACCCTATTCTGAACTACCCCTGGCACAATAGCAGAAGAAGAAATTATTTTTCATATTTAAAAAATCAGGGCATTATCAATTTTTACTTTAATGCCAACAAAATGAGAAAAAACTGGGCAACAAATAATTTTAATGATATTTTTTAATATATTTTCCTTTATTTTTAAGTTCGTTTTTTCAATAAAAAAACTTTGGAGAAAGGGGGGAAGGTCGAGAAAACAATAATATATTTTTCAAGTTTTCCCAATTCCCATAAATAATTTTCCTTTCTTTTTTTTTTTTTTGTCTTTTTGGGATTTCAAAATATTTGGAAATTCGATCGAATAATTTATTTTTTAATCTGGAAAAAGGAGATGTGATGGGATGGACGAATTCATTTTTTGTAGGATGATTTTGTGCGGATGAAGGGAATGGTGACGAAATTGGGGGTGGGGATGGAAAACTTGGAAGTTCAGGAAATTTGAACCAAAGATTACAAAACACAAAATTGGACACAAAAAAATTATTTGGAAAATCGAGCACTTAAAAAATGAAGACCAATTTGAAAAAAATTGGCTTCAAATTAAAAAAAACATTAACTATTTAAAATGAAGACAATTTGAAAAATTAAACATGCAAATAAATATTTAAACAGTTGGGGACCAAAAATGTGGGCTGACCCATAATAATCATGTAATTTTATAGGAAAATGTTTGCCAACGGCTTGATCTTTCAAATTAACTAAAATAACAATTAAATTTATTTGAATCCTTCGAATGAGAAATTTCTTTAAATTTTATAAATGTTTTTTTAAATTTGTTTACAACGTAAAACCAATTTTGTAAAAAGCTTTGTTTAATTTGGTTTCACAATCTGTTGCTCATAAGTAGGGCGAGGATTTTTAGTGGCAAAAAACCCCAAAATAATTAACTCAATAGTGACAAAAAAATGCCAAAATAGTGGTAAAAAAAACAGTGGCGAAAAAGGAAAGAAGCCATTGTGTGTCATTAGTGTGCCAACAAATTTTGCAGAGCGCACAAATGCAGAAGCTATTATAATAAGGGAGATGGAAAAATGAGATATTAAAAAAGGTAAAAATGGATTAGACTATTTAATTAAAATTATTAGCAACGAATTTTATGCTTCAAAAATCACTCTGATCAAGTAAAAATCACAGATTAAGTGAATGAGCATTCCTTTTTCCATCTGATCAGAGTACTAATTCCAATTCCCAATTCCTTGGCAATTCTTTCGTCACTCATTTTTGGATTTGCTTCTTTTATTTCAAAATATTGCTTCATCTTTTCCAATTTGTTCTCGTTGGAGTATGTATTTCGTGCTTAATGAAATATAATTTTATTTTTATTTAAAAATTTCACTTACTTTTATGATATTTTGGCGCTAATTCTTTCTTCCATTTTATAAATGTAAATTCATTAATGCCCAATTCATTCGCAAATTCATAATTAAATTCAACAAATCGTTCAATGAATTTGTACTTTTTCTGCTCATAAAAACTCTTTTTAATTTTAATTTAATTTAAATTTATTCATTTTTCCATTTTTGTATTGAACTTCGATTTGTTCCTAATAAATTTGCAATTTTTCTTTCAATTTTGCCATTGTCTTTCATTTTGAAGTTTCCTTTTTCACGCAATTTTTCTTTAATTGCATCAAATTGTAAAATTATTTTTCTTTTTTGCTGATCAATTATATTCTGATCATTTGCCATTTTATCAATTGGAACATTTCCCATTTATTCACCCATTTGATCAATTTCCGTGTTTTCATTTTGTTCAATTTTTATCACTTTTTCTTCACTTTCTTTTTTCTCCCATCCGTCGCCAAATATTGTCAAAATTCGGTCGGATTTTGCCGGATTCAATTACAAAAATAAAGAAAAATATAAAAAATAATAAATGCCACAAATTCATTTTAAATGTAATGGAATATTTGTATATTATTTCTTAAATATTGCCAATTTTTCTCATTTGATTGACATTAATATACAAATCGATAATTCACTGATTTTTAAAATATTAAAAAATCTTTATATAATTAAATATTATATCAGCTTTACTTTCAAACACATTGCTGTTGAATAATATCCTTCCCGTTGCTTTTCATTTTTATCAAAAAACTTAATTTTGGTTATTTTTCAAATGTAAATAAATATAAATATTTTAGTTTTTAATAAGGACAAATTTTAAACTAAAAATTTTACCAAGTAAATATTATGTTTTATGGAACCAATTTTCGGGAAAATTCTTGAATTCGTAGGGGGTGTATTTTCTGAAATTCTTTCGGGTCGATTCTTGGGTGTATTTTTCGTTTTTTATTGCATTTTTTTGGTAAATTTTCCAAAAAATGCCAAAATAATGGTAAAAATAATGACAAAACGCCAAAATAATGGCAAAAAATTATTCCATTTTCTAAAGCCGCAGAAAAAATAGTTAAAAAACTAGAAATCCTCGCCCTACTCATAAGAACCAACTTTCGAAAAAAATCTTTTATGTAAAATTCGGAAAAAATTTAGTTGCATTTTAAACCAATAAAAAATGACTTTTTAGAGTTTCGACTAAATATTTTTGTAAATTTTCAAACTATATAAGTCATGAACAATCATGATCAAATAAAAATCATTGATCAATTGGATGAGAACATTCTTTTTTTTCCATCTATTCAATGTTGTAAATTCAACTCCCAATTTCTTCGCAATTATTTCATCACTAATTTTTGGATTTGCTTCTTTAATTTTAAAATATTGTTTTATCTTTCTTCATTTATCTTCATTGGAATATTTATTATATGCTTAAAAATAATCTTTAAAAGAATAAAAAAAATTCTTTAATTTAAAAAAAAATTGGTTACTTTTATGACAGTTGGCACCAATTCTTTTTTCCATCTCATAAATGTTGCTTGAGAAATGCCCAATTCCTTCACAAATTCTTTCTTTTTGCCTTGGCCATTTAATTCATCAAATCGTCAATGAATTTGCGTTTTTTCTGCTCATAGAAACTCTTTTTCATTTTTTTATTTTTCTTTAAATTTAATTCATTTTTCTATTTTTGTATTAATTCCCGATTTGTTCCTAATAATTTTCAAATTTTTCTCTCAATTTTGCTTTGGTTTTTCCATTCAAATTTTCCTTTTTCCCTCAACTTTTCTCTAATCGCATCAAATTTTTTGACTATTTCCTTCTTATTTCTTCAAAATTCGGTCGGATTTTGCTGGATTTAATTACAAAAATATTAAAAAATATAAATAATAAATAATACAAATACATTTTTGCATATAATGAAAAAATAATAATTCTATATTACATATTTATTGCCTAATTTTTTCTCAAATTGACATTAATTTACAAATCGATAATACGGTAATTTTTTAAATATGTTTATTTTTTTAAATATAATCATTGAAATACACTGCTTCTACTGATGAATAAATAGGCTAACATTGGCTTTTTTCCATCTCGTTGCTTTTCATTTTATAGTGAATGAGTGTAATTTGTAATGTAATGCAATGTTTTTGCCGCCCGCCGCCGGGGCAAATGACCGCTAATTAGATTATTTCACAACACCGCCCCCACCTAACCGTCCGCACCGCCGAATCGCATCGTTCCGTCACCGCCCCCCCCCCCCCCCCCCCCCCTCAGAAAATATCCGTCCCCCACCCCAAAAAACTCCCCAATTTTATGCCAAAAATCTCACACTTTAACACTACAAAATCCAAAATCCGTCATCCACCAACGTCATGGTCATTGAATTTAATAATGGATTTGCCACAATAAATTGCATATCTTTGTCTCAAGATTGTTCAAATATTTTTGTTATCCTTCTCTAAAGTGTCGAATTTTTCAAAACACTTTTTGTGTTACTCAATTTTCTAAATATTTTGGTGCCTAATTTTCAAATATCTTTTTTAAATATTTAATGTTTTTTTTTTAATTTTGAAGCCAAATTTTTTCAAATTGTTCTTCATTTTTTGAATGTTCGATTTTCCAAATAATTTTTTGTGTCCAATTTTGTCTTTTGTAATCTTTGGTCCCAATTTTCCGGAACTTCCAAATTTTCCATCCCATCCAGGGCTGCACGCAATTACGGATTGCGGATTACGGAAATTACGGGGTTTTTGGAGTTACGGATTACGGATTACGGGTTACGGATTTTTGGGATTTTTCCGTAATTTTGATCCGTAATTTGACTTTTGGATTATTTTTCGAGACGATTTCTTGTAAGATATTTTTATAAAAACAAATTTTTCTATTTTCTATTTAAAGGGCTGGCTACTCATATTTCGATTTAATTTAGGCAGACTTTTTTAATTTTTTGTTTTTCTTAATAAAATAATTAAATTTCAAAAAAATTTTCCCGGCGGCGTACTCTCCTTTTGGCTAAAAACGGCTACAATTTCTGTTTTTGCTTTCCAGCGATGAAATTTTTTAAATACATTAAACAAATTTTGGCCAAAAAAAATCTTCGGATTCCCCCTCCACCGAATTTTTTTCTGGTCTATTCATTCTTATCAATGTTGAAATAACTATATACATAATCAGATTATAATGATCAGACTTTCAAAAAATTTTTCAAAATGAACCCCAAATATTCAAAAAGAATGAATTTTTTCAGACACAAAATTATAATTTCTTTGTAAAATTGAAATAAAAAATAAAGAAAAGGCATCCCGAAATCTGTTTTAGATTTTTATTAATTCACTATTTAAAATTTTTTTTTTTAAATTTTGACAAAAAATTGATTTTTGAAAATTACGGATTACGGATTGCGGATTACGGGAAATTACGAAGTTTTTGGACCCCCGTAATTACGGATTACGGATTTCCGTAACTGAGAAAATCGCCGTAATTACGGATTACGGATTTCCGTAATTGCAAATCCAGTTGCGTGCAGCCCTGATCCCATCCCAATTTCTTCATCATTCCCTTGTTCTGCTCAAAATCATCCTACAAAAAAATGAATTCATCCATCCCATCCCATCCCTTTCATCCCACCGGACCAACCCCCGAGGGGCCCACTTGACGAGACGACAATAATTTGGGGGAGGGGGGGGAAGTGGATGATGACACAAAAACGCACAAAATTCATTTTCCATTTTCATTTTTAGTTTGTTTGATTTTGCGCACAATGTAAGAAGACTTAAAATAGAAAAGCTTTTCCCTCTCTAATGGATCAATGTTTCTTTCATTTTTTAGAAAGTGAAATTTTTATGTTATCGTATATCGTATTTCGGTTTTTTGAATTTTTATTTAAAGAATTTGTCATTAAACGTTTTCTTAAGCTAATTTAATTAGCATAATTAGGTTGTCATTAAATATTTTGTTAAGCTAATTTAATTAGTATAATTAGCTTATTTTTTGTATTAATTTTAATGTAATTATCTAATAAATTTTTAATTTTCTTCCAACGTTAAATATGTATGTACTTTTTTCTTCTTTTTCATTCATTTTTAAATACATATATTTTAAAAGTTTCAAAAATAATTGATACAATTAAACGGTTTTATATTTTTAAATTTAAAATGATTATTCCCTTTTCTAAAATTTTTCGTTTTTTACATAATCCAAATATTTTTAAATGTTCCAGAAATTAATTGATACAATAAAACGGTTTTTAAGTTTAAATTTAATATAAGAATTATCCATTTTCTAAATACATATTTTGTTGCTCGAAAAAATTTTTCTCGGCGACTTCTTTCGTAAGCCAAAATACCGTTTTAAATAGAAGGATTTATGTATTTCTGCTGCTGTTGCTGCACCGATCATCAGCAAACAAAAAATAAAAACGGCGTTCGATTGCTTTTTGTTATTTTTTAAAGATTTTTTTTTAAAAGAAAATTTATAATTTTTTACTTTTAATCTTCGTTTTTGTACAAATCAATGCGGTAAATAATGAAATCCACGAACAATTAATTTGTTAATAGGTACATTAGTGAAATTCAAGAGAAATTTTTGGTCGTTTTTTCGTTAAAATATGTATGAATCCAAATAGGGATGGATGGATTACTCGAACAAAGTTTCGCAATTACTGTGCCAATTTGGGACTCTTTTTTCAAGGACGCCCTTGGCCCCGTGGCCTCCAAGTACATTATTTTATTTACATTTTTTTCTTTAATAATATTTGTAATAATTTTTATTCCTTTTTTTAATTCTTTAGTTCACTTTCAAAATGGTTTTCCCCAATTTGTTTTATTTCTTTTCCTAAATAGAATTAATTAATCAACAAATGGGGCCGCCTTTCCCGAAAAATGTTTCTGGCTGAACACACAAATTCATTTGTTTTCTTTGGACGGTCACATTAGCTAAAGAGAATTTGGCCCTAATTGCATTAAATGGGTTACCATTTACTTTGTTCCATGTTACTTTTCCGATCAAATTCTTTTTAAAAGAATTTTAAAATTAATTTAAATTTGAATTTTTCTGATATTTTTGTGCGAATTTGGCTATTAATTAGTGAAAATTTTAAAAATTTGTTAAATTTTTTTCAAAGATGAGCCCGACCTTAGAAAAACTTATTTTCTGTTAAAAAAGTAATATAGAAATTTTCAATTTTCTCTTTATTTTCTTTCGATATTTTATTATGAGAAAAAAATTGTTTTCCAAAATATAACAAATTTATGGACATTTTTTGTGCTAGTGATGAAGATATAACACACAATTGAGAGAGAGAGGAAAAGAAACGAAAGGATTGAGGAGAGAACACAGAATTTTTGTTGCTTTTCTTTCACTCTTTACTCCCCATAGCATAATTGAAATACAATTTTTATTTCCAAATTTAAAACAAACAATTTGTTTGACGATAACCGTGGGGTTAACTACTATTGGAATTTTTGGAACGGGGTCAGTCCGGAATGACCCTTAAATTGAATTTTGCTCAACTGTCCTTGCGTTTTTTTCACAAATTTTGTGTACCCAAATAATGAATTTTTTTTAAGTAAAACGCATTTCGAGCATGATTTGAGATTTCTAAGACCAACTTTTTCATGCTTACTTTCCTTTAAATCGAGACTTTTCTGCCCAATTCTTACCATTAACTTACATAATTCGGCATTTTTTTTAATTTTTCACAAAATTGCACTCCTAATGATGAGCCTTTTAAATAATTCAAAAATAAACTCCTAATAATGTTGCAATTTTTTTTTTTGAAAAATTTTCCATCCTTTAGAATTAATTTTTTCTTGATCAAAAATTTAGAATTATAAAATTAAATGAAACTATTTTTTTTATTGAATTTTTTTTTAATCTGAACATATTAATGTTTTGTGACTAATTTTACATCAGATAACTTAATAAAAAAATAAATATTTGACTTTTCAATTTTTTGAACTTCTTGTTATACTGCTTCCGAATTTGCTTCCAATTCTATTATTTATTTTAACTTTCAATTTGAATAACCTTTTAAAAAGTTGTAATAATTGTATTTATTGAAAATTTCTTTTTATTGTTTTATCTTTTACCACACCATTCCACAAGAATCAATCCTTTAATTTTGTCCATAAAAATTTTTTGCATTATCGAATTCCATCATTCTTTTGGGCTGAGGAGAAAAATGATGAAATTTTATTTCTGTGAGTCAACCAATTGAATTTTATTTTGATTTATTAACATTTAATTAGTTTAATTAAATAAGTAAATTATTCATCAAAATTTTAATTTTTTATAATTATATTAATAATTTTATAAATTTTTATAATTTTATTAATTCAAATAAAAAATTTAATTTTCAAAATTAAAAATGAAACAATATTTTTAGAGTGTAACGAGGATTAGTGCTTTTTTATGACAAAGCTCCACGGCTGTCTTAGAAAATGATAAGAAGGAATTATTTTTTTTTGTTTTTATCATTGCCCCATATTTATGAATTATTTAATTTATTTAAATAATTTCCATTTTTTACATTCCTCGCATTTATTTTTTGTTTTATTATGCAATTTAATGCTTTTTCCCTAAAAAAGATAATTGCTCTGAAATTGAAGCGGAACAAATTAATCAAATTAATTTGTGACGATTAATCGTCCGTTCATCGTCGATTTGATCACACAAAGAAACAAAAAATTCGAAGTGTCAGCAGAATGACCGTTGTTGATCCAAGCACATCAACCAGTACACAGCAACACCACCAGGATGACCAACAACAGCATGGACAAAATGATGATCAGCAGCAATTAGACGAACAACACCAACAGCAGCAACAACGCCAACACAAAAGGTGTGCCGCCAGGGGTCATTAGGCAGTCGTTAGGGAACCATTGTGTCGAGCACTAATTAGCTAATTACGGACATGCCAAAATATGAAAAGAAACCCAGGCAAAAAAAAATGGGAATCACTAAATATCGAATTTAATAGAGATATACATACGAGGGATTTGTCGGCCTAGCCGATTGCCGATTCCGACATTTTTGGCTCGTAATCCGATTGTCGAAATTTTTGAGGGCCTCAGCACTCACTGATATATATTATTGAAATATTGGCATTATTAATGGGAGTTTATGGTTTGTCGGCATTCAGCCATTGCTAATAAAGAGAATTCGTAACAGAAGAACGGGAAAAAATTTCATTGGAAAAATTTTGACAATTTTAAGCGGATAAAATTTTAATTGTTTTTTTAATAATTGAGAATCTAGCCAAAAAAAAATAAATTAAAATATTTATTACCAACGAATAATCTTTTCAATAAATCATTAATGCTTTTTAGGTAGCAAAACAAATAAAAACATAAGTAAAAAATTGAATTTTGGCTATATTTTAATTGTAAATGAAATGATTATCGAATAAGAATAAATTTTTTAAACCAAAAATTTTATTAAAAAAATATATACATATATAGGGTGTATTTCTGAATTTTTTAGGCTCATTTCATAGGGATGTAATTGCTTTTTTTGTTCAGGATTTTTCAGAAAATCCTGGAAATAGGCATCCAAAATGACGAATTAATTTTTTGGAGGTAGTTTGCCAAACCCACCGTAATCGCTCCAATTACATTCATTTTTACCATAGGACGGCTTCACACCGTTGGCTGTTGCGCTGCAGCAGGGCCATGACCGAATTGTGGCACTGTTGCTGGAGAACGACAACACCAGCAAGGTGAAGCTGCCCGCGCTGCACATTGCGGCCAAAAAGGACGACGTACGGTCCGCCACGCTGCTGTTGGAGAGCGAACAGAACCCGAACGTGACGTCGAAGAGCGGCTTCACCCCGCTGCACATTGCGGTATTTAGGAGACAAAATGATGGAATTAATTTAAAAAATGAATTTAAATTTATTAAATTAATATAAATTTGAGAGGGAATATTTATGCGAATGATTTAAATTTACATAAATAAGTTGATTTTTATATATTTTTTATTCGCATATGAATAAGCCCAAAATGACACAAAATATGGAATTAATTTATCAATTCCTTTAAAAAAATGAATTTATATTTATTAAAATGATGCAATTAGAGAGGGAATTTATGAAGAAAAATTTTTTGTTTACATAAATACCTCTGCTTTTTTATACAATTTTTTAATTATAATCATATAGAAGAAGTCGAAAATCACACCAAATATGGAATTAATTAAAAAAAGAAAATTACATTAAAATAATATAATTAGATAAGGAATTAGAAGCCCAAAATCACACAAAATAATGGAATTAATTTAGCAATTAATTTTAATAAAATGGGATTTATGCAATTAAAGAGCGAGTTTTATGGAAAAAATTTGCTTTAAATTTACATACATAAATACTCGGTTTCTTTTATACAATTTTTTTTTTAAATTAAACATGGAAAGCAAAAAAAGCACATTCTTCTATAATTATATAATAATTTAATAATTATATTTTCATAAATTATTTTATTTTTTAAAAACTATAATAAAAAAAAAATTATTTAATCCCTATTTTTTACAATTTAAATGATTAATTCTAAAAAATATTTGAAGGCGCATTATGGGAACGAGAACATTGGCCAACTGCTGATCGAAAAGGGTGCCAATGTGAACTTTCAGGTGGGCCCAGGAGAGGAGGCTAAAAATGCCAGAAAAAAGAAACTATTAAATTAATACTTTACGAGGAATACAAAGAAAAATTGCCTTGAAATCACGAATATTTCTTACAAATTAAGAAAGAACCCGTGAATATTATATACCGTATTTTCTCTAATTATGACCCCGTCTCCATTAATCCCTCCGTCTCCAATTATCCCCCCCCTTTCTGAGGAGGTTGAAAATTAATCCCCCGGGGTAATATTAGAAAAAATATGGTATTGGCAAAAAATTGATGATCCACCAAAACTTAGCAAATTTTTTATTTCTTCATTTAGAAATTTTTTCCTGATCAGGGGGCGGGTCACATAGATGATTTTTAAAACCAGCCTTGGATTTTAAAAATCCCCGGCAAATTTGGTCGAAGATTTGCATCTCCCCCCGAACCGAACCCCGATATTTCTGTCCGATGGCCTGGGACCATTCCTAATACATAACCGTGTCACAATTATATGGTATTATGATTTTGTCAGGCTCGTCACAACATCAGTCCGCTTCATGTGGCCGCCAAATGGGGTCGTGTTAAGCTGGTCGAACTGTTGTTGGACCGTGGCGCGATCATTGACTGTCGGACGCGCGACCTTCTGACACCGCTGCACTGCGCGGCGCGTAGCGGTAAATGTTACCAAGATCTATGTGTAATAAATGCTTTGACCAGGAATTGATAGTAATGGTATTATATCCCCCCATCTCCAATTACCCCCCCCCCCCCCCCCCATTTCTGAGGAGGTTGAAAATTAATCCCCACGGGGTGATAATTAGAGAAAATACAGTATTGGCAAAAAATTGATGATCCCCAAATTTTTAAATCAGGGGGCGGGTCACATAGATGATTTTTAAAAGCAGCCATGGATTTTAAAAATCCCCGGCAAATTTGGTCGAAGATTTGCATCTCCCCCCGAACCGAACCCCGATATTTCTGTCCGATGGCCTGGGACCATTCCTAATACATAACCGTGTCACAATTATATGGTATTATGATTTTGTCAGGCTCGTCACAACATCAGTCCGCTTCATGTGGCCGCCAAATGGGGTCGTGTTAAGCTGGTCGAACTGTTGTTGGACCGTGGCGCGATCATTGACTGTCGGACGCGCGACCTTCTGACACCGCTGCACTGCGCGGCGCGTAGCGGTAAATGTTACCAAGATCTATGTGTAATAAATGCTTTGACCAGGAATTGATAGTAATGGTATTATATCCCCCCATCTCCAATTACCCCCCCCCCCCCCCCCCCCCATTTCTGAGGAGGTTGAAAATTAATCCCCACGGGGTGATAATTAGAGAAAATACAGTATTGGCAAAAAATTGATGATCCCCAAATTTTTAAATCAGGGGGCGGGTCACATAGATGATTTTTAAAAGCAGCCATGGATTTTAAAAATCCCCGGCAAATTTGGTCGAAGATTTGCATCTCCCCCCGAACCGAACCCCGATATTTCTGTCCGATGGCCTGGGACCATTCCTAATACATAACCGTGTCACAATTATATGGTATTATGATTTTGTCAGGCTCGTCACAACATCAGTCCGCTTCATGTGGCCGCCAAATGGGGTCGTGTTAAGCTGGTCGAACTGTTGTTGGACCGTGGCGCGATCATTGACTGTCGGACGCGCGATTTTTTTTTCTCGCATTTTAATGTACGCGATTTTTTATGATCTAATTGACTACGTGTAATAATTAAAGGATAATGCTTCAAAAAATCACTCTGATCAAAGTGAAAGCACTGATCAAATGGATAAGCATTCCTTTTTCCATCTATTCAGAGTTGATCTTACAATTCCCAATTCTTGGCAATTATTTTTTCGCTCATTTTTGGATTTGCTTCTTTTATTTTAAAATATTGCTTCATCTTTTCTAATTTCTCCTCATTCGTATGATGCTCTTAAATAAAATTTCATTTTTAACTTCATTAAAAACAATTTTACTTTGAATTTTATGATATTTTGGCACCAATTCCTTTTTCCATTTCCAAAATGTAAATTCAGAAATGCCCAATTCCTTCACAAATTCTTTCTGTTTGCCTTGGCCATTTAATTCTTTAAATTGATCAATTTGTTCAATGAATTTGCGCTTTTTCTCATCATAAATTCGCTTTTTAATTTTGTTTTTGTTTAAATTTAATTCATTTTTCCATTTTTGTATTTTGACGAGATTTGCGAATAATAATTTCGCAATTTTTCTCTCAATTTTGCTATGGTTTTTGTTGACAAATTTTACTTTTTCCTTTAACTTTTCTCTAATTTCATCAAATTTTTAAATAATTTCTTTATTTTGTTGACCATTTAAATTCTGATCATTTTCCATTTCTTCACCCATTTGGTCAACTGCTGCTGATTGTGAGTTTTCATTTATCTCATTTTGTTCAATTTTTATCACAATTTCTTCTCTTTCTTTTTTGTTCCATCCGTCGCCAAATATTTCATCAAAATTGGTCGGATTTTGCCGGATCCAATTACAAAAATAAAGAAAAATATAATAAATATTAAATGCCAGAAAATCATTTTACGATTTAAAATTTGTTTAATAAAAATATTCTATAATAATGTAATTTTATTTCATCAAATATTGCTAAATGATTTCTTATTTTATTGGCATTAATATACAAATCGATAATTCACTAATTTTTAAATTTTTAAAAATGATCGGCTCTTTTTTCTACTTTTATACACATTGCTGGTGAGCAATAGGCTAACATTGTCTTTTTCAAGCGCCCTTTGTTTTTCATTTAAACACTGAATGAGCGGCGAAATAAATCTTTTAATTTAAATAATTTTATAATTTAATTACATATTAATTTTCAATTAAAGAATGTATAAGTAACTCGGTAAATTTATTTTTATCAAATTAAATAAATCATTTTTTAATTATTTAATTTTTTCTCGCAGAATTTTGTTGTACAATCGGGCAAATGTGGACGAAGTGACGGTGGACTATCTGACCGCGTTGCATGTTGCAGCCCATTGTGGCCATGTTGGCGTGGCCAAACTGTTGTTGGACCGCCACGCGGACCCAAACGCACGAGCACTGAATGGGTACGGTATTACAGTAAAGATTTAAAAATGTGTTTTAATTTAAAATATTATATGTTTTAATCGTATTTTTTAATAACCTTTATAACTTTTTTAAATTTAAAATTAATTCGTTAATTTGTTTTATTTAAGATAATATTTTAATTATTTTATTATTTTAATTGTATAATAAAAACATTTTACATCTTTTCTTCAAAAACACTTTTAATAAAAAAAATTAACGTTTTTTATCTTTTTGTCATTTAAATGATCAATTAATTAATTATCATCCTTCTGCTTGTTTAACATTTACTAATGCTTTTAAATGAATTTATTTTCTATTTTTTTTTTGCTCGAATTGTCATTAAATAAAATTATTAAAACTATTTTAAATTCATTTGAATTTTACGGTAAATTTATTTATTTTAATTTATTTTCCGGTTCAGCTTCACCCCGCTTCACATCGCGTGCAAGAAGAACCGGATCAAGGTGGTGAGCTGTTACTGAAGTACCATGCCAGCGTCGACGCGACCACCGAGTCGGGGTTGGCACCGCTGCACGTGGCGGCATTCATGGGCTGCATCAACATTGTCATCTTCCTGATCCAACAGGTCAAGGTCCCTTTCCGACCATCAAAAAATCGGAATTTAATTTTAAAAATTCTAAAATATGTTTACTTATGAGAATTTTGAACGCGGAGAGCCGTGCCGGTTTCACCCCTTTCCATTTGGCATCCGAGGAGGGCCATTTGCAGATGGCCGCACTGTTGAAGGAGAACGGATCAGAGGTGATTAAGGATGGGGTGGCCAACTTTGATTTTTTGTGTGCTGTTCGAGAGTCTTGATCTCGGGTTTTTGGTCCCGGTCTCGACTCTCAGGAAATTTTCGGTCTCGATAGCACTGGTATTTGGCCATTTGATTAATGACATTTGGGCAATTTCACGCAATCCTTTTTGGCATTTTATTTTTTGTCATATAAATTTTAATTCAAAATTGTTTTATTTTTGGTTCATTTTACAAAACTCTCATTTTAATTTTAATACTTTTAATTTCTTTAATTTAAAAGCTTTTCCTCTATGATTTCCACATATTTCACTTACAAATTGTTTTTGATTAATCAATTTTGATGAAATTTTATTTTGATGGCATTTGGTGGAAGAGGTTACAAATTGTCTATTGCCACTATTAGAGACCGGCACGATCGATTGATCGATAGAACTTTTCGATATATTTCCTACGATATTTTACCGTACAAAATCGATCAATTTTGTATTGTTGGCGATCCGATCTGAGAGCACAGTGCAAAAAATTTTGTTAAATTTGCGGCTTTTTTGAAAAATTTTTCGAAAAAAACAGTAATTCATCATAAAAAGTTTGAAAAACCCCTCGAGAATTTTTCTAAATCTTGAAATTAAAAAAAAATTTCTATTTTTTCTTCAAAAAATGTTTTTTGGTTTTTTTTTTTGAATTCTGATAACAACTTTATCACACTGATCAATTTTATGACGTTTAGCCGATCATCGAAACAACGGGCCATTTGCTGCGCACCAATCAGCGTTCGGCGTGGACTGATCTGAACACGGTTCAACGCCGGGGATTGGCCATCCAACCGTTGCACACCGTACCCCATGCACTGTCACTTATGCTACCGTTGCTTGGCTGGTCAAAAAGTGGCAGTTCCGAAACTGTGTTGGCTGAACCGACGCTGAAAAGTGAAGTGACGCAGGTGAGAAAAAATTTTTTTAATTTTCCAAGTTCAATCCCCCTCGGAATTCTATTAAATTCGGAGCCCCGACATTTGCGGTCCAGACATTTGCGGCCCGACTTTTGCGGCCACGACATTTGCGCCTATATCCAAAATCGGACTCAGAGTTGAATTTTTTTCAAGCCCTGATAGCCTAACCATAATAAAAATTAAGAAAACATGGTCTTTTGGTTCATTAGGAATAATAATTTGTTGTTTGAAAATTTTATTATTTTTTCAAAAATTCTTTGAAGATCATATGATCAGCTACAATCACTTTCAATCGCTTATTTAAAGCTGTTTATGCGTTCAGGAATTGAAAAACTTAGTTTTTAACTCGATTTTGGACAAAGGCGCAAATGTCGGACCGCAATTTTTCTTCTCTTTCTTTTGTGTCCCATCCGTCGCCGAATATTTCATCAAAATTAGGTTGGATTTTGCCGGAGTCAATTAAAAAAATAAAGAAAAATATAATAAATAAAATTAAGTGCCATAAAATCATTTTTACATATAATGGAAATATTTGTATATTATATCGTGAAGACAAAGTGAATTGCATGAAATTTATAAAAATTAAATAATTAAATTTTTTATTTAAGTTGATGCCCTTCTACACAATGGAACAAATTTTTGTGAACAACCCAGCTTCAGAGACGCTTGGCATAATGGCATTTATTGGACTGACAATTGTGAGTTTTTTGGTGTATTTATTTAATTTTTTTTTGGGAAATCTCGTCAAGCCCGAGCATGGGTTTTGAGGAAAATTCATTAATGGCATTTTTTGGCATTGTGCAAAGGTTTCTGATTTTCAACCTCGAGACCTTCGAATATCGGCTTTAAATTCCCGACTTTTGTGAACTTCCTAAACCTACTAAAAACAATTTTTCCTAGACACATTCTTCCAGTCTTTGACGGATTAATGCTAGGAGAAAAATGCCATTTGCATTAAATTCATTCCAATTTAACCATAAATTTTTTGGCATTTAAAAATATATTTACAAATTAATTTTAGTTTAAATATTTCTCAATTTTTTCAGGACCCCGTGGTGATGGCAGCTGTGATCATTTCCATGGGCTTCAATGTGGACATTCCGGCACACGTCTCTTACCACCACTTCCACAACGCAAAATGGACAAAGGATGGGCAGAGACAGCGCGACGATTTTTGATAGGCATTCAATGGTCATATTATTTAGAATGAATATCCTATTAAATTGTTGTTATCTATATTGTCCGAATGGTCTCATTTTCTAAATAAATAAATATGACAATTGGAAAAAAGTCAATTTCGCGTAGTCGTGTCAAACTGCAGGAATTTCTTATTTTTTTGACTTTTCATACGTTCGTCCGTCCTCAAATTTATAAAAAAAATTCCAATGAATTGACATTAATGAAAACAGAATATTTATTTGGTTAGCACAGAAGATAGAGTTTCTCGCTTGTCGTTTGATATGTGGAAAAACTATGTGAAATGTGAAGAGCATATTGCAAAATGGAAGAATTTATATTAATATATTTTTTCATAGAAATAATTATATTTTTGAATTCTATGCAATCTTTGTTTTATTGTAATGAAATAAGTCAATTTGAAAATTTCAATTTTGTACTCGACAGTAGGGAATCGTAATTATCGACAAGCAATCATGATTTTTCGAAGGAAAAAAAACAAAGAAAAATTTTTTTGGAAACCCAGAAATAGTCTAAGAATTCTGAAAAATCTAAAAAAACGTATGTATTTATTTCATATTAATTTAGGCAACACTGACGTGGCCATAATAAAATCGGACAAATTTCGTGTGCGTGTATTTTTTTATTGAATTAATAATTGAAGCAACTTTTGCATCAAATAAATATTTGATAAATTTAAGCTTTTCTCCAGAAAAATGCATCCTTGGTCCAAGTTTTTTTTGTTCTAATTCTGGTCCGGAATTCAGAATTGAACAGATCCGAGTTTAGATTCGTAATCAGCACCATCTAAAAGCCCAAAACACTCATTTTGAACGAAATTAAAAAAAATTAAATTCGAAAATCCATTTTTCAGGATTACCAAAATAACTATTGATAAAAATTCATCCCCGTCCCCGTGATTCAGACCCCCGCATCCCACGCCCCCTCGACCTTCACCCCCGCGGGGGCGCGGGGGTGAAAAATACACCCCTGAGAATGACATATTCGTGGATAAAAGGCAAAAAATTTATAAATTTTGAATTTTTTTATCCAATTTGACAAATTTTATGAAATAAAGTGAATTATATTTTCATTTTAAAAATATTTGTGGATTAGTGGTTAGTGCTTCAACATTAACACTCCTTTTTGTTATGAGTTCGACACCGGCAGACGTTTTCTTTTTATTTTATTTTTTTTCCAATTAATAAGGGTTTTTCTTTATGTTTTTATTTCTAAGAAATGTTCTAATTTGTGGTAATGCATTATTTTCAACTAAAAGAGGAAAATTTTTGAAAAATCTGGCTAATTTCGAGCAAAATTCACATATCTTTAAAGAAAAATTTTCCCGGCGGCGCCTACCGGCACCGCCGGACCTCTCTCATCGCGCATTCACCAAGTTTTTTGGAAAAAAGTGCCGCAAAAAATGTTAGAAATCTGATTTAGTGATCCCGAATGCACTGAATTTTACGATTTGCTTATTTCCTCCCCAAAAGAACGAATAAATTGTAAAATATTTGAAGCAATTTTGCAACCCTGGATTAATTGACAAAAATACCCACCCGCCCACGGGGCTCGAACCCTAATAAAAATTGAACAAAACGAGCAAAGTCAAAACGCAGCAATTGATCAAATGAGTGAAGAAATGGGAAATGTTTCGATTGATCAAAAGAGAAATGATCAGAAAAGTAGCAAAATTAATCACAATATTAATGATGAAGCAACTGATCTGCAAAAAAGAGAAATAATCGAAAAATTTGGGGCAATCAAAAAAAGATTGAGAGAAAAATGGAAATAAGAAAAGAATGGCCTAAGCAAAATTGAGACAAAAATTGCAAAATTATTAGGAACAAATCGAAAATTAATACAAAAATGTAAAAATGAATTAAATTTAAATAAAAATAAAATTAAAAACGAATCAAATTCATTGAAAAAATTGATCAATTTAAAGAATTAAATGGTCAAGGCAAACAGAAAGAATTTATGAAGGAATTGGGCATTTCTGAATTTACATTTCAGAAATGGAAAAAAAGAATTAATGCCAAAATATTATAAAAGTCAAAGTAAGAATATATTTTTTGTAAAGTTAAATGTAACTTTTATTTAAGAAAACCATAACAATGAGGACAGATTAGAAAAGCTGAAAAAGTATTACGAAATAAAAGAAAAAAATCCAAAAATGAGCGATGAAATAATTGCCAAAGAATTGGAAGTTTCACGAAACACGCTGATAAATTGGAAGAAACAATTTTCTACCACTAATTGATCAGTGATTTTTATTTGATTGAACATAATAATAATAATATGAAAACATCATTTTATTCAATTATTTGGTAAAATTGCCGAATACGGTATCGGCTCAAAATCGCACAAAAACACTTTTATAGGTTTTCTTAGGTGCTGAGAACGACAGAAAAAACTCGGACAAATTTGGTATCATTCGAAAGCTCTTGACGAGCTAAGTCTAAAAATCAAAGAATCAAGTCGAACCGACGCCATCTGAGCATTGGGAATAGAGAATTCTTTTCTGGATCAGCGAGCTAAATACATCTAAAGACATAAGTAGTATAGAGTTCCAAAACCTCGCGGGTATCTCGCGGGTGTTTACCGCACAAACCAAAGCCTATGGGAGGGGCGCAGCCCTTTGAAGTTGCCGCCCCATGAAAAAATCAGGATGAGAGGGGGGGGGGGGTGTTCCAAACCCAAACCTATTGGACAACTTTGAAGTTGCCGCACAGAACCGAAATCTATTGAACCCCCTATGATAACCAAATTCGATTTTCCCAAATCTTCGCGGGTGTTTTTTTTCACCCGCGCCGCGGAAAGCTAATCAATCATCCACCTGTCACCAAAGTGACAGGTAATGAATTTCAATTTTTCTTTTGCAAATTAATTCTTTTTGATCCCAAACCTTCTGGAGTTTTCTCAAATCCAGAGATTTTTATGATGCATTTTCTGATCCTGAAATTTTGAAATCAATCAATAAAATACACAAACAGAATTATGAATTTTGAGACCGTCTCAATAAAAGAAAATTTTTTATCGTCTCTTTAAATTCTTTTGAGCCATTTTCAAGTAGGGTAGAATATAATGATACATCTCGTCAATTTCAGAATTGTTTTTAGTTCCAGTAATTACGACTTTACCGGTCCAGAAAATTAATGCAGTCATGCTTTTACCCCGCTTGAAATTTAAACCGCAAAATATTTCGGGTTCATAAAAGGCACGACGATTTTTTCTAAATTCGTTCAGTTCAATTTCATGTCCGAATTTAAAGGTTGAAACAATATTTTCAATCGTGTGTCCGGTATAAGAAGCCTCCGGGCACCCCGAGCCCTTAATTATTTCTATAAAATTTTTTATATCATTTTCACAGTCTATCAGACTTTTCGTCCCCAGACATATCATTTTCCCGGATTCCCATAATAATGCGGTGGCTTTAATGGGGCTTGCACATTTGATAACCGCGGCATTGAATTTTCTAGGGTTATACTTAAATTGGCATTCGGTGATCGTCAGAGAGTTTAGTTTAATCCCGGTACCGAGATTAGCGAGAGCAATTATATTTACGACAATCGGTTTTTGCATTTTGATACAATGTACCAATCAAATGGTCATTTCATCCCCTTTATATACCCTCTCTATAAATAGCAACTAAAAATAAAATTAAATCGAAAAAAATGAACTGCCCGCATAAAATTAAGTGTTGTCATTACTGTCCCTGTCATTACGAAATTTGTAAGAGATGTAAAATGCACAGTCTTTTGCATTTTGGTACATCATTTTTTGATAATTTCTGGCTATGCCCCAAATGCGCGAAACATGTTCCATATGAAAATATAAATAGCTCAAATAAATAAGAGGCATTAAAAATGTTTCGCGGTCCGTTCACACTAATTCTCTCGGGAGCTACCGGGAGTGGTAAGACCCGTTGGCTATTACGGTTTTTAAAACATCATAAGAATCTAATTGATCCATCACCTGTAAAAATTCTTTATTGTTATGGTGAGATGAATGATAGTATTTTAGGATTAATCGGGGAGGGCGTTGAGACTTTTAACGGGATTCCGGACATGAATAAGATTAAAGAACAGGAAAAACCTCTGTTACTTATACTTGACAATTTAATGCTTAACATGCAGAATACTTTCCTCGATATACTATTTACCAGGGGCTCCCATAATTGGAACGTAAGCGTAATTTTTGTAACCCAGAGTCTCTATGGTCGGGACATTAAAACGGCAAGAGCGAACGCCCATTATCTGGTTTTAATGCGCAACCCTTCTGGACAATTACAAGTGAGAACACTGGGGTCACAACTGTTCCCAAAAAGACTGAATTATTTCATGGATGCATATAACGATGCGACCAGCAATCAATTCAGTTATCTCATGATTAACATGCACCCAAATTCTGATGAGGAATTAAGATTATGTAGCAAAATTTTTCCAGATGAAACGCTGGAAATTTACTTACCAATTGAATAGTATATAAGGATAAGAAATTAAATTAAATTAAAAATGTATAAATTTAGCTCCGAAGTGAAGGAGAATACAGCGTTCCTAAAGAAGCTTGCCTCCACCAGATCAGAACAAAAGAAGAACGAATTAATCGAAAACGTTACAGCTGACCAAATTTTGGCAATTGTTGAAATTTGTGCAAATATATTGAGTTTTAGTTTTAAACTCACGAGCAAACAAAAAAGAAGATTGGCACAATACGCCGATTTCTATAGAGAAATTGCCAAATCCCGTACAGAGAAAACGGCAAGAAAAAGGATACAACAGGGGAGTGGTATAGCCCTGGGAGCTGTCTTGATCCCGGTACTGAGTGTTTTAGCCCAACATTTATTAGAAAAAATAACATCATGAAATTTGCAAAGAAAATGTTAATGATTCCCGAGGCGGAATATTTGGCCCTGCGGAGTGCGATGAATAGTGGTGATTATCTCCAAAATGAAAAAGCGAGTTTAGACGCAAAGATATCTCAGAATTTACAAGACCCCGGCATAAGCGAGGACCTCAAGGCGAAGAGACATGATTGGCTCTATAAAGAAAGACGTACGGTAAAGGGGATACTTGAAAATAGACCACAGAAGGTGGTGATTGAGAATCATGTACCCGGGCCGAATGTTGCACCATATCTGGGCCTCAATAACGAATCCAAAGCACAGGAGACCGAAGAACCCCGGAAAATAATTATTCCTAGGAAAAGACTTAAAGAGCAAACTCCTGATTCTGAATCAGATAATGATACACCTGAGGAGCTAACTCCGGAACCCCAAACAACACCCACACTCAAAATACCCGTTCCGACCAAAACGTCTATTATCGATCCGATCCTTTTAGATGGTCTTTTTAGGTACATTAAGGAAAACAAAGATTTATTTAAAATTACTGCGACTGGAAAGGTCCAGTCGAACATGAATTTGCCGATTGAAAACAGTAATTATAGAGATGTTTTGTTGTATCTCGCGGGGAAGAAAGATGAAACGCCGCGCGGTGCAAAATTTCTTAAAGATCGGTTACTGAAGGATCCAACAGTAAAAGACATGGTTAATAAATCAAAGGTCATGTGGGGGCAAGGAAGGAAAAAGGCAATAAAATCTATAAAAACACCCGGCATAGCGCGAGAGAAGAAACCATTCAAACCACTAATATGGGCAAGACTGTAGAGAAAATTTTATCAAAAATATATTATAATTTAAAATCTCCTGCAAGTTTTGCTGGAATTCAAAAAATTTTTAAATGAGGCAAAAAAGATTGAGCCGGAAATCACGACCGATGACGTTAATAAATTCCTAGAAAATCAGAGAACATACACGATTCACAAACCAATCAGGAAAAGATTCCCAAGACTAAAAACAATACCGAGTGGCTTCCACACCGATTGGCAGTGTGATTTGTGCATTTTTGATCACTGAAAAAGCAAAACGACGGTTATAAATATTTATTGGTCTGTATCGACGTGTTGAGTCGAATGATCTTCAGTGCACCGGCCAAGTCAAAGAAGAGTGAGGACATGATCGAGGCTTTTGATCGGGTGTTCGAAAAGTCGAAAATTATCCCGGTGAAAATATATAGTGACAGCGGACTGGAGTTTCAGGCGGGAAAAATGAAAAAATATTTTGAGGAAAAATTCATCATCAAAAATGTAATGTATAGCCCCGATCTGCACGCCGGAGTCGTTGAAAGGGCAAATCGGACAATAAAGGAACGGTTATACCGATACTTTACAAAAATGGACACTCTACGGTGGATCGATGTAATTGACAAAATAATAATAAAGATTAACAACAGTGTGAATAGGACATTGGGGGCCAAGCCAGTATCCGTTACTTTTGAAAATGCCCGTGCGCTCTGGGAAAAATTATATAAGGAGAAGGAATTTAAAATTTCGAAAAACAACAAATTTAAAATTGGCGATATCGTTCGAATTACCAAGGAAAAAGGGAAATTTGCAAAGGGGTACCTCCCAAACTTTACCGAAGAATTATTTAAAATCGTTATTGTTAATTCGACGACACCTGATTCATACAGGATTGAAGATTTGGAAGGAAATTTAATAAAGGGTATATTTTATAACCAGGAATTGGTGAAAACAGATGGATGACTTTTACATTGTACTACCCTCGAACACACCGGGGCAGGGGAACACTACATCGAAATTCACAGTACGACTCCCCGAGACTTTGGAATTGGGCACAAATTGGTCAGTAGCTCTCTCATCAATTATTTACCCCTAATCATTCACCGCTCTCGGTATAAATGGTCAAGAGTTTATTAAAGTATGGGAAAATGACAGCAGTGTCCCCATTCAAGTTTATTTACCGGACATGAATTTTAAAATCGCCGGGGGATTGGGAAATAAAATTAACGAAGCATTCACACATCATTACAAAATCAAAAAACAACGTGGAAAGAGAGAAGCCAAGGCTGAAGAAACCAAAGACTCAAAAATTGATGTCGCAAAGAGGGCCGCAGAACGCGCTGGGAGAGATGTAGAAAGACATTTCAATCAGATCAATAATATCTCGAGCTCCATCCAAACCCAAATAAACACACTACGGGAAACAAATACTCAAATTTTAGAAGAGCCCGATATAAAAGTGTGGTTTGACAAAATGGTTAAGATGGGAACCCAAATTCAAACAACTCGAAATGAACTTAAATCTTTTCAAGAAGAAGTAGATAAAGCCAAAAACACAACATTAGAGCATGTGGCAAATAATGACATGAAACAAGCAAAGAAATCAGCTGATGTCGCAAAGGGAATCGCCAGACAGGCAAAAACCAAATATACATCAACTCTCGAGGAATATAATGATAAATCGGAAAAGGGTTATATCGGAATAGTGAATAGGCTTAATGATGCGCTGGGTGAGCATATTAAGCGTAAGGATATTGAAAATAGACAAGTATCTGAAGCTGAGAAAGGACCACAAAAAAGAGAGAGATTAGCCAATGAGGATGTTCAATTTCACTATGATAGCATTGATCAGAAATTTATTGTCTATCTTTCCTCTGCCGTCTCCCACATAGATTTGTCAAAACACCTCGCCTATGTGCTTGGTTTTAAGAACACAAGGCTATTTCACGCGGAAGAGGTTAATTTTTCAGAGAATTTCCAAAGTTCTCGGTTATGCCAGAAAAATGGCTATCTCTTTTTTGTAACAAATTTCTAGCGAACAAATGCTCGCGACAAGAGCCGCGGAGCGGTAAGCAACTGCCAGTTAATTTTCAGAGAATTTCCAAAGTTCTCGGTTATGCCAGAAAAATGGCTATCTCTTTTTTGGAACAAATTTCTAGCGAACAAATGCTCGCGAGCAAGAGCCGCGGAGCGGTAAGCAACTGCCAGTTAATTTTTCAGAGAATTTCCAAAGTTCTCGGTTATGCCAGAAAAATGGCTATCTCTTTTTTGGAACAAATTTCTAGCGAACAAATGCTCGCGAGCAAGAGCCGTGGAGCGGTAAGCAACTGCCAGTTAATTTTTCAGAGAATTTCCAAAGTTCTCGGTTATGCCAGAAAAATGGCTATCTCTTTTTTGGAACAAATTTCTAGCGAACAAATGCTCGCGAGCAAGAGCCGCTGAGCGGTAAGCAACTGCCAGTTAATTTTTCAGAGAATTTCCAAAGTTCTCGGTTATGCCAGAAAAATGGCTATCTCTTTTTTGGAACAAATTTCTAGCGAACAAATGCTCGCGAGCAAGAGCCGCGGAGCGGTAAGCAACTGCCAGTTAATTTTTCAGAGAATTTCCAAAGTTCTCGGTTATGCCAGAAAAATGGCTATCTCTTTTTTGGAACAAATTTCTAGCGAACAAATGCTCGCGAGCAAGAGCCGTGGAGCGGTAAGCAACTGCCAGTTAATTTTTCAGAGAATTTCCAAAGTTCTCGGTTATGCCAGAAAAATGGCTATCTCTTTTTTGGAACAAATTTCTAGCGAACAAATGCTCGCGAGCAAGAGCCGCTGAGCGGTAAGCAACTGCCAGTTAATTTTTCAGAGAATTTCCAAAGTTCTCGGTTATGCCAGAAAAATGGCTATCTCTTTTTTGGAACAAATTTCTAGCGAACAAATGCTCGCGAGCAAGAGCCGCGGAGCGGTAAGCAACTGCCAGTTAATTTTTCAGAGAATTTCCAAAGTTCTCGGTTATGCCAGAAAAATGGCTATCTCTTTTTTGGAACAAATTTCTAGCGAACAAATGCTCGCGAGCAAGAGCCGTGGAGCGGTAAGCAACTGCCAGTTAATTTTTCAGAGAATTTCCAAAGTTCTCGGTTATGCCAGAAAAATGGCTAGCTCTTTTTTGGAACAAATTTCGAGCGAACAAATGCTCGCGAGGAAGAGCCGCGGAGCGGTAAGCAACTGCCAGTTAATTTTTCAGAGAATTTCCAAAGTTCTCGGTTATGCCAGAAAAATGGCTATCTCTTTTTTGGAACAAATTTCTAGCGAACAAATGCTCGCGACAAGAGCCGCGGAGCGGTAAGCAACTGCCAGTTAATTTTTCAGAGAATTTCCAAAGTTCTCGGTTATGCCAGAAAAATGGCTATCTCTTTTTTGGAACAAATTTCTAGCGAACAAATGCTCGCGAGCAAGAGCCGCTGAGTGGTAAGCAACTGCCAGTTAATTTTTCAGAGAATTTCCAAAGTTCTCGGTTATGCCAGAAAAATGGCTATCTCTTTTTTGGAACAAATTTCTAGCGAACAAATGCTCGCGAGCAAGAGCCGCGGAGCGGTAAGCAACTGCCAGTTAATTTTTCAGAGAATTTCCAAAGTTCTCGGTTATGCCAGAAAAATGGCTAGCTCTTTTTTGGAACAAATTTCGAGCGAACAAATGCTCGCGAGCAAGAGCCGCGGAGCGGTAAGCAACTGCCAGTTAATTTTTCAGAGAATTTCCAAAGTTCTCGGTTATGCCAGAAAAATGGCTATCTCTTTTTTGGAACAAATTTCTAGCGAACAAATGCTCGCGAGCAAGAGCCGCTGAGTGGTAAGCAACTGCCAGTTAATTTTTCAGAGAATTTCCAAAGTTCTCGGTTATGCCAGAAAAATGGCTATCTCTTTTTTGGAACAAATTTCTAGCGAACAAATGCTCGCGAGCAAGAGCCGCGGAGCGGTAAGCAACTGCCAGTTAATTTTTCAGAGAATTTCCAAAGTTCTCGGTTATGCCAGAAAAATGGCTAGCTCTTTTTTGGAACAAATTTCGAGCGAACAAATGCTCGCGAGGAAGAGCCGCGGAGCGGTAAGCAACTGCCAGTTAATTTTTCAGAGAATTTCCAAAGTTCTCGGTTATGCCAGAAAAATGGCTATCTCTTTTTTGGAACAAATTTCTAGCGAACAAATGCTCGCGAGCAAGAGCCGCTGAGTGGTAAGCAACTGCCAGTTAATTTTTCAGAGAATTTCCAAAGTTCTCGGTTATGCCAGAAAAATGGCTATCTCTTTTTTGGAACAAATTTCTAGCGAACAAATGCTCGCGAGCAAGAGCCGCGGAGCGGTAAGCAACTGCCAGTTAATTTTTCAGAGAATTTCCAAAGTTCTCGGTTATGCCAGAAAAATGGCTAGCTCTTTTTTGGAACAAATTTCGAGCGAACAAATGCTCGCGAGGAAGAGCCGCGGAGCGGTAAGCAACTGCCAGTTAATTTTTCAGAGAATTTCCAAAGTTCTCGGTTATGCCAGAAAAATGGCTATCTCTTTTTTGGAACAAATTTCTAGCGAACAAATGCTCGCGACAAGAGCCGCGGAGCGGTAAGCAACTGCCAGTTAATTTTTCAGAGAATTTCCAAAGTTCTCGGTTATGCCAGAAAAATGGCTATCTCTTTTTTGGAACAAATTTCTAGCGAACAAATGCTCGCGAGCAAGAGCCGCGGAGCGGTAAGCAACTGCCAGTTAATTTTTCAGAGAATTTCCAAAGTTCTCGGTTATGCCAGAAAAATGGCTAGCTCTTTTTTGGAACAAATTTCGAGCGAACAAATGCTCGCGAGCAAGAGCCGCGGAGCGGTAAGCAACTGCCAGTTAATTTTTCAGAGAATTTCCAAAGTTCTCGGTTATGCCAGAAAAATGGCTATCTCTTTTTTGGAACAAATTTCTAGCGAACAAATGCTCGCGACAAGAGCCGCGGAGCGGTAAGCAACTGCCAGTTAATTTTTCAGAGAATTTCCAAAGTTCTCGGTTATGCCAGAAAAATGGCTAGCTCCTTTTTGGAACAAATTTCGAGCGAACAAATGCTCGCGAGCAAGAGCCGCGGAGCGGTAAGCAACTGCCAGTTAATTTTTCAGAGAATTTCCAAAGTTCTCGGTTATGCCAGAAAAATGGCTATCTCTTTTTTGGAACAAATTTCTAGCGAACAAATGCTCGCGAGCAAGAGCCGCGGAGCGGTAAGCAACTGCCAGTTAATTTTTCAGAGAATTTCCAAAGTTCTCGGTTATGCCAGAAAAATGGCTAGCTCTTTTTTGGAACAAATTTCGAGCGAACAAATGCTCGCGAGCAAGAGCCGCGGAGCGGTAAGCAACTGCCAGTTAATTTTTCAGAGAATTTCCAAAGTTCTCGGTTATGCCAGAAAAATGGCTATCTCTTTTTTGGAACAAATTTCTAGCGAACAAATGCTCGCGAGCAAGAGCCGCGGAGCGGTAAGCAACTGCCAGTTAATTTTTCAGAGAATTTCCAAAGTTCTCGGTTATGCCAGAAAAATGGCTATCTCTTTTTTGGAACAAATTTCTAGCGAACAAATGCTCGCGACAAGAGCCGCGGAGCGGTAAGCAACTGCCAGTTAATTTTTCAGAGAATTTCCAAAGTTCTCGGTTATGCCAGAAAAATGGCTAGCTCCTTTTTGGAACAAATTTCGAGCGAACAAATGCTCGCGAGCAAGAGCCGCGGAGCGGTAAGCAACTGCCAGTTAATTTTTCAGAGAATTTCCAAAGTTCTCGGTTATGCCAGAAAAATGGCTATCTCTTTTTTGGAACAAATTTCTAGCGAACAAATGCTCGCGAGCAAGAGCCGCGGAGCGGTAAGCAACTGCCAGTTAATTTTTCAGAGAATTTCCAAAGTTCTCGGTTATGCCAGAAAAATGGCTATCTCTTTTTTGGAACAAATTTCTAGCGAACAAATGCTCGCGACAAGAGCCGCGGAGCGGTAAGCAACTGCCAGTTAATTTTTCAGAGAATTTCCAAAGTTCTCGGTTATGCCAGAAAAATGGCTAGCTCCTTTTTGGAACAAATTTCGAGCGAACAAATGCTCGCGAGCAAGAGCCGCGGAGCGGTAAGCAACTGCCAGTTAATTTTTCAGAGAATTTCCAAAGTTCTCGGTTATGCCAGAAAAATGGCTAGCTCTTTTTTGGAACAAATTTCGAGCGAACAAATGCTCGCGAGCAAGAGCCGCGGAGCGGTAAGCAACTGCCAGTTAATTTTTCAGAGAATTTCCAAAGTTCTCGGTTATGCCAGAAAAATGGCTATCTCTTTTTTGGAACAAATTTCTAGCGAACAAATGCTCGCGACAAGAGCCGCGGAGCGGTAAGCAACTGCCAGTTAATTTTTCAGAGAATTTCCAAAGTTCTCGGTTATGCCAGAAAAATGGCTAGCTCTTTTTTGGAACAAATTTCGAGCGAACAAATGCTCGCGAGCAAGAGCCGCGGAGCGGTAAGCAACTGCCAGTTAATTTTTCAGAGAATTTCCAAAGTTCTCGGTTATGCCAGAAAAATGGCTATCTCTTTTTTGGAACAAATTTCTAGCGAACAAATGCTCGCGAGCAAGAGCCGCGGAGCGGTAAGCAACTGCCAGTTAATTTTTCAGAGAATTTCCAAAGTTCTCGGTTATGCCAGAAAAATGGCTAGCTCTTTTTTGGAACAAATTTCTAGCGAACAAATGCTCGCGAGCAAGAGCCGCGGAGCGGTAAGCAACTGCCAGTTAATTTTTCAGAGAATTTCCAAAGTTCTCGGTTATGCCAGAAAAATGGCTATCTCTTTTTTGGAACAAATTTCTAGCGAACAAATGCTCGCGAGCAAGAGCCGCGGAGCGGTAAGCAACTGCCAGTTAATTTTTCAGAGAATTTCCAAAGTTCTCGGTTATGCCAGAAAAATGGCTAGCTCTTTTTTGGAACAAATTTCGAGCGAACAAATGCTCGCGAGCAAGAGCCGCGGAGCGGTAAGCAACTGCCAGTTAATTTTTCAGAGAATTTCCAAAGTTCTCGGTTATGCCAGAAAAATGGCTAGCTCCTTTTTTGGAACAAATTTCGAGCGAACAAATGCTCGCGAGCAAGAGCCGCGGAGCGGTAAGCAACTGCCAGTTAATTTTTCAGAGAATTTCCAAAGTTCTCGGTTATGCCAGAAAAATGGCTATCTCTTTTTTGGAACAAATTTCTAGCGAACAAATGCTCGCGAGCAAGAGCCGCGGAGCGGTAAGCAACTGCTGTCCGGGGCACGTCTTGGTAATTGAGAATGGCCTGCGCGATGAGACGTGCGCCAAGACGGTGCACAATGGCTTTCCAATTTTCGCCAATGTCCAACCTCGTCAATCCGCCGATGTCCAAAATGCGCGAGTTGTCCTTGTCCAATCCGTCAATTCGCCGATGTCCAAATTGCGCGAATTGTCCTTGTCCAATCCGTCAATTCGCCAATGTCCAAAATGCGCGAATTGTCCTCGTCCAAATTCGTCAACGTCAATTTGTCCAATGGGTTCCGTTTGTCCGGCGCAAAGTGTCGTCCGTGTCAAAGGGTTGCAGTGTTCAAATTTGGGTCAATTACCTTTGGTGAGGTGAAAATGTGTTAATGAGAAATGTGAGTGAAAGTCAAATGCCAATAAATTGGTAAGTGATTTTCCGCCTCTCAAAAAATGGTGATTTAGTTTTTGGCGGAAAATCACATAAAACCTCCAAGTCCCTTGCAGTCCGTTGTTCAAATAAATTCAAAGAAATTTATTATGATCAATTTGATGGAAATGCGAAGAGTGAGAAAAAATGTTTTAAAGCATTTTAATTGTATTTGTCAGAAGTGAGCAAAAGAGAAAAAAGGACAAGCTTAAGAAAGGCGGATGAGACCGCCGTTAATTTACAAAAGATGGTGAACGGCGATAAGAAGTGAAAGAAAAAATGGGGTTCAAAGTGAATGAATGAAATAAATAAAATGTGGAAAATGATTATGGCAAGGATGGGAAGCGCGAAATGTAAAGCAAAGTGAAAGAAAGGAATAGATAAATATAAAAGTGATTATTGCAAAATAATTGAATGAGCAAAAATCAAATACGGCATTTTGAAAATTGTCAAATTTCCTTCATTTACAATTTTCGTCGTTGCTTCATTTCTCTCCATTTGCGCCATTCGTCCTTCGTTCTTGTTCGCACTCTTTCAATTGCGCCGCTCCGTCCAATTGCCTCCGCCTGTGTGTCCTCGGGGACCACTTCGACCCCAATTCGCCGTTCGCTGTCCCTCGCCAAAGTGAGATTGGCCGTGCCTGAGTTTGTCTTTGCTCCTTTCAGTGTCGTCGTCTCTCCATGGTCCGCGCTTTGTCCCTGGGTTGGGAAATGTGTTATTTGGTCCGAAAATCGGGCTGTTTCGGACACTCCCCGAAAAACAAAAGCTTGGTTTTTAACGGGTCTACCAAGTTGACTTAATTCAGTCTCGGTGAGCTGATTTTGCTTCTTTTGTAAAATACCCTCTATTTGTTTTTGAATTAATTTACCTTGGAGTTTTAAGTAAATTTTGTACATCCATAAGAGGACTGTACACATCACGACTAACCTTATTACCGTTTTTTCCCAATCTATGGTTCCGAGAATATTTAAATTTTTAAACCAATTATTTTCCACATAACGGTTTCCGGGGCTTTGGATTACGCTTTCCATTAATCTGCTAGTCCTGAGAGACCGGATTGTTTGTAAAATTTCCAATTGAGCGTTACTCACATTGCCCAAAATTAACTGTTGGAAAGTTTGAATTGGAAATTCAGGATTTTTGATTTTTCCGAAATTATCTGAGATTTTCAAATGCTCCACGTTTTTAATTTTTTCCCATTTTCCTGTTAGTTGGTTTACTTCTCGTATTTCCCCTCCCAACTCAATTGCAACGAATTGATTCTGTTCGCACGAGACGAACTCTGACGTTTCTTCGATTACCTTATGTAAAGGATCTAAGAATCCTAAAGTCCATGTTAATTCCCCAATTGATACATTGACTGGAATGGTTTTGTGACACCTTCCATCAGGTGATGAAATGAATGTGGAATTTGCATAAGAGCAAGGCCACCATTCAAGTACATTTGGGGAAACCCATTTTGCCTTTACTAATTCAGTACCCGTTTTTTCTCGCATTAATTGCGTTGGGTTTAAATGACTCAGATCTTGTTTTGGGTTAGCATTCTGCAAAATACCACAAATCAAGTCTACCATTTTTTGAAACAACTCCTTTGTTTCTTTATTTTGGTAAATAGCCCTCGCTGTCAATTGTGCAGCGGCTGTTGAACTTTTTCGTTCTGATCTAATGGTTTTTCCTTTACCCACCATTGTTCTCTTTTGATCCTATGGTTAGTCTTACCCGTAATTATTCTAAATTGCCACGAGGGGACTGCAAATCCTTGGTCACTTAATTTAAGTGTGTGACCGCATGATTCTACACTCTTAGCATTTTCTTGAAATGATAAAGCGAACTGTGAATTTTTTGATATCCACATTCTCTTAGTGAATTTCCCGTTTTCTGTTGCCACTTTGTTGTAAAGGCAAGCGCTTTGATGCTCCGTGGAATCGAGGTTCCAAATTAGGATCGCATTATCCCCCAATCGGCATGATCCTTTAGAAAATTTACATTTGCTCACTTCCTCTGTAGGTGAGCCTAAATTTTCAGATCCCGGTTTTCCTAGTAAGGTTATTACTGCATGATAGCAATTATTCACTTCGGACTTGTCTTTTCCGAATTTCCACCAAGAATAGGCTATTTGCAATTCTTGGTTTGTATGAAATTGCTCATTTGAATGACCACTGAGAGGTCCAAATTCACACTTTTCATAATTGATCATTTCTTGACAATCTTCGATTGTCATTGGGAGGGTGGAAACACTGACCGGATCACTGAACTTATCGTTTAGTAAATTGGTCCAAAATTTTTGGCTTTGTTTGACCTTTAGACATCGATGTGCCTTAAACGTGAATGGTTCTGAATTGGGTTGATAAATGTCAACTTCCAATTCCCGTTGAGGTTCGTCAAATAAATTGGCAATTAGGTTGCATTGGGTTGTGTCTCTATCTATTCTCACATAATTTTTCTGTGCTCTATGATGGCAAAGCATCGGGTTTGGAATTGTTGTCCTTATCATAGACAAAATGAAAATTATGAAAAATTGTTGAGACAATTTTTGATTCCAAAATATGCGTTTGTGGTGCCCGGACCCAGTTTTCTCAATTCTCTTACCTTGCTCGTGTTGAGACACGGGCTCATTTGGAATAACCTTCAATTTGACCATATCGTCACTGAGTTCTTCAATTTCTCGACTTTGGTTAACCTTTTCTAACAATTCACTTTTCTCATCAGATGAGACTGATGTTTTCTCTACCCATTCTTTTTCCAGGTCAATTCCTAGTTCTTCAAGGACATTGACTTCCTTGACTAATGGTAAGCCGAATTCATTGGCTGTCTTTTCAAACTCCTCACATATCCTTTTAAACCCATCTTCTCGTACGCTACTCGCTACATTCCTTTTATTGTATGGATTTTCAATGAAAATTGGCTGTCTATCTTCCTGAAATTCCTTAAGGTGTCTTCTCTCTTCCCATTCTCCCCTTTCGGAAATTACATGAGTACGGAATGGGAAACAATTAAAAAACTCAAAGAAACCTATGAGAAGGCCTTTCATATCTTTGTTTTTTAATCCATTTACCTTAATTCTTCCCTCAAAATAATGCATGGCCATGAGAGACCAACCGAAGGTGTTTAAATACCCGGAACCATTCAAAATGTTTCTGGTTTTTGCCCAATTTTTGATGCCAACAAGAAATAACGGGATTCGAGGATCCCCTTCAACGTACTTTTTTAATTTGTTGCTATTTTCAACTGCATCTCTGTTTCCAACTCCAACTTGGATCTTGAGAGACCCCTTTTGAGTTGAAACCTTAGCATCCAAAATTGGAATACGGGCGGGTATTAGATTGCATGTCCAAAAATCCGCTCCATTCTTTTCCCAATTCTTTCGAAAGGTTTTGAGAAACCAAACAGCATTTTCTTTATTTTCAAATCGTTTTCCCATTCCCTCGGAAGGATAACTACGTCTAGGTCTGAGAACCTATCTGCCATCTGATACAATGAACTCCCGGTTATGTGTACAGTTAATATTTCTCCCCGATGGCACTTTTCAATGGTTTGTTCAATCCTTTTAAATTCATTAATTTTCATCCACTTAATATTTTCTGTTTCCTTTATTGTTTCCCAATGGCATGAGAGCCATTGTGCCAAAATGTCACTCTTCAAACTCCATATTTGCTCAGGAATTTGCTGGTTAAATCCCCCATTACCAAAAGTTTTCAAATCCCCAGATTCATGAGATTGGCCTTGAGAGACCATAATCAATTCCCTTTTTTCACTTATCTCTTCCTTGTTTGGTCCATTTTTACCTTGAAGTTCGGTGCGTACGGTCATAAGGCATTGTCCGAGTAAGTTCTCCCCGTTGAAACCACGCCTCAGTCCTTCTCGGATTCCACTTTCATCGCGTATGTCTGTACCTATACCCCAACTCAAAGAGGACGAGGCCTCAAAAATTGCTTCATGTCCGGTATCCATCAACATTCTTTTTAGCATACGGTTTTGACCAAATTTCGCACGCAGAGCGGTTAACATCACCTCGATTCTCATCCGGTTCCAATAGCTTTGATTGTATGGAATCGGATCGGTTTCTTGCAGCGCCCATTGGTATGCTTCGCGATCGGTGGCACTCTTCATGGTGATTGGTGGCAGTTCTCCCCGCAGAATTTGTTGAGCCAGTCTTGGCATTCGGAATTCCATCGCCTTCCTCCATGTATAATACTGCTCCGAACATCGAAACAATTGATTGTCCACGCTGAACTCGATGGTAAAGAAGTTGCTGAATGCGTAAACATGGCGAAAGAAAAAATAGCCACCTCTCCCCTCAACTTCAATCCATTTGGGGTATGGGGGTTTATCCCATTCGTCATCTGCAACTCTTTGAACAGCCGTGAGAGGCTGATAATTACTGATTTGTGGAACAGCCATGAGAGGCTGATTTTGAAATGGAGGTCTTTTTTCAGACCTATTTAACAAAGGCACTCGCGGCATTGGTTCCTCAAACCAAACATCCCTTTGCCCTTGTTGAGTCGGCCAAGGCTGCTGCTGTTGTTGTTGTTGTGAAGTGCCTTGATGAAACTTCTTACGATTCGTTTCCCATTCCCGCTGCCATTTGTCTGGTCGGACTCGTTTTGGTGCTTTTTCCTTCCTTTTGATGATTTGCAACCCCAACTGCATCATACTTAAGAGCATGTCTTGGATCGATTCGATTTCGTCGATGATGTGCCAGTGGTGAAGAAGTTGTCGATGATTTGGGTGAAGTTCGGCTTGTGGAATTGATGAAATCCAAAACAACAATCTGTCGTTGTACAGTTGTTGGGCTGTGATAAGCGTTTGCAGAAATCCCAAATCGTCCAACGTGGCTCCTCTCCTCCAGACAATAATTGAGTGCACACTCTCAATCTGCAATTCTTCCGCAAAAAGGTTTGCATCCCACTCCGCCGGATAGTGACAGAACTGCCTCGCTTCGGCATTGATCAGGCAATCGCGAATGGCACCCGCGTCCTCTTCCCCTTGCCCCAATATGAGAATTGGGGCCCTTATAACTTTTAATTCTGGTTCTTCGAAGTTTGGGCCAACGTTGTCCTCATGTTGTTCCGTCGGTGTCGTTGTTGAACTTGGCTGTTCTGTCGGCTGTTCTTCATCAATTTCGTACCATTCCTCCTCCATGCTGGCCAAGCTAACCGTGTCTTCCATTGTCAGCGCTGAAATTTCATTAATGGGATTAGGGTCAGACTCGAGGGTCTCTATTTCCAGTGGGTATAATAAAATTGTCGCCCTTTCCATTATTTTTCCGTCTGGCATTTTTAATTTGGCAGTTCGGTTATTGATTATATTTTCTATTTTACCTAATTTCCATTTATTCCGGGGACACGGTTTTTGGTCATTGATTAGTACCACTTGTCCTATTTTTGGAAACCTTTGTTCATCCACATTTTTGGCCTTTTCCCTTTCCCTCAATGCCAATAAATAGTCATCCCTAAAGACTTCCCAGAATTTGGTACTCTTATACATTGTTTTCTTGTGAACTTCGAGGAGTTCATCCCTTTTTGTTTGGTTAATTTGAACATCTAAATCATCTGTATCCTCGGTTTCATTAGTATCACTCTGATACTCAAAGGGTTCCCCTTCCGATGCATTGAGAATATGTATTGGGCACAAGGGCTCCATAATTTCATCGTTCTCAATGTATGTAATTGGCCTTTCGTTGACTATCCTTTCCACTTGGATAAGATAAGTCAATAATTCTTCATAATCCAATAATTTTTTACCTAACCCTCGGTATAAATGGTGTTTGACTAGACCGATTAGTCGCTCAAAAAATCCCGAGCGCCAAGGAGCTAATGGAGAGGCAAATTGCCATGTGATTCCCTTATTTGCCGTAAGCTCTTGCACCTCTCTTTCGTTCATGATCATTGACCATCTCTCCTTTTCCTCTAATTCCTTTTGTCTGGTCTGAATTTGACCCCAAACCTTATTTTTCCTCCAATGTGCCTCAGTAATTTTAGCCAATATCTTATGAGAAAGAACAAATTGGCTAGCATTGTCAGAGATTATCATTTTTGGCACTCTTCTACGCCTCATGAATCTCTCTAAAGCCAATAAGAATTTTTGTGCCGTACAATCTGTCACTATTTCTAAGTGTATGGCACGTGTGACTGTACACACAAATATTGCTCCCCAAACCTTTTGTGTGTCTTCATTGACCCTTATTGTTATTGGACCAAAATAGTCTAAGCCAATGGTCTCGAATGCACTTGACCCTTTTACTCGGTGAATTGGTAAGGGGGGAGGATTTGGATAACTGAAAGCCTTGGCTTCTAATTTGGCACAAATCCCACATTTAGTGTATGGATTTTTCTTAATGACCATGGTAATCATTTTTCTGCATTTTGGAATCCAGAATTTTTTCCTCAGATAATTGAGAATCTGAGTTTTTCTTCCATGTTCTGTCTCCAAATGTGCTTCAGAAATAAGCAAATCTAGAATCGGTATCTGATGAGACAGATAAATGGGATTCACAGTATTATATTCAAATCCTCCTTCTTCAATTCTTCCTTTACACCTTAATAAACCATTATCATCTGTAAACATTTGTAAATTCCTCCTGGTATTTTCATCTGGAGGAAAATTCAATTGCATTTCCTTTATAATTACTTCCTCAGCTTCTTCCAACTCATTAGCCGTGAGAGGCTTAATCTTTTTAATCGATTCACTACTCGCCTTGAGAAGTTTACGTTCCTGAATTGGCTCAGTTTGTTGTACAAACTGGAGAGGTCCCTTATAAATTCGCCGAATATACGCCACTGTATTTCTAATTCTCTTCCACTTTGAGAAGTGGTTTACGTAAACTGTGAGAAAGGAACCCAATTTCCTTTGGTTTCCTTCCCTTGCCGGATTTGCCAATTCACAAACATGTGACCTCTTGGTTTTGATCTGCCCATACATTTGGATCAAATTCCCTGATTGTTTGTGGCCACTGTGTATTTTTCAGACTTATAAACGGTGGTCCTTTCCACCATAATTCATTGTTTTGTAAATCTTCCGGACTAGTGCCACGAGAGGCAACGTCTGCCGGATTTGACTGTCCCTCAATATGTTTGACATTCCATTGTCTCATCTTCTCAACCCGATTTTTAATGTATCTTTCTAATTTCCTGTTGCTATTCAGAAAATCTAATACATCTGTGGAATCCGTCCACAACTGTACAGTCTCAATTCTCAATGACTTTTCTATTTGACCCTTGACATAATTTAACCATTTCGAAGTCAAAAGCATTGCGTGTAATTCCAAAATCGGAATGGTCCGATACTTTAATGGAATTATTGATGGAACAACGAGACTCTTACCAAATATGAGATTGGTATTTATTCGATTTGAATTAATTACTCTCAAATATATTGCCGTTCCCATGGCCTTATGTGATGCGTCTGAGAACGCATGCAATTCACACTGACAATTCTTAATCATTTCTTTTGGAATGATATTCCTTGGTACTGTTATTGACTGATTTTCCCAGTCTTTCATCAGTGTCATCCATTCCATTTAGCTCTTCGTCAGACAACGAGGTGTCCCATTTGAGCTTTTTATTCGTTTCTACTCTTTGCCGAAATAATTTTGCGGGCAAAATTGCTGGTGCCGCAAATCCGTTCGGATCAAAGGGTTTAGCAATTTGTGCTAAGACCTTTCTTCTCGTCAATTTCTCAGATTTAAACACTGGGAAATGTATGACCAGAGTGTCATTGTTAATGTCCCATTTTATTCCTAACAATTTGACTCCTCCTTTTACCACTTGGTCTTCACTTGGTAAATTCTCTATTTCCTTGGTACAGTTGGACACGAACTCTCTCACATTCATACCAGCTTCAGAAAAAATCTCTTTGAGAAGAGAATAATATGACTGAATTTCTTCAGCCTTTTCTAAACCAAGTATTATGTTGTCCACATAAATGTCTCTCTCAATTTCTCTCACTTTATTATCTGTGTATTTAGATAAATGAAGTTTGATGGTCAAGGAGAGATGTGCTGGTGAACATATGACCCCAAACGTGACTCTAGTAAATCGATACTCCACGAGGGGAGAATCTTCCACGTATGGGTCTCTAACCCACAAGAATCGCATCGCATTCCTATCCTTAGGATGTACCAAAATCTGGTGAAATGCCTTGGCTATGTCACAAGTCAACAGAATCGGTTTAATTCGACTTCGAATTAAAATGCCTGCTAAATCATTATAATCATTATCTCCCTTTTCTAACACTTGGTTGAGGGTGAGACCTCCTCTGCATCTAGCAGACGCATTATACACAATTCGAACCTTGGTATGTTCACTCGTTTCCTTTACCACTGGATGATGTGGTAAATAATGGACTTTACTTCCAACCAAGTACCTTTCTTCAATAGGTAATGGCTCACACTCTTCAATGAAACCAGTTTCGACTTGTTCCATTATGATTTCATGGATTTGTCGAAGCAAATCCGGTGTTTTTCTCAGTCTGCCCAAATTTGACAGTAACTGTCTGAATGCCATATCATAATTTGTAGGCAATTGAGCAGCCAATTCTTCATTCCATAATAACTCTGTTTGATACCTATCACCATTGAATGATATTTTATCAATCATTCTTTGTCTCACATTTTGTTTGTCTGAATTGAGATCAGACATACCAACATGTTCCAGACCATTCCAATCCATAATCATCTTATCAAAATCATTCGGACTCAGTTGGTCACTATTCAGTTCCCATTCTACTGAACCTTGGTTACTGGAGTCTGAGACTTGACCAACAATCCATTGAATGTCATTACCACACCTTTGGTTTACGGTATGGTGAATGACTGATGATGAAATGTCGGATTGAGATCCGTTTAATGACTTAAAGAATTGAACCTTTCCTTGTCCACTCAAAAATTGACCAATATTTGAGTCATTGATATACAATCCCGACTGTAATTCCTCTAAGACACTAATGTTCAAACGATTATAATAATCGTTTCCAATAATTAAATCAGGCTCACCATACACCTCTGGTACCTTTAATTTTGTTTTCCGTAATTGCTCTTGAGAGAGCTGATTGAGTTCAATCACCGGAATTTTCTTCAAAATTTTATCAAGGGCTCGACATTTCATCAAAATGTCAAAGTTGCCCTTTTTGAGACCAAATTCATAAATTGGAGATTCAAATTTACCCAATTCGACATTCGATAAACCTGAGAGTTCAAACTTTTGATTACCAATTGGCTTCAAACCCAAAAATTGAGCCAATTTGGTCGAAATGTATGTCTTCTGACTTCCATCGTCCATGAAAACCAAAATCCTTTTCCTTTGCCTCGGATTTTCAGGATTATAAATGGTAACATATTTACATTTCAGTAAAGACAATTTCGTTGTTTTACTTGTAACACACGAAGTGACCGATGTTATTTCCTTTTCGACCTCTTCAGACTCTGAGAAGTCTTGAGTCGTATTTATCTTCGACCGAACTGGTGAGTTTTCTGAACTACTATTCCTCCTATCTTTGGGTTTGTCCTTGGATCTACACAATGAGATGTGATGGCCCGCCCGATTACAAATGTTGCACTTATATCCCTTTAAAGTGCATTGACTTGCCCAATGACCGGTCCTTAAACAAATGAAACATAATTCCATCTTCAATACTTTATTGCGCCGTGAGAGGGCATCCATATATTTATGGCATTTACTCGCACTGTGTTCACCTTGGCACAATTGGCATTTTCTCTGCTCATCCTTCTTCCATTTCTCACGCTCTGGTGAGCTTGACCAATCCCTTTTGGGATAAGGAGAATTCCTCCTATCCCTCATTGGTGAATGGCTGACCGATGAGTCACTATTATCGTGTCTCTGATCACGAAATTTCCTTGGTTCAAATTTCCGCCCACGAGGGGGCGACTGATCTGAGTTCCGTTGAGGAAATTTATTCCTCCCTTGGTATTTATCATTTTTGGAAAATGCCGTGAAAGACATTGTCTGTTCATGTCTGTCCCTTTTAGGCTCAATCACATTTTTTCTCAATTCCTGCCTATGTTTTATTTGGTCCAATGCACGTGAGAATGCATTTCGGAACTTTGACGTGTCCCAATCATCATTATCTTCGGCATCCTTAATAATACAGTATTTGTCTAACACCTCTGGAGACATTTTACCCTCCAGGTTACTGTAGTACATGCCATCTTCGACATTTTGATTCATTGAAATCAATTGTCGAAATATTTTTTCAGACTTCAAGTACAAGGACTCGTCGTCCTCAAATGACTCACTAATTGGAAGTGACATAAGTTCCCGGTTTAACGTTCGGATTAGCCGTTTGGTTTCCCCGTAGGTCTTTAAAAGCAAATCAATGGCATCATCATACCCGCTTTCACTAATGGGGATACCCTGAATGATTGCACTGGCTTTGCCTTCAATGCATGAGTCTAAATAACTGAACTTATCAATTTTTGGGACCTGAGAGTCCTCATGAATTATTGTACGAAAGTAATCCCAAAATGGTATCCACTGAGATGGACTACCATCAAATCTCTTAAGCTCAGTTTTTGGCAAATTTTTCCTCATTGGTACACTCCTTGAGAGGGGTACTGTACCTGAGTTTGTATCACCATCAGTATTATGAGTTATGTCTAACCTCTCTTCTAATGCCTCAATTTTGTCCTTCAAATTTGGAATGAGAACGTCAGCTGCCCTTTGTTTCTCATTAATTTGTAACTCCTGCATTAATTCCTGCATTTCCGTTTCCTTACGGATTGCATTGTCTCGACTCAGTTTGCCAATATACTCATTAGCCAAACCCAAATTATCTTCAATCTTTTGTACCACCCTTTCTATGTCATTCAGAAGGTTTCTGAATTTGTACAGCCTCCTTTGGCATTGATTTGGGAGGGCATTTATTCCCAGGTCAGGTGGGATTTCGGTACCCAATAATGCCTCCAATTTGCTGGCACACCCCCTAATTACTGCCTGGATTGGAGCAGTCATTGTTCAAATCAATGTCCAAACTCGAAAGGTTGGAGATAAGACTCCAATTTAATAATCAATAACCGAACTGTGACCGAAAAATTTGAAAAATTTAAAAAATTTGGAACTGAGACTCCAAATTAATCAATAACCGAACTGCGTACTGATTTGAGACTCAGTAATTTAAATAAAAGAGACGAAAGGGGGAGGGGGGAGGGTGAACGATTCACGATTTGTAAGACCTTTTTACCACGCACTGTCAGTTCTAAGACTCTGATTTTATCAAGTGCTGATGGTTTGGACAATTTTGGGTTCAAAACAAAAATAAAACAAACAAAAAAAAAAAAAAAAAAATGTTTAGACCCTCGGAAATGAGATTCCGAAATTTTGGGGGAAAAAATGGGGCTGAACAAAAAGGCAACAAAAAAAAAATGAATAAAATAAAACACGGAAATGAGATTCCGATTTTTTTCTTTTTGACAGATGGGATTGGACAAACAAATGTGACTCGGAAATAAAATTCCGAAAATATGGACAATTGGATTGGATAAAAAAAAATAATTCGAAAATGAGATTTCGAAAAGTTTTGAATTAATGGGATTGGACAAACAAAAAAAAAAAAACAAAAGAAATGTGAATTTGGAAATGAAATTCAGATATTTTTCGGACAAATTTAATTTGGCAATTTAAATCTTTCACTGTTCGAAGATGAGACTTCGAAATATTCAGTTCAAACCGAATTTAATTGCCTTTTTTCGGAGGAGGTGTGATCAGAATTAAAAAACTGATTAATTCTGGATGAGACCAGATTAATCAGACCTCCCCTTTTGGGAAAAAAAAAATTGAACCCGCCTGTGCACAATCAGGTCGCCAGTTGTCCGGGGCACGTCTTGGTAATTGGGAATGGCCTGCGCGATGAGACGTGCGCCAAGACGGTGCACAAGGGCTCTCCAATTTTCGCCAATGTCCAACCTCGTCAATCCGCCGATGTCCAAAATGCGCGAGTTGTCCTTGTCCAATCCGTCAATTCGCCGATGTCCAAAATGCGCGAATTGTCCTTGTCCAATCCGTCAATTCGCCAATGTCCAAAATGCGCGAATTGTCCTCGTCCAAATTCGTCAACGTCAATTTGTCCAATGGGTTCCGTTTGTCCGGCGCAAAGGGTCGTCCGTGTCAAAGGGTTGCAGTGTTCAAATTTGGGTCAATTACCTTTGGTGAGGTGAAAATGTGTTAATGAGAAATGTGAGTGAAAGTCAAATGCCAATAAATTGGTAAGTGATTTTCCGCCTCTCAAAAAATGGTGATTTAGTTTTCGGCGGAAAATCACAAAAAACCTCCAAGTCCCTTGCAGTCCGTTGTTCAAATAAATTCAAAGAAATTTATTATGATCAATTTGATGGAAATGCGAAGAGTGAGAAAAAATGTTTTAAAGCATTTTAATTGTATTTGTCAGAAGTGAGCAAAAGAGAAAAAAGGACAAGCTTAAGAAAGGCGGATGAGACCGCCGTTAATTTACAAAAGATGGTGAACGGCGATAAGAAGTGAAAGAAAAAATGGGGTTCAAAGTGAACGAATGAAATAAATAAAATGTGGAAAATGATTATGGCAAGAATAAGAAGTGCGAAATGTAAGGCAAAGTGAAAGAAAGGAATAAATAAGTATAGAAATGATTATTGCAAAACAATTGAATGAGCAAAAATCAAAGACGACATTTTGAAAATTGCCAAATTTCCTTCATTTACAATTTTCGTCGTTGCTTCATTTCTCTCCATTTGCGCCATTCGTCCTTCGTTCTTGTTCGCACTCGCTCAACCCGTCCAACCGTGTCGCCCTCGTTGACCGCTTTGTGCCGAATTTGCCGCTCGTCCCCATCCGCCAAGTTGAGATTGGCTTCGTTGTCCAACTTCGCCCCAATTCGCCGCTCGTTTCCATCCGCCAAGTTGAGATTGGCTTTGTCGTCCAACTTCTCCTGGTTTGGGAAATGATGAATTATTTGGTCCGAAAATGGGTGTGTTTCGGACAATACATGAAAAATCATTTTTATTAATTTTTTTTTAAAAAAGTGAAATTATTTTTGCGGAATGAGCCCGAGTGCCGAGTTATGACGTGCCAAAGTTCTAAGTTTTTTTATAATAAAAGTAAAGTAACAATTTTATTTAAGTTATTTTAAACTGCCCGATGTGTAGAGGTAATGCGTTAGTCAAAATTTTTTGGGTCCCAGATTCGAACCCTATGCATGCTAATAGATTTTACAATTTTTAGTGCAGATTTTCAAATGAAGATGATTATTTTTTTTAATTTAGTTAAAAATATATGTCTTAACTCGTTTTTTCGTTTTATGTGTTTGAATTTTTTTAAAGTGATCGTTTTAATTAAATCACTTGCAATGGGTTCTCGTCCCGATTTATATATGGTTACTTTTTTTAAATTCGTTTTATCTATGTTTTTATTTAGATTCTAATTTATTATTTTTTCAATAGATTCAAAAGTAAAGCAAAAATTAAATACATTTTATTAAAACCATTTATTAATTTATTTTATTAATTTATAATAGAATAATTGATTTAAAATATTTTTATTTGACTTCTCATTTATTTGTCAAAGTTATAAAATTCTGCATTTTTATTTTAAGATTTTAACACTTAGCTGCAGTTAAATTTAATTTGATTTGATAATGTAATGGTAATTTGTTATTGCACATTGATGTTATTACCATAAATTATAATATTTATTTAAATTAATATTTGAAAATTGTGTAATAGCGATTATGTAGTTTGGTTGTAAAACGCAATTGAAACAAATATTATAATTAAAATTTTTAAAGTATTATTCCGATATATAATGAAAAGTTTGAGTATGTCCGAGAAATAATTATTTTAACAATAAGATTATTTAGTTTAAATAAATGATATAATAATAGCTTTCACTTTTCTCTAGGCTAAAAACATCCGGGTTAATTGCATTAGTGCTGTTGGATGCCCAATTTTGAATTTTCTTTGATACATTTGCATTTGAAAAAATAAATTTTAAAAATCTGAATTCTTGAAATACTATATTTCATGAAATTTTAATTTTTTTTTGAAAAATGATCAAAATTTTCATTACCCGGTTTCACCGGGCACCCGACCGTGTACCCTTTTATGGATATTTCATTAATATATTCTTATTAAAATAATTTATTGATATATCATATCTTGTTGACGATTCTACAATGTCTCCCGTGTTTATCCGGCGTTTACTTTATATAATAAGTAACTGCTTCATTAGTTTAACTGCTTATTCACTTTAATTGGTAAATATTCGCCGTATGACTTGAAATTTAAGCAACATTATTATGATATTTAAATAATTTTTTTATTTAAAAATATTCTATAACCCATTCTGAATAATATTATTAATAAGTCACCTTAAAGCCTTGTGTTCTAAAAAATTATAATAATTATTTTTCATAAAATACTTTTTAATAAATTCTAACAAAATTTTCATAAATTATTTTCCTTTGATAAATTGGTCTTTGCGAGTAATAACATTAGTTTAATAGCTTTTTATTAGTCATATTCATATTTTGAAATCATTTTTCAAAAAATGGAATTGATAAAAGTAAATATTAAGCTCTTAATAAATTATGATACATTTGCATGTAATTAGGATATAGTTTTATGCTTTCATTATTTTTTGAAGCTTTTTTAAAATTAATTATTTTACATTCTTACAATAAAATCTTATATTAATGAGGTGTGAATACATTAGATTATAAATTTACATGAAATTAATTTTATATAACTTTTGAATATCTAATTTTTTTATAACAATTTTAATTTTAATTATTAAATTAGAGAAAAATGTTTTGCTAAACTTTATTTCATAATTAATTTGAATCATGCTTTTATGTAGCATATTATTAGTAAGTTAGAAATTTATAATTATTTTTTTGGTTGTTAATTGTTTAAATTTAACTGTATCTATAAATAGGCATCAAATTTTATTATTTTTTAGATAATACTTTAAAAATAGCGATATGATTCACCTGATAAGTAAAAATTGTTTTCGAATTTTGTGCCTTTTAACTTCTTCGGTTAAATGTGTATTATTTTCGTTTTATGGTATTTAATTTTTAATCTCATTTAACAGAATTTTGTTAATTAGAATTTTCCAGTTTGTTGCTGCAAATGTTCATTATTTTTTATTTCATTTTTCGTTTCTATGATATTAAAATTTTCATTTGCCAATAAGATTTTATTCGTTAAAAGCAATTTTTAATATTTACATATTTTTTAATTTATTAAACAATAAGTTGACTACGGCAATAGCAATGAAATAAATTGTTTCTCCATAAAGCCTCATATATAGTTAATTCCTAATCTTATCAAAATTGTATATCTATTTAATGTCACGTATTTCTTTAAATATTTAAATTTTAATGTTAGAATTTTTTGAAATTCTTTATTTATTTTTAACTAATAAAATTGTAGAAAATTCATTTGAAATTTTATAAATTCATATAAATTATAATTGCATACATATATGTATGCTGGATCATTTTTTTACGTGTTTAAAAGAGTTTCTTCTTTTAATTATGTTTAATAATTTTAATAAATTTTGGTTAATTAAAATTCAATTAATCTCATGCGTCAACAAATATTATTGGGTACCGAATTTAGTGAACAGTGGAATTAACAAAATAGTGTATAATCACTTTAGTTTAAGCCAAAATTTTATTTTATTTTATTTTTCTTTAATTTATTATTTTATATTAATTATAATTGGTGAATTTGGTTTTCAATTTTTAACCTTTTAGTGCAGCACGCTTCTTTTATTGTTGCCATAATTTAAGGCTTCATATGTTTAAATTATTTATTTTGAAATTTCGTTATTTTTAAGATAAGAATAAGTTATATTATTAAACAAAAGATTTTCATAATTCTGCTGAAATATTTTAGAGCGTAAATTTTCGATTTCATTTTGTAGTCTGTTGAATAGTCTTTAAATTTTGTTTCATTTATTAATTCTTTACAAAATTAGTTTCAATTATTTTTAAATATTTAAATAGTAACTTTTTGATATTTAGTTGTAACCAAACTAATTAACTCATTTTTAGCTTTTTAAAATTTTATTTCTTTAAGTGGTTCATTGGCAAGCAAATATTATACATTAATTTTTGATTTAATTCCATTTTTTTTGTTCTATTTTGTATAATTATAATTTTTTTTTTAACGAATTATAACTATAATATTTTTTTAACGAATAAAACTTTTCCTTTTTTTAAAAGTAAATTATTTATTTGACGATTATTTTTTAGGCCGGGATTCATTATTAGGAAACAAAGAATTTTCTTGCTTATTTTTTAGTTTACAAATATATTAATTTTTTCCCTAAATAATGTAATTGCTAAAAATAAATCATTAAAATGTTATTCTTTATTGTTTGCATCGGGCTGATGAATTTCCCAAAATTAAACTTTCTGTTTCACTGAGCTAACTATATTGATGCATAATTATTTTAAAATGTGAATTATATCAGTATTTTTTTTAATTTAAAATACTATATTAAAAAATGCTGAGGCTATGTATTTGAGTATTTGTGTTATATATTAATTTATTATGCATTATCGTTTATATTTTAAAATATTAAATTACAATTATCTTTTGTTGTGTAGTGAATTTACTTTGCCCCGCGGCGATGCCCGGAGAGTTGGCAAGCCGAACACGTCGGCAAGAGTTTTGATGACGACTCCTCCTTCGCTTCCGCGTCGATGAAATCGCGGACGCAAAAGTTCCGTCCGCTTTTCATGTCCCGTTCATGTGTTGTTAAACGTTAATTTGAAATTTAAAAAAATAACTAAAATAATAATTTCTATGATAGAATTTATAATTAATAAATGAAAAGTTCAATTTTATTTAAATAAATATGTAAAAATTGCTAAATAAATATATAAATTATTTATTGTTTTAACTTTTCACTGGTAATAGCCATACAAACATAAATTGCAATCAATTCAAAAAAAAAATTATTTTCTTACATTAATAACTGAATTCATTCATTATTAATAAACATTAGGTTAAATTCTCTGATTTACATTCAGAATGCATTACATGATTTTTTGTTTTGATTATTTTATTATAGCGAATTCCTTTATTTTATTTTTGAAATTTTATTAATATAATTAAATGTGTCTTATATTTTTATAAAAATCTTTTTATTAGAATATTTTTTAGAAATAAATAATATTTATACTTTAAAAAAATTAATTAATAATAGAGCATAATTATTTTATTTTTAAACCATGAGCATTTATTATGAATTAATAGTTAAATAATAGTATCCGTCCTGAACGTATTTTCTTTCTGGTTGCGAGTACATATTACTCATTTTGCTTTAGTATTAATAAATATTTCATCTAATAAATAATTTTGAACTAGAGATTTTCGGTATTCTGATATTAATTATTTCTATATGTATTTATTTTCGTTATACAATTTAAATTTGATAATTTCTTATTTATTATTATTTCTACTTGGATAATATATGCGAAATATTTCGATTTCTTTTTCTCATTATGAATTTAATGTAATTTTTAAACCTTAAACTTTTATCAAATTCTTTTCAATTATAATATAGTATTCAATGTCAGTTATATGTTAATTTTTATTTAATCTATAATCATGGCAAAAATACCGTGTGGATGATTTTGATTAAACCTCGTCCTGGTGCTGAAGAAATTTTATTATTCTTACATTATTTTAATTTTGTTATTTTCTGGTAAAATTTGAATTATGTTTTGTATTAATTAAATTAATTTTTTTCACGTTTTTTGTAGTAATTTTTTTTATTATATTATATAAAATATTTATCTAGCATTTAATCAGTAAAATCTCTAAATCCAAAACCCAGTTTTCATGTATTTATGAATAAATACATTATATATATTTATTATTTGATATTATTCCATAATTACGATTTATGAAAAAAACAAATATTTATTGTCATTAAATTCGTCGTTTAAAATGCATTTTTTTCTTTGATTAGTTGTAATTATATCAGACAGAATTTTAATAAATTTTTTTAGTAGTATTTAAAGCTTTAGTTCAAAGCCATTATTTTTAATTTGAATTGTATATTTATTTATGATGTATTTAATTGTTTTATTTTAATACTATTTTTTAATTAATAATATTGTAATAGACTTCGCGTTTAAAATTGTGCGACGAAAGCTTTGTCAATATTATTAAATTTAAATATTAAGTTTTAACTGCATCAAATATGTATTATTCATTTCTCGACATTTCTTCAAAAAAGTCATATTTACAAATTATTTGATCAAAAATGTATTCAAATATTATATTTTTGCCTCCCTTTATGGATTTTAAATGATTTTTTGAAAAATTATTCCATAATTTAGTCTCGCAATTAATGAATTTTTGGAAAAATTAATAGTTGAAGAAAATTATTAAATTTATATGATGAATGCTTTTTTATTCTATTCAAATTTTCTTTTTTTCAATATATTATGGTCTAATTTTTTGATTATTATAAATCAAATTTAAATATTTTATTTAAAAATCGTCTATTCCACCATTTCGTAAGGCAATGGTTATTTGTCCCCCTTTAAATTGGTTGGAGATGAAGAAGAATTTTTAAATAAATTCTAAGAAAAGTCGCATATTTTATAAAGCTCTACAATTTTATTTAAATAATTAAAAAAAAGAAGATTATTCTTTGTAATTTTATTTATTTTTAGCAGAGTTAATTCTTTAAAATATTATTTTCATCTTCAAATGAAAATTAAGTGTGATTTTTAATGTAATTTTTAATTTACTATTAAAATTAATTGATATTCTCAAGTCTAAAAATATTTGCATGTATTTCGTATTAATTTAAATTATTTTTAATGGATTTTTTTAATTGATTGTTACACCTTCTTGCACTTAGTCGGCCTTTTCTGATTGTATGTTTAGAATATACAGTAAATCATTTAAACATTTTAATCAAGGGTTGCAATTTCTTTCCAAAGGTTGTTAAATATAAAATCACAAAAAATTTAAATATTACTTTCGTTTTGGGTAAGTCAAGCTCATCTGAATAACAGAGACGAATTCAATAAAATTAATTTAACGACAGAATCCTATTTATTTTTATTTATCGCATTCCAATTAATAAAAATGGAAATAAATGAAAATATATTAAATATATCATTTTCGTGAAAAAATCAAAATATTTTTTTTCGCTAAACGATCTATCATGACGAAGAGGATTTAGTTAACATTTGTGGAAGAATAAAATTCAAATATTCATATAATAATGCAAAAAATAATAATTTTTTTTTAAATAATGAAAGAAGAATAAAACATGAAATGTTTAAAATAAGATTGTCAATCAAATTAATTTTATTCATATAATATTCACGAATACCTATGAAATACCTTAATTAAAAGTAATTTATTAACATATTAATTAAAAAAGTATAACCTATTCCGAAGTTTTCTAACGCAAAAATATTTTTTGATTTTTACATTTTATTAGTTAATTTTTTCTTTAATGTAATATTTTTTATATAATTTTTACATTTAGAATTAGCCGATATGGCATTCTCAGGTTCATTGTGTTTGAATTTTAATTTTTTAATAAATTTTCTCTCATTTCTTTTTTTATTTAAAAGATTAATTATTTTTTGTCTCTTAATAAAATGTCTTTGATTCGTTCTATCAACTTTTCTTATGCTTATAGCTTATACAGATAAATTTTATTGCGGGAATTCTTTTAATCTTTAAAATTCTTTTTTTATATTTTATACTAAAAATTTAATTTTTCAAATTATATACTAAGATTATTTTGTAAAATTTTTGGAATTTCGATAGTAAAATTATTAAAATTTTAAGCATTGATTATAATTTATTTAATCAGTATTTGTTCTTTATAATAATTTTAATGAATTAATTTTTAATTTTTATCTTTATAAATTTGATTATTATGTATTAATGGTTCTATTTGCTATTATGAAACTATTTTTGGTACTATGCTTATTTTCAAAAATTATTTTTTCTTCAAATGTCTTTTTTGTAATTTTTCTCTTGTACAATACTTCGAGTTCGAAATGGTGTTTGAAATTTTTTTAATATAAATTAAAATTTAAACAATATATTATTCTTCCACCATTTTATTTTATCTTGAGTATCTGAATTTAACTATACATGTTTTTTGGAAAACAGTTTATTAACAATTTTAAATGGAATTTTCAATATAAAAATATATGCGCTTAGAAATCAATAGTTAACAATAAATTATTTGCATATATCAATTATTTTATTTGTGTAACACATTATCATGATTAATTATTTGGCATTGTGATGATGCTCAAATGGCATATTATCACATTTTTGCGCAAGTGTGCTTCATTATTACTTTTATATGTAAAAGTGGCCGTACTGATATTTATTAAATTTAATATATTATTTATAAAAATCGGATACAAAGTCAAAATTTATAAATGAGTCCATACTTACATTTTAATACTTTATAAGATTTAGTGTACCCAATTAGTAATTATAATTTTATAATTTTTATTGTTAATTGGTTAAGCTAAATCTGTTTAATATACCTATTTTTGCTTTTTTTTTTTTTGATTTTTTTTAATCTTACAAATTAGGCTTATATTAACAGATTATGGGTCTTTTATCTTGATTTAAATATTTAAATAACGATTAAATTTTGCGACTTTATTTGTCTTGTCCCTCACGTTTTATCTTCAACATTTTTTCCTTTTTTGAGCATACCTCAATGTCTAATGCATCCAAAATGTCCGTCACATATGTCTTGTTCTCTTGCGGTGTGGTAATTAATTGAATTGGTCAAATATCCATTTTTTGTAGCCGTTCAATCTTTTTTCTTTAAATATGTTATATTTATTACTGTAATATTTGTTTTTGCTTAGTAATAAAATTTTTTCAATAATTTCTTTTAAATTGATTATATTTATACATTTATTTTTTTATTAGTTATATTTCAAGTTATTTCTATCTTTTTGGGTATTTTTGTGATTCATTTAAATAAATATAACATCGAATATGAAATTTTATGAGTGATTGCACAACCATTAACGAGATCAGAACTTCCATTGTCGTTGCTCATTTCAGGCATTTTTCTTTCATTAACGCAATCAAATGATTAAGTTTTCTTATTTATTGTTTATTTTTAAATTGATTATTTAATTAATTAATATGCAACTAATTTATATTGGGTTCGCTTTTTTCACCGTTAAATCAGCAGTTAACATTTATTAGTTTTTATTTGTTTATCTTTTTAAAATAAATATTGATATATTTAAATCATTTTAATCAAATAAATTTTAAACAATTTATTCATTAATTATGTTGACACGCAAATTTTTTAATCACCTTTTTTAGATCTATTCTGCTTCCAATTCGTGGCTGATTTTTCTAATTATTCCTTTATTATTAAAATTTTTTCTCATTTATTTGAATCTTTTTTTAATTAAGGCTATAAATTAAATTTACTCGCTACATGTATTCAATTAAATTTACAAAAATTATTTCTCTTCATTGAGTTTTTTCAAGATTATTGTTAATCGTAATTAAATATAGGTATATTTTATTAATGAAGTTACACTTTTAATTTTCTTTTACTTTTATTTAATAATCTTTTTATTATTATGTTTTTTTTCTATTTATTCTTGCATCCGCATTGATCTAATAGCAAATAAGTTTGGGGTACTTTTAAATAGCTAATTTATTTTCGCATTTTCATGATTCATTTTGCATTTCGAGGTGTTTAAAGTGAACATTAAATAAAAATTAAATTTAAGATGACAAATAAATAATAAAATTAGTTTACTCGAATAAGTTAGAGAGATAAGAGAGATATTTGTATTGGTATTGCAAATCGGTGAGGATATTTCATTAAATGGTTTGTATTTTTTAAAAATTTAATTTACATTATTGTTTTAGGTTCTAAATTATTTGCATTTTTATTTTAATATAATTTAATCGGTATTCAAATTAATAAAAAAATTACATCTATGTGCATAAGCTCAACATATTACATAAGATAACTTTATTTTTTTGATAAACCTTTAAGGTTGTAAAGATGATTTTGCTTATTTTCGAGACAAAAGCAACAATATAAAAACTCTATTCTTGTCAATTGGATCATATTAAAAATAAGAATTGTTAATTATTTTTTTACGTTATTTATTTAATGTATTTATTGTTCTTAAATTATATTTTTCTTTTTGCAGGTATCATTAGACTTAACTCGGTGCTGATTTTTGGTTTCTAATGGTTTTTATTACTTTTCTGAGATTTTTAGTGCATTATTATTTTAAACTTATTTTTTTATTTGGGTTTTCTAATTTCAATTAGTAACTCTTTCATTGGATATTATTTTTAACTTTGAAAGTTTTGCAAAATATTTTATTCTAAATTTTAGAATTTATTTATTTTTACGAATTATTTAATTTTCATATTAATCAAATCTGATGATATTTGTTTCGTAGTATCAAATATTCTAAAATATTTAAAATTTAACTTCTTTTAATGTTTCAAATAATTATTACTCTGAAAAATAAATGTTATCGAATTTTTTACATGTGCTGAAACATTTTGTTTCATTAGGATCACATCATTTTTTATATATTTAAATAATCTTGAGTAAAAGAATTTAAATTATTACCTTTTATAGAAGATTTATATTTAAAATACCTCAGATTCTCATATGGTTTTTAACAAATAATGTAAATAAATTTAAATTTATGTGTTAATAGAAAATAATAAAAATGATAAAAATTTTTCTTTTTATTTTTTTAAGGCTTCTTATAATTCGTAATTCATATTATAAAATTTTCGCAAATTTCGCAAGGTTGCAATATTCCACGCCTTGGCCGCTGTAAGTACATGGTTTCAACATGTTCAGTACATTTTACATTTAATTGAAAATAAATTAATTTATTTTTATGTTATGCTATTTTTCCATATTTCTAAGTTTAACTAATCATTTTTCAGGCCTTATTTTACTATAATTAATCTTTTTGGCGATTGTTATTGTATTTAAATTATTTTTTAATTAAGTCCATGAATTTGCCATTTTTTGCTCTTAAGAAGGAACAAGTAATTCTTTACTTTTCATTTTTTGGTTATTATATGTGAACATTTACAATAATTTTTGATTAAGCCATTATCAATTAATTTTTATTTCAATAATTACGACAGCGTTGAACAGTCAAAAATAAAAATTTAACAAATGAATTTTATTTATTTGGCATATTTTAATTGCTTTCTATATTCTTGGTTTAAAATAAGTAAAATTTTAATACCTTCTTAATCTCTTATGTAATGTTAATAATCAATATTTTATAGCTTTTCTTTGTCGGAAAACTCCTTCAATTCGTAATTATAGATTTGTAAATTTTACATTATTTTTTAATATAAAAGAAATTTAATTAAGTATGTTTATTAGAAATATTATTTTTAATACATTTAATGCAATACATATATAATTGTTATTGTTTCAGCGTTGTTTTTAAGCTAAAAAAATAAAATGCAGTCGACGAGGCCAAAACATACTGCTATATTTTAGTAAGAATCTTCCCGCCGCATTAATTATTTGTAATTCAATTAAGCGAAATTTTTACATTCATTAAACATTTATTTAATTATTATGCAATGATTCTATGCATTTTTCCATTATTGTATTGCTAAATATTCTTCATGAATTTAAGTGTAATTTGATATTTTGTAAAAGAGAACTATAATAATTAAATTGTATTTCATATCACGAAAAATTGACTTTTCCTCATGCAATTTTGTTTTTTAATAAATTCAACTTCTTCTTGATGATTTAAAATAATACTATAAAAATTATATTGGTTTAATTTTTATTTCTTTCATTAACCTAATGCTTAGATGAGAAGGACATATTATTTTTACGTGCAAAAAATCCATAAATACAAAAATGTGTTAAAGATGCTGAAATCTATTCAAAAACCAAAAAAAAGACAAATGAGGTGTGAAAATAGCTTAAAAAAAATTCTATTTCTTTATAGCGCTGTTTATTAAAATTTTTGATTAGATTATACACAATTTGCATAAAATTAGAAGGAAGAATCTCAAGAAGTAAGAATTATTTGATGTTTTCTCAATTTTTAAAAAACATTTCTCACCCTTTTTTTGTTTTAATAAATTATTTTGTGTTTTTCAATTTAAATATCGATAGTAAAATTATATATATTAACTCCTTCAACGTAATTTTTAATATAGGTTAATAAATAATCATTTTTGAATTAATTTTTATTTATTATTTTTAGTTGTAATTTAACTTCTTTTTTTCTTTGTCAATTAGTTATGCTTCGGTAATCTTTTCATAAAACAATGTTTTTTATTATCTTAATTTAGCTTTTCCGGTTCAATACGTTAAAAATTAAATTGATTTATACTTACAAAATTTTTGAAGCTTTTTCAGCTGACTTAGGCAAATTTTTCTTTATTGTTTCCTTTGCAGTTTTTTTTGTCGTTGCTTTTTCATGAGCTATATTTTATTTTCATTAATTCATTTATTCTTGAACTAATTTTAATGCACAATATTCAGATTAATATAGTTTTTGGAAATAATATTTAAAGAAATTTTTTAATTTTATGAATTTTTTCCATATAAGCTAATTTTCGAATTAAATGATAATTACATATAATATTTTAATTTATAATAAATATTATTATCTTGGCCATGTGCTTTCCAATTTATTTTCAATCTAGGTTGTATGCCTTCATTTCCTATTCATCTTTATTTTTCCTTTTTAATTTTATAATTACTTAGTTGTATTGCATTTGTCTTTTCCTGTTTTTTTTTTATCATTTTTAGTATAATTTCATTTAATATGTAATAAAATTAGTTTAATTTTTATAATTATTTATAAAACACCAATTTATATTTTTTTTATTATTCACTTGTTTCTGACATATTGTTTTCTATTTTGTCCATATAAATCAAATTCTGATTATTAATAAAAAGTTAGTCCTAGCAAGAATAATATTTAATAATGCATTTTTCAGGGAACTTTTTTCGTATGGTTTTCTGAAGTTCTTTTACCCCAAGTACAATTAAAAAATTATTAAAAAGAAGTTTTTAATGAAAAAACAGAAACCTTTTCTCGGTATAAAAGAATCATTCAAATTAAATAAATTAAAATTCAACATTTATTTGCTGAAACACTACTAAAAAATACGGAAAAAATATTGAAAATTTTATTCAAAGATTATTTAAACAAAAATTATTATAGTTAAAATTATCTAATAAAATTATTATTGTGCAACCCTAAAATATAAAGACGAACAATAATTAATATAATTTCTTGAAAAAAATGATAAAAAAATCCCTAATTCAAAACAACTAAAGCAAAGAATAAAACATTTAACATTTAGAAAACCAAAAAAGGGAAGATAAAACGGTGAATATTGATCTGGAATTAAAATTACTTCCTACTGATACACATTGGAAATTAAGAAAGTGCGCAATTCCTGAATTAAAAAACCTTCACAAACTCGAGAAAAAATTTAACCGTAATTTAAATAAAATAATTATAAGTAAGATAATTTATTATTTTTTTTTATAAAATTTAATTAAATCTGTTTGGTTAATTTTTATTTATAAAAATTTTTAATTTTAAGTTATAAAAAATTTTAATCGATATAAAAATATATAACATAAAAATTTCCTATACAATAAAATAATAAAAAATTGAAAAAAAAATTTATTGATAAAATTATATTTAAGAAAGAGTGAAATATTTTAACAGAGAAATTAATCAACTATCTTTTTTTAAATTTTGTTATTTTTAATTTAAATGATTATGTTTAAAATAATTTCTCACCTTAAAATTATAAAAAAACGAACCAATTATGTTTAATTTGATGGAATTTAAATATTGCATTCTTAACTAAAATCTTAAATGGAAAACAACGAAAAACACATGTGGGAAAATATTAAAAACAAAAATCAAAAACAAAAAAAAATATCATAGAAAATTTTGATAAATAAAATAATCAACGTTGTCCAATATTTCTAATTATTTTAATCGGATACAAATGAATATTTAATGATGATTATTATTCAAATGCAGAAATATATTATAATAGATAAGCAAAAATTAAACATAACAAAATTACATTAACTAAAGATAATAAAATACTATTTTTTAGGAAAATTAGAAAAAATTTGCAAATTTCAACTCTTATTTTTTCTTTTTTTATTTAAATGGAATATTTGCTCATTCTTTATTAACTCCAATAAGAATTATTAAAAACTATTATTTGCATTTTCTATTGTTTACTGAAAATTACGGTAAAGCATAATTAAGTAATAAAATTAAGAAAAATTGAAAAAAGTTTTGGTAATTCAATAACAAAAATACATATGTAATCAGTTAAATATTTTAAAAAATTAACTATTGGTTTATTTTAGAATAGCTAATTGTTCGACCTACTCCAGACCAAAGAACACACTTAAAAGCAAAAGTTTAATAAGGTTCTTAAAATTTGGAAATCAGCAAAAAGAAATGTTGATAACATTGGATCAGATGAGATTAAAATCGCTGAATTTTTCAAGATAAGCAAAAACCTCGAGCTAATGCATAAATAAAAAACTTAATTAATTTGCCATGAATAATGTGATTATTATTTAATTCTAATGCTGAAATAATAAAAAAAAACTAAGCAATAAATTTTGATAATTCTATGAAAGTAAAATATATATCTTAATTAATCAAATGATTTTTAGTAATTAAATATATTGTTTTATTTTAGAATTGCAATTGTTCGACCTACTCCAAGACCAAAGAAACACACTTAAAAGGCAAACTTTAATAAGGTTCTTAAAATTTAGGAAATCAGAAAAAAAAGAAATGTTGATATGAAAATTCAAATGCCTAATAACAGTTAGAAATTTTGTAAAATTAATTTGGAACGGCGCCGAAGAATACCTAATAATGTAAACATTTAAAATATTGCCTAAAAAACAAATTAAAAAAGAATATTCATTTTGACGTAAAATTAACTTTGAATAGAAATATTTGTTTATTTATAAATAATAAGAATATTGCAAAAACCCATATTTATTCTAAACATCACAAATGCATAAAATAAAACATAAACATAAAAAAATAAAATTTTCATTTTCAATCTTCAAAGATTTATTTGCCAAAATTCTCAAAATCCTTTGAAACAAAATATTTAAATAATTCGAATAACTTTTGTTTCAACCCAGCAATTACTCCAGAAATCCGCTTTCAACATTTCATCCAAATGAATTTTCTCCTGCTTGGCCGAATAAATTCTTTTATATTTGCCATCAAAAACAATTATATTCTTTTTAAATAAGATTTATAAAAAAAATTTTTTTTGGATTTTTTCAAGATAAAATCAAAAATATTAATGACTAATTTAATAATTTTATTTAAAATAATCGCCTAAATTAAATAAATAACAAATTTATGTTTGATATTATGAATTTTATATTATAATTTTAGCAAAATCAGAAAATAAATAAAGGATAGAGCAAGCCTACATATACCGAACATGAATGAGATTAACTGAAATACTAAATTAAGCAAAAAATCTTTGCCAAAAGGGGAATCATAAAAGAAGAACAAATAAATGATGGAAAAATTAAAAACAAGCATATATAAAAAAAATTAAATTTAAAAGATTTATTTGTCGGTAAAAGTAAAAAGAATACGCAATGAAAACAAAAAAGTATAGATGCTGATTTAATAATTTACATGTTATTTCCAATCTAAAATTTTTAGTATTCATTATGTAATACACTAGGTACTAGGTTTGTTCTATTTGTCAGTACTTTACCCAACAGATACTTTAAAAAACCAAACAAAAGAAGACCGCAAATTAAAGAAAAAAAGAATAACAAAAGAACAAAAAGTATAATTAATGTACCATATTAATATAATTTTTTAGAATTGATTAACTTTTAATCATAACTATAATATTAAAATATTATGTACAAGAGAATACTTTACCCAACAGATACTTTAAAAAATCAAACCCAAAACATTTTTTCTGAATTTATACATAGCCAAAACAGAGCAAAAAATAATTAAATTTATTTATAATAATAGCGGAATAAATATTTTATTGTAAGAAACAAACAGATAAAAATAACTAAAACGGATTTATTATTTAATAGGTACAACTTGCCAGCGAACTGAGAGGACTTCTTCAACCAAATTATAAAACAAAGAAAAATATTTTTTAAAGAAAATATAAAGAAAAATATTTAAATGATGGATTATTTTTGTTAATAGTAAATAAAAATGCAAAATATAAGAATAAATTGTTTTTGTAATTCCTCAAACCCAATTAAATAATATCTAAGAAGATGCAATTTATTAAATAGTTTTTTAATTATTATCAAAATTTAGATAAAAAAATTATTTAACAAATAAATTAAAAAAAACTCATCTTAAAGTAAATTTTAATGAATGAAACAAAAAACAAAAATCTGTAATTTTAAGAAAATATAAAACTTTGAAATATTTAAAAAATGCGAATACCTTTTGTCTTTGCATCTATGAATATCACAACGTAGCATGGTCCAGATGATATTACAACTTAATAAAATGTTAAACTATATACAATATGAATATGAATTTTAGTTTTTATCATAAAATTTTGGGTTTTACATAATTTTATCTGGTACGATATTGCAACAAATAAATTATTATTATTTTAAATATAACATTGAAAATTTCATGGGATAAATTGTATAAAGAATTAGTAATACCTAGTTTAAATTTTTTGAAACCAAAACCAAGGTTGAAACAATTTCCGAATTTATCATATAAAGAACGCCAATTCTCTAAAATTTTCGTAAATATAAATCCAAATATTTAATTAACAAAAAATAATACGAACCAATAGAATTCAAAAACTCAGAGAAAACCGCAAATTAAAGAAAAATAAAATAACAAAAGAAAACCAAAAAGTATAATTAATGATAATTTTTTAGAATTGATTAACTCTTAATCATAATTGGGTACAAGTGAAATGGCATGATATATTAAAAAAACTTATATTCAATAAATTGGTTAAAATAATATAAATAAAAAATAATAATTTTAAAAGTTTTAATATTTCATAAAAAGAAATAAATAATAGAATATGCTGGATTTGGTGGACCATTCAGTTAATCTACTTCAAAAATAAAATATAAACAAATTAAAATAAATATTCATTTATAATTATTTAAGATATAACAGTACAGAAACCATACATTTAATAAGCGTAATAGTTGGAAAATATGGCATTAATTAAAATTGATATAAAAAATAAAAATTAATAGAAACACCCCCAATGGGCACTGAAGATGTTCCATAAACTCTTGGGCCATTTAAATGAAACATACACATTCTAGAAAAATTATACATTTGACAAATCAATTAAATAATATTTAGCAAATTAAGAAACAAAATGCAAGTATTTTTGAATCTAAATGACATGTTGAACGAAAAAAAGTAATCGCTGAAATTTAATAGCTGTAATTCAATATTCATAATTAATAAAAGAGGTACATCTTAAGTGCCTTATTAATCGATAACATAATAAACCTATTTATTTAAAGTTTATAACTCATGAATTCAATAATATATTAAAAAAAATTTCTAAATAATTTTAATGCATGAGGCGCATTATTTTGCAGCAAATTAACAATGTAAATTAACTACAGAAATTTACCATAAGTAATAAAACATAAATTGCTAATTTTTAGAAAAGCTAATAATTTCCTCAATATTATAAGATAAACCAATTAAAATAAATATTTTAATATATGTTTATAATTTCAAAGAAATCCATCAAGCATCAGTAATGCAAGAAACTAAATTAAGAAAATATTAATAAATATTTTTTTCATCACAGGATGATTTTTTCAACAATTTAATTCTTGTAGCAAAAAGAACATTTGGAATAATAATTTAAAAAAATAAAAAGATTATTGTATTTTATCTAACAAAAAGCTTTCTCATAGAACCAACACAATTACGTCGATTTAACCATGTTTACATACAAGATTAATTATAACATTAAATATAAATAAATTTAAATCAAAATAATCAGTTAATAAAAAATTTTGTTTTTAGTGTCTAAATTTAGTTTTTTTCTAATGTTTAAATAAATTGAATTTAAAAAAATTCTTTAAGTAATTTTTAGAATTACCCATTTTTATAAGATGAAAGAATTAAAAATTTTAAAAAATCAGTTCAAATAAATTGAAAATAAACAAAATTACAATATTAAAACAAACTTATCCGAAGATGAAGAATCTTTTTCAATAGATTTTTGAAGACGCTTTGCAAATGAAATTATAAAATATCATTCATCGTTTAGTCAACTTTAAAGTTTGAAATATTACGGTATCGAAGACAATTATATATTAATACAAAAATAAATCTAATAAAAACAAAAAATTTTCTAATCCTATTTTTTGAAAAATAATTATTCTTATCATTAATATAAGAGACTTTCAATAGAACTCGCACTTAATATCTGATTTTTCTATAATCTTAATTAAAATTTCAACTCTTTCTGAATTTCGCCACGTGATGAGTAATTGCCATGAATTTGTGCTTTAAATTTTAAACTTCAATAGAACTCGGTTATAACAGATTTCCTATACTCTATAATTTTAAATTTAACTTTTTAAGCTTTTTAAATTCAATTGTAGAAAAATTGGAAGAAATCAAACATGAAAAAATCACTATTTTTAATAATAAATTATTCTTAAAATTGAAAGATTCTAAGAAAGCATTTTTGATAACTTTTGTAATATCTTCTTCAAAACTGAATTTTGGGGTCTAATAATTCTAATAAAAAAAGTTTATTTACCATAGTTACTTATTGAAAGTTAATTCCAACAGGACGTTGGAAAAAAAAACCAAACACGACGAGAAAAAATATTAATACTTAAAAATACTATATTTAAGAAAATATAACAATAATCATTTTAAATTAAAAATAATATGTTTTACTTAAATACTTCTATGTTAATTCTTTATTTTATTTTTTTTATTTAAAAAATAGACAAAATAAACCTTCGATCCTTATAAAAGGATCTTTGCTGATCCCAAACAAAGACTTACTCGAAAAAGCTAAAGAGTCAAAAATCAAGTCAGTAAAAAAAACCAATAAAAAGTAACAAAATAGTTGCATAATACGATAAGTTAAATTTTTGCCGCGAACAGCTCTTCGAGTAAATTATTAAACTAAAATGCAAATGTATTTGAAATATATACTTTAAATTAAAAAAGGCATTTAGCAAATCAATTAGATAATTTAAACGTTTTTTCAATTTTCAAGAAAGAAAAAACATAGAATTCCTTTTGTTGTATTAAAATGTATGATAATTAGTATCATGAGGAAGGAATTCATTTTTTAGGTGTCTTTGATCAAGCCTCTAAAAAAAAATTATGAATTTATTTTAACAATTCTGGTTTATTGCAAAAAATCTATTAAAAATGGTAAAATATCACATTAAACATTTATTTGTGCAACTAAATTTAGATAAAAAATTTAAAAAATTTTTAAAAAATTGTTTGCCCTTACTCTAAAACGATTCCATCACCTTTTACAATTTTTTGGTTGGGTCTATGCGACCGCCCAGGGACTTCGTCGGCTTTTTCGGCTCGTGGAGGGTTGGGTTTATGCGACCGCCGCCGTTATTCTCGTTCCCGATCGCCTTTTCGTCGCCGTGAGAACAATGCCCGTCGATACCCTTCAAAAAATTTCATCCCAAACGATGTGCCAAGAGACCGCCGACATTAGCTTACTCAGGCCACCACCTAACGGATGCCGAATTAACGGCAGGGACGCCTTTTTTAAGGGGTTGTGATGTGTTAGATTGAATATTTTTTGACCTCTCTATCTTAATTTAATTCTCTAAGTGTTATTTTTCTCTCCTGCCTCTGACCTATAATTATGTATTCCTTTTAATGTTTTCTCTAATTATGTTGTTGTTTGCAATCGATATTTCCTTTGCTAAATTTCTCCTCATGTCTTCGTTAATTCATTCCTTTTTCATGGTACACTTTTACTTCGGACACTGCTCTCTCTAAATATTTTGTGTGCATTTTTATTCGTCGTTTTCTCGCATTGAATTTAAAATAAACATAATTGAACTGTCCTTGACCGAAGTGCCTGTCCTAATTAATAAAGCATTGGCCCCTTTCCCCACCTGTGTTAATTAATTAATTAGTCTACAGTCCGTTCGTTTGTCTTCTTGTCGGCATTCTCGGACGTAGACTATTTTACCCCGAGTGGCAAAGCAAAAGAAGGAGATAAATTGGACGTTTTAAATTACATTTTAACGTTTTATCGTAATGATTTACACAAATTCATTCAAATATTTATACAGGCCGTTTTCTGTTTGTACGTTAAAGCTAAATTAAAGTTGAATTATTTCAAACGATTAATAATTTTGAATTAAATGACCGAATACATTAGAATTTAAATTTGCTTTTCAGATCACCTTTTTCTACGCGCTTTTTCTAAGAAAAAATCTTTGGGGACGAATGGGGGTCCGGCAGTGCCAATATGCGTCGCCGGGGGAATTATTTCATAATTGCTTAAAATTTAAAGAAAATTAATAAAAAAAAGCATGAACAGTTGTTATGGGCATAATTAAAATGAAAATTCATTGTATAGTTTCATTATATTTTAAATTATTTCCGTAGTAAAAACAATTCGCAATGCTTTATAAATTCATTTTCGATATAATTCTTGACATGCAAAATACCTTAGATTAATTCTGATGAAAAATGAATATTTTATCTGTACCGGATTATTAAAAAATTCTGTTTCCCAATACAAATTATTTTTAAAATGAAAGATGCTTGAAATTCAATATCTGTTATTATTTCAAAATTGCCTAAAATTTAAAGAAAATTAATTAAAAAAACATGAACAGTTGTTAAAATGAAAATGAAAATTCATTGTATAGTTTCATTATATTTTAAATTATTTCCGTAGTAAAAACAAAATGAAAGAAGCTTGAAATTCAATATCCGATTATTATTTCATAATTGCTTAAAATTTAAAGAATTAATTAAAAAAGCATGAACAGTTTCAAATGAATGAAAGGAGAAAAGAGAAAGACGAGGAAAAGGATCAACAAAGCTCTACTCGGGTAAACAGAAAAACACTTTCAAAGCTAACCAATAAGCACTGAATAAATTTTCGCTTTACTCAGTCAAATACTGAGAAACTCCTTTAGCGAACGACAGATGGGGAATTACTGATTTGTTAGTGTTAGATAAGGGGGCCGCAGGAGTCGCTTTATTTATTCACACCACAAATTGATGACCTATCGGGCGTCGCCAGTTGTTGTGTCCAAAGGACAAAACAAAAATAATATTTATTTGACAGAGAAAAGAAAATATAATTTTAAAGTCCAAAATCAGAAAAGTGGGAAATGCGACGAATGAATGAAAAATGAGGAAGGATTGGGAAATAGGATACAGTATGAAATTGATGATGTTCAATCGTGCCAATACATAAAAAATATTTAAATCCCATCCAACAATTGTTGTTGTTGTTGTTGTTGTTGTTGTTTCGGCGATCCTACGTTTTGATTTTGCAAAATTGTTTGTTGCGGTTATTGCGGTTGCGGCGCAGCCATTATAAGCATTTGTCCATTCTCTTGGTGAAGGTTTTGGAATTGTTGTTGTTGTTGTTGCAGGTGGTGGTCAAGGTGTTGGTAGTCATAATCTTGGGGTTGCTGCACAAATTGCTGACGTTGATATGCAATGTTTTTTTGCGGTTGATGAGTTGGAGTGAACGGCAAAAATTGTTTTTGTTGTGTTTGTTGTTGCTGACGTCGGTTTTTTACCATTTTGCCCCATTTCGCTAAACCCCGCTGCGGTTCGTTGGCGTACACGAAAAAATGGGCGTTGTAATGTGCGCAGGTGACCGGAAAAAGAAATAATTAGTATTAAATTTTATCAATAAAAGTTTAATAAAATTTGTTTTTTACCTCCTCTAAATTGCCTATTTCCGCTATGAAAACGCGGTTGCCATTCATGCTGGTGATGGCCAAGGCTGTTATCGTGGTGCGCACCATGATAGCGCTGGCCCCGTGTTTTTAACAAAAATACAAGAATATTTGATAGCGTTTTTGAGAGGCAGATTTCCCATATTTTAAAAGCTCATGTAAGAAATCGATCAAAAAATAAGGCAAAATAATAATAATAATAAATTTTAATCATTTACCAAAAATCGAAAAAGAAAAGAAACAGTTTACTATTCTTTTTTAAGCCCAACTCGCTTTTTAAAATTTTTTTGTATTTGAAAAATTTACCACTTTTTGAAAAAATCTTTTGGCAAACAGTCAACTTTGTTCCAATTTTTGTGTGTTTATTTCAAAAAAAATATTTTAGAAAGTTGATGAAAAAAAACTTAAAGAGAAGGGCTGATTAAATTCTTAAGGTTGGAAAACAGAAGCGTGACAAAATTTTTGGTGTTATTTAAACTATAAATTTTTATATGTAAAAAAGCATTTCACCGATCCATAATGCTGTTGTTGCTGTTATTGCTGGCGACGGCGACCTTGCACTGCGCTATGCCAGACCCAAGGTATTTTTGAACTGAAATAATAAAATATTATTCACAGTGAAAAATAGTTGAATTGAATTAAAAGAATTAAATTTAATTCAAATAATTAAATTGAAATAAAAAGAATTAATTAAGGATGTCAAAAATTTATATAATGGCCAAAAATTATTCGTTCATTCCGGAGTGAAAATGACCAAATGAACACATTCCCCCTCTATTTTATTAGTCATTTTTTGCACCTACCAATGGCGCCCACGTTCCAATCGGTGATCAGCTGCTTTGTGGCCATTGTTTTCGCAGCATTGCCTCTCGCCCCCCGCCCCTCCCAAAGTCGGTGATCAAATGAATGAGCCAAATACAAAAAAAAATATTTTGCTAACAAAGACACCACAGCCAAAAAATGCCGAAATGCAATGCCCGAAAATTAGAAGCAAATTAATGGGATATTTCTAGCAATTCCGCCCTTCTCCGTTCCAATCGGTGATAAGATACCATTGATTCGCAGCATTGCCTCCTCGCGCCCGCCCCTCTCGAAATCGGCGATTAAATGAATAAGGAAACTACAAAAAAAAATTATTTTGCTAGCAAATAACCCAAAGCCAAACGCCAAAATGCCCAAAAATTTGGAAGAAATTAATGGGACATTTCTAGCAATTTCGCCCTTCACCGTTCCAATCTCAGCTGCTTTGTGGCCATGCTTTTCAGCATTGCCTCTCGCGCCCCGCCCCTTACGAAATCGGCGATCAAATGAATGAGAAAAATACAAAAAAAAATACTTCATTTTGTTAGCAAGGAGCCCCAGGCCAAACGCCGAAATGCAAGGCCCAAAAATTGGAAGCAAATTCGTTTAACAATTATTATAATTTTTCAACAAAATATTATGGACGAAATAGTATGGATTTTAATGAGAATTTAATGAAAATATAAAAGAAAAAAGGCTAAATAGTGGAGGACACCATTCCTTTTTCCTGTGCTTTTTAACCCGATCAAAAATTAGCTGGGCAAAAATGCCAAATGCCTACGTCCCGATGCCCAAAGGTTTTGGCCCCGGCGGTCCCAGCACCCGCCGAAAATGGGCTTGGACAAAGCCCAAAGCTTTTGGTTTGCCGCTTAAGTCAATCGTCTTGATCGGCAAAAATCGATAATTTATGTATGAATATTATTTACGATCGGTTAAATTGGGATTAATTTTCACTAGTTTATAAGCGAAATTTAAAAGGATTGTGATAAATAAATTTATTTCGGTTATTTTTAATTAAATGTAAAATTTTATTTTTTTTTAAATTTTGATAAAATCATTTTTCAATTAAAAAAATTTTTCAGAGAAATTTCGATGCTATGTTTGAGTTGAAATTTTTATAATTATATTTTATCAAATCTTTTATCTCCTTGATGTTGTTTCCTTGTTAATTTTAACAATTTATTTCTTAACATGAAATTTTAACTCAACTCTAATTATTATTGCTTTTTCTCTTGCCTATTTTTCATAGTTTGTCAAAAACGTCTGCATTTGCGTCAATATAATTTTAATACACAAATTATTTTAAGTTATTTTTTCTATCTATTGAACATTAATTATTTCTGTAATAATAGATATAAATGTTATTATGCCCCTTGTTTCCTGTTTTTTTATTTAACAAATACTTTTATTTTTTTAATACAACAAATTTTTTAAAATTTAAAATAATATTTATTATATTTTTAATTCTTATATTATAAAATTTTCCTCAACTTCATTACTTTTGGCTATTTAAATTTTTTTTTTTTTGGCAATTTTTATTTAATTATGAATTTATTTAAATATCTTCAGTTTCAAGTTAATATAAAATTTTTTACATAAATGAAACAAAATTTAAAATAAATTTGAAATAATATTTTTTGTGCTTTTAATATTAAATTGTTAATTTTTTAACAGCATCTTTAGGTGTTTGGTTCAAATCGGACATTTTTGGCCTGAAACTTGAAATGATTTTATCATTGCGCCGAATAAAATCTGCAATATCTTCAATTGATTTTATCTTTGGTCTTTATTATTATAAACTGAACCCCCAAAAAGAAGAGACCCCGTTAAAACCCCAATTTATTATTACGCAATCCCCTGATTTTTAGGTTCAAATGCTAAAAAAAAATTTTAAAAAATCTACAAAATAATTCAATTTATTTTAAAAAAACACGTATTTAAGATCAAAAATAAAGCAAAATTACCAAAAATATATTGATTTACTTTTTAAATTTTAGTATTTAAAAAAAAATTAATAATATATTTAAGTAAATCACAAATGAAGAAGAGAATGTTATGTGAAAAATTCATTATATTTTTAAAATCAAATATATTTAAAATTGTCATGTTTTTGGTCGTTTGTCATTTAAATCATTTATTTAATATTAATATTACTTCAATACCTTAATTGATTATTTTTAAATTCTTTTATTTTTATTCGTCTTCATTTAGAATTTATTACATTTTTTATCATAATTGTTTAAATGTTGTCCATAATTAATTCATCTGCTTATTTCTTTGTTTTTGCTTTTTGTTTTATTTTCTGGATAATGAAGTGTAGACATGATGGTATTGGGATCTAGGCAATGCACTGCCGCCTGTGTTATAATCAATTTTTTCAGTAGGTTGAGTTGTCGATTTTCATTAATTATTTGGTGTTATTTCATGCAAAACGCAAAACTTCGTAGAAAATATATTTCTATTATAGAGTATTGTAAGCAGTCTTTATTTTTTATAGTTAAAAAAAGTAATTTTTTGCTAATTATACTAATTATATTAAAATATTCAGAGAAACAAAACAATGAAAAACAGTATTCCGACGTGTAATAAACGGGTGTTTGCTTTAATTATGTTTTTATATATTTTAGCAAAAAAATATACTATTTTGCTTATAAATCAAAATTATTTAAGAGATTTTATAATGAATATCATTAGTATTTAAATTTAAAATTTCAATCTGATTCCAAAATAAATTAGTTCTCCTTATGTAACTTTTGTATTTTATTCTATTTTCGTAATAACCTGCTATAAAAATTTAATTTTTATTTATCGACGTGTGTTCTAAAACTAATGCATGTGCATGTTTAAATTGTTTTAAATTTGATATTTATTATTTATTTTTATTTGATATTTTAAAAAAAGCATATTATTATTATCTGGCATATTTTGTATTGCTTATTTTATATTTTTAAATATTTTTTATTTATTATTTTTGAATATTGCCGTATTTTTGGATTGGTTAATTATTTTTATTTCATTTATATTTAAATAAATAAAAATGTTATATGTTTCATCTTGCAAAATTACTCTTGAACACATTTTCTTTTTCCTTTCATTGCCAATAGACCATTTTTCAATTTCCGTGTTTCTTTTCAAAATTTGTGGAAAGATTGTGTCGAATTTAATGAAGGTAAACTCAAATGAATCGAATTTGGAATTAAACTGCCAAGTGAATATATTTAAAAAATAAAAGCCTATTTTGCGTGGATTTCACATAAAAATTAAATTTTAATATTTCTTACGTATTTTTGTATTAGTCTTTTAAAACAATTATTTTTTATTAGAGTTCTAATTAATTTGTTATTTTTATTAATTCTCTACAGGTAATAAGAATTTTTAATTTATTCATTTTTAATTATTGAAGTTTATGAGAGAATATTATTTAATAAGAATTAAATTGTATTGCTTTTATATTCTTAAATATTTATTAATTTATGAAGATACAAATTTGAATTAAATATTAACTATGGCACTTTGGAATTAATATTAACATAGTCTACTTTTGCAACTATCAATAATATAGTTAAATAGCTTCTTATACTTAATTCCTTAATTATTATTTTTATGAAAAGTTAATAAATAATTTATTAAATTTTTCATTTCAAATTAAGTATCTCTTTTTTTATTAAGTATTAGTTTCATAATTTGTTATGTGTATCATTAATTTTTAGTTTTTTGTCTTAATTCACTTGTGAATCTTGGCCCGAAGAATTCATCATCAACGGACGACATTATTTCAATATGCCCTCATTAATATCATTCACTTAAATTTGGAAGTATTTTATTATAATTTTTTTAATGTTTATTAATTTAAATTTAAATCGTTCCGTTGAAAAAATAATTATAGACCAATTTTCCTTTTGAAATTTTGGAAAACTTAAATTTTACCATTTATCTTATTTTTTGTTAATATTTATCTTTTTCCGAAAATGTTCATTAATTTTTTTCATTCTTTATAACTTTCATTTATATATTGTTTTCATTACTTTTTTTATCTTAAATCAGTTTTAAGAAATATATTTATTTCTTAATATATTGATAAAACAATTTATGCTTTTATATTAATAATGTATTCTCCTGCGAAATAAAACTGAATAAGAAACCTCTTTTTCTAAGTTCATGAAATTTACTGCCATTAGTGTAAAATTGTATTTTTTCTTTAATGAGTGCATTCAATTTCAATTAATCCTATATGCCTTATTATTTTTCACTTATATTTAACACTAAATTAGCATGATGCTTAATAAATTATTTTATTTTCTGAATTTATTATATAGTCTATTGGAAATGTTTATGAAAAAATTTAAAAAATCTACAGAATATTTAATTTATTTTAAATTTTCCATTAAAAAAAGAACACGTATTTAAGAACAAAAATAAAGCAAAATTAACAAAAACATATTGATTATCTTTTTAAATTTTTTGAATAATTTAAAAGAAAATTAATAAAATATTTAACGAATGAAGAAAAGAATATTATATGAAAATTCTTTACTTTAAATTTGCATGCAAAAACAATAGAATATGCTTAATTGATACCAAAAAAAATTGTAGTAATTTAAACCAATATAGTTAAAAATTCTGTTCATTTAAAAATGTATAAAAAATGCGCAAATTTAAAAGATTAAGAAATAAAAAAGTCTATTAAAAATAAGTTTTTTTATTCTTTGATCAAATTTTTCTCGAATTTATTTCTTAAAGAAAAAATTCGTTAATCGTAAATGAATTATATAAATAAACCAAACAACCAAAGCAATCTACAAAGAATATTATATTTTTGGTTAGTATATGTATAAAATCTTGATTTTCATTGATATTTTATGAAACTATTTCGATACGTCTTGGGAAAATTTTTTTGTTCTTGATTGTTATAATTTGTAAGAATTTATTTAGATTAATTCAAAGTAAATTTTATGAATGACTTTAAAATTTATATAATATGTTGAACTCCATTAGATTGTTTTTAATATCATTTATTTGTTTTTAAGTTTATTCTGGTTTTTTTCTATTGAATTTGTTACATTCTTATATTTTACACTCAAGTGCATAATGAGGCTCGGTGTTTTTTATACTCATTTTAGTTAGTTTCAAAGCGCTTATTTTATCTTTTTAATTATTTCATTTCATATTTTTTAATTAAAATTAATAAATCATTATTAAATAATTTGTATTTATGATTAATCTTAATTATCAATTTCTCAAAATTTTTTTTGTTTTTTCATAAATTTTCACGATTTCAAGCCATTTTAGGATTTTCAGATCAGCATGAAGGAGTGATCTGATCAATTTGGTGCATTAAGTTTTTTGGTCAGTACCAAATGAAAAGAATAAATGAATTTTTTCAAATTTTTAATGCTCAATTCAAAAAGTTACAGCCTTCTGAAAAAGTGTCTTTATATTAATGAACACCCCAATTTGGAAAAAATAGGGTGTCCTTATTCTCTTGGAACTCACTGTAATTCCTATTTCTTGTATGAATTAACACCAAAAAAATAAATATGGAATGAATGATATTTTTTAAATTTTCATAGCTAATCCCCGGTTTTTGACTTTTAAATACTCAACCAAAGAAGATAATGAAATTATTAAAGAAAGTCATTTTTTAAATTAATGATTTTAGGAATTGTTGCATCTTTTTTCAAGATTTATTTTTTTACATGCAAAAATGCCAATATAACTTTTTAATTTTTATAAATATTTTTAAATTTTCGTGTTTAATAAGTGTAAGCGCTGTCTTATTTTGTTAATCAACTTTAATTTAAGAAATTTAATAATTAATTTTTAAGCAAACTTTGATTTTATTTTTAAATAATTTAATTAGAAAATTTTTTTAACTATAAAACTCAGATAATTAAATTTAAATTGTTAATTTATTTTTTAACATTTTTACAAATTTCGTTCCACAATTTTCATTTTATTTATTTTTTATTGAAAAATCATATAAATATATTAATGATCGTTATTTTTTAAGAAATAATTTCTAGTTTTTCAAAGAAATTTATTTTTTTCAAACATTTTATTGATATATTAAATTAAAACTTAATTATATCATTGCTTGTTATTTTGATTTAAATTATTATATAATTTACTAAATAATTTCTTTCTCATTATAAAATATTTGATATTTTAAATTTATTTTTGAATTTCTAGACTTGTTTTGTTTATTACCAATGTCTATGCGTATTCCTTTTTATGATAATTCATACTCTCGGAAACTCCGGAATCGGCTAGCAAAAGTTTCATTCACTTGTTTGCTGGACATCCTATTACACAAGCTGGTCCAAAATCTGCACATTGATAAAAATACATAGCAAATTTTATTAAATTTAATTATTATCGTAGAATATTTATAAAATTATGTCTTATCACTTATTCAGTTGGATAAAATAGATTTTTTTTTGATTGAAAATAAATGAGAATTTTTTATATTAAATGAATAGCATAATTGACATTATATCCATTATTTTTTATTTTAATCTTGGGTAATTTGTTATTAAAAAAAAATTGAATTTTTAAAGAATTAACAAACTTACCGAAAAACATGTTGTATTTATTAGAGTCAAACTAATTAATAATCTTTTAATAATTTTAGGAATTGTTGTATCTTTTTTGCAACAATTATTTTTTACATTTTGCAAAGCTTTTTATTTGAATTTTCGTTTAGCATACAAAAATGCCAATTTACACTTTTTTGCTATGTTTATTTCCATTTTTAAATATTATCTTTTTATTTTTTCCTTTCGTAGGGTCACGTTCATTGATATTCCGTGTGACATTTCCCTTTCGGAGACAAAATAGAAGTTAATTTGATTAGAAGGATTTTTTCCTAAAATTAATATGCGTAGAATTGTTTTCTGTTTAGGACACTTTAAATGATAATGTTTGTTTGCATTAATTCACATTAGAATTCTATATTTCTTACAATTTTATTTTTTTCTTCACAAAATGGTGAAATAAAAACTTCAAATTTTTATTTTTGCCTTATTCATCTTATTTTTATAATGTGTGAATGTGTAAACATTAAAAGAAAAGTTAGGTAATTTATATGGAATTATTTTATTCATTATATTTTAAGATTCATTTTTCAAAAAAAAAATATTATTTTTAGAATTGCTAATTATACTATTTGCTTTTATTTTTTGATAATTTTTGTTTGATCTTTATTTTTTTTTATTTTTTGAACAAAAAGCAATAATTTAATCAAAAATATTAGTAACAAATTGATATTTTTCTATTTTTATCCCCTAAATTTGTGATTATATATATCTTGCCGGTAGTCACAATTGCGCACTTCATTTATGATAACTTTATTCCCATTCAAACCATAAATTTTCCGGGCTTTTGAGCAATTTCTTGCAATTTTCTTTTTTTTTCTAATTCAGAGAAATATATTGAATATTATCTTCTTATTTGAGATGACCTTGGGGTATGATATTTTAATTTTTATTTACTAATTTAAATAATTTTTAACATGAGAAAATTTTGCAAAAATAATTTAATACATAAATTAATTGTTTAATTTCTTAATTCGTTTTAAAGCGATTTTTAATGCATATGTGTCATATTTGCATTTTTATTTATTCTTGTTATTTTAGATTTATTTATTTTATTTTTTGATTATTTAATTTTAGAAATGGATTTCATCATATAATCGCTTTTAAAGTATTTTTTAAAATAACTTACTATTCAAATTTGAACTTTAAATAAAAAATTTATTTTTAATAATTTTAGCCAGAAATTCATAAGGTTACTTACATATCTTGGCAGTCACAATTTTAATGACTAAGTATTTAATTTTTTCTTACATAAAAGCTATTCTTTAAATTTTTAGTTGCTGTCACTTGGGATGGAATTATATAGTAATTTTTAAATATATTTTTTTCGTATTTTAAATCATATTAATTGCATAATTGTCTTATTTATTTTGGTGTTCTTTTTTTGATATTTATCTTTGGATTATATTTTTTATTAATTTAATGTAGAAAGCTCAACAATATTTCTACATTTCATTCGTTGTTATTTATATGTTAACTTTAAATAAATATTTTTATATTAGCGGAGCATATTTTTTGTACGTTTGTTTTTTCTTTATTAGCTTTTTGATAACCAATCAGTTAAGGAAAATAGTTAAAATTAAATAAGTAGAATTTTATTTTCCGTAGTTTAACAAATGTTAAAGATTAATTATTAATTCATTTTTAAATACATATTTCAAAGTATTTATTATTAATAATTGTATTTTGTCATTCTTTACTTCATTTTAGTGGCGTTAAGATATTCAAAATGGGAATATCTTTCTTTCTGTACACTTTGCGCTCATGTTGCATGTAACGCTATATGGAAGCCCATCATTTTTCACATATAATTTTTATAACAATTAGGCATGTCTTTTTCTAATCTGTTTTCTTTTTTAACAATTTTTTATTTTATTTTCGGAATAGTGATGAATAATTTATTTTTTTAAGTCATTTTTGGCAAAATTTTGATTGCATTTTTATTTAATATTATTTGAAACATTTTAGGCCACCTGGGAATTTTTTAATTTACGTACTTTATAAATAGATACATATTTTCATGTAAAAAAAACTTCCCACGCTGAGTTTTCATACGGCGCATTATTTTTATTTTTCAATGTAAGAATAATGCTCCGCCTGCATTTTCTTAGCACTTTTTTTATTGTTTTATTATATTGGTTTTTAGTTCTTTCCTAAGGATAAAATATTTGTTAAGGAATTTTTATATTTAAAATATTCAACACATATAAATTAAAACAAATATAAATAATTTTTATAAAATGATTTTAATTTTATGGTTATTTTATATTATATGAAAATTTTTTTCTTCATTTGGTTGGTTATTTATTAATTGAAAAAAAAATTAATATTTAACATCAATTCCTCAGCCTGACATTCTGAGATTTTTGAATCATGTGGAATGGCAAATTTAGCTGAACGCCTTAAAATGAATTATTTATTTATTTTATAGCGAAAACACACAAAAAAACAATTATTAACATTAAAAAAACTAAATAAGCATGATAAATCTATGCATAAATTATAAATAAATTTTCGGCGTTTTGTCTAAAATGAATTTTTATTATACTAATAGGCTTTTTTTTTACCATTTTTATTTTAATAAAGCGAAAAAAGCACAAGATAAATATAAATCCAGCAAAATTAATTCTTTTTTTGTTACATTTTAAAAATGTAATATATGTTTTTTCATTTGTATTTTTAACAATAAATGAGGCTTGCCTTGTCCCATATATTTACTTTTTTAATAATTATTGATTTTATTTTCGGAAATTTGATGTTGTATTTTTAATTCATTTATTTGGACTTTTTAGTAAAATAGTCATATAAAACTAAAAAAGCCGTTTTATATAAAAAAGGAAAAACAAATAAATATTCGTAAACACTTGTTGACCCTAATTATCACCATACCACATTTATACTTTTTGGTCCATTTTTTGATGGTTTTGTAGCTCATAATTTGGGAAAATGTCATCATTTCTGATTTGTCACGAATTCACCAACCACAGAAGCAAAAGTGAGCAAATGGGACGCATAATTGCACATTAAATTTTTAACTCATTTTTGAAAAACCTTAGAAACTTGGATTTATTTCTTCCTCCATTCATAAATTTAGCGAATTTTCACTCTCAACTCTTCCGCAATTTCACACTAAATTTCTGTACTCGGCTTTGAGTTATTTTTTGTGCGTTCTTTCAGTTTTACCAAATTTTATTAGATTTTTTCGCTGTTAATCAGTCAAATATTTTACTTTTTCTAATTTCAGTTTAGAAATGTAAATTATACGCAATTTGAATGTGATGGCAAACGTCTTTCCGGACTTCCAGGATTTGAAGCGGACGAATCGTTCGCCTTTTTCTATCCATAACAAAAAATAATATTTTATTTGACGGTTCTGTTAGAATTATAAATCGCCAATATAAATGCCAACAGTTGGGGTGAATTTTTTTTAAAATTATCCCAATATTTCTTCTAACTAATCAATTCATCAGCAGTTGATCATTGGTTGTTATTGATCTGAGGAGAATTTTGAAAACAGAATTTGATTTTTTTAAATTAAAAATAACCATATACATTTAAAAATTTTATAAGAAATTCACCAATCGATCAACAAATCGCTTAGTTTCGACTTTCTCTCATAGCTTCCCGATTAAAAAGAATTTTTTGTTTTAATAATAATCTTCTATGTCGCAATAAATCAATGCCAAATTTGATTTACTTATAATTCGGGTTTGGTTTTTTTTTTGTGTCAAAGGCATAGTTCGCCACACTTCATCACTTTATACAATTGCCAAAATAGGTAGTCAGTCATTAAGCTCTTAGGTTATTAAAAGTTAGTAATTTTCAGTTATTTAAAATTCAAAATAGTCCATTCGAAATTCTTTAAGTTCTAAGTCCTGTTTTTCGAACCTTTTGTAAGTTTTTCATTTTTTTCAATTGTTTTTTTCTGAATATTTTTAATTTTTTGAAATTATTTCAATTAATAAAAATATTATTTTGTAATTTTCTATCATTTTAATAAATTTAAAGAATATTTATAATCACTAAAAGTTGGCTATTTCGCAGTTCTGTCTCATCTCTCTCCACCCCTCCCTGTCTCTCTCTCCCACCCCCTCCCTCTCTCTCTCTCTCCACCCCTTCCCTCTCTCTCCCTCTCTCTCTCTCTCTCTGCTATTCTCTCTCACATTTCTCACCTCTCTTTGCTTCTTTTACAATTTCGCTTCTGTTGAATGAATTTGTCGATAGAAAACGACGAAAAACAGGCAGCAGCATTAATTAATAGGGCTGCTAATTTTATGTAAATACATATTTTTTTCCTGGATTCTCCATAGCCTAATTAGTGGGAAAAACACTTTCTTTTTTGTGTTTGCGAACAAAAGTTGGAACTTTTATTTACATATTTTTACATATTTTGGGATTTTTCTACATATTACATATGTACATATTTTTATACATATTTTGGACTTTTTCATACATATTTCGCAATTTTTCGTACATATTTTCATTTTTTTAACATATTTTGAAGATTTTGGAGAATTTATAGAAATTTTTTTTGAAAAATTAAAAAAAAAATTTTGAAAATGTATCTCTAAAAATCGAATTTTTTTTTCAAAAAATTATATATCAAAAATTAATTTTGAAAAATTCTAAGACTATTTTTTGTCATTTTTATGACATTTTGTGCCTATTTTATTTTTTACAAAGAATTTTTTTTCTAAAAAATAACCATGAAAAAAAAATTTTATTTACATATTTTAGTACATATTTGGGGGTTTTTGTACATATTTCATACATATTTTAGCATTTTTTATACATATTTTATTTACATAATTCGCGATTTTTCTTACATAAAATTAGCAGCCCTATTAATTAATTGAGCGAACATTTTTTGCGTCCTTTTCATAGATTTTTCAATTTATTTCACTTTTAATGGATTATTGAAAATTTTTGACACTGTATAATATTTTTTCTTAAATATTAAAAGTTTCTCAATGAAAAATAATAAAAATAATTCAACGAATCGCCTTTAAAGAAAATTTAAGTGAAGTATTCTTGACGGTGCTGGGACGTTAGTCAAAAAACCATCAAATGGAAAATTTTTGACTGAAAATTATTCACAATTTCGCATAAAATATCCAAATTTTAAAACTTGATTATCTTTCGATAGATCTAAATGTTTTCTATTATTCTGCAAAATTATAAAAAAATTTCTTAAGTTTCAAAATTTATGACCTGAGAAACTCAAAAAACCAAGTTGGCAATAGTGCAGTTTGTTCCCCCCGCCCCTTTTTCGAAAAAATAAATAATTAAAAAAGCGTCCTGGGATTTTCTGGTCGCTGACCACGAATATTACATCAATTTTGACAATTTCTAGCCCCGGATCTGAACTCGAACAAAAACCGAAAAATTTAAAGCTTTTGAGTTTTATATTTTCAATTTTTCTTTAAACGCACAGAAAATAACTGAAAGTCATAAGTGCTTCAATTAAACATCATTAAACTATTTTTAGACTAAAAATATGAAACTCGAAAATAGAATCCTCGACTTTTTGTTCGGGTTTGGGTTCGGGGTCCGGAATGAAAATTGAAAATATTCAAACTGTAAAAAGCAACTATATTAAATTACTTAATTTATTAATTAAAAAATAATAATTAAAAACCAAACATATAATGATAATCATAAACAGCTTCATTTTGGAAAAATTCAAAATTTTTTTAACATTTTATTTTATTTAAAACAAAAATAGAATACCTTACATGAGGGAGAAATGTAATGGAACTCTGGAACAAGAAATAAAAAATTTGTAATTTTAAAAAATTTAACCAAGTTTAAAAATAAATGATATATATAAGTTAATCTATTTGAGTAGTTTATTTAAACTCAATAATTTAAATATATTCATATATTTATTGTAATTGTTATTTATCAAATAACTATCTGAGTACGAAAATAAAAATAAACGCAATTAAAATTTATATATGGTAAAAACGAAACTCACGAAAAAATAATTTTAAAATCTTCCACGATTGAATTGTAACTTATTAATATTAACAAAAGATTTAAAGTACTGATTTTCAAATATTAATTTCATGTGTAAATTGAAATTGGACAAAATTTAATTATGGCGCTAATATAATTAACCAAATACCTAATATATGCCAAAAATATCTTGTTATATGTAAATACCTCAGTAAAACAGCTAAAAATAAGCAATATTATATTTACAAACTTAAAAAAAATCGAAAATAAAACTTACTATCAGCAAATTATTACAACAAAGGTAAAATTAAAAATTTATCGAAAAAATAGTAAAATCAAAAATAACGTAAAATCTTGAAATAGCTTCTGAAATGCAATCTAATAAAGCAAAAATTATTTATAATACGGAAAGAAAAGAACATATCATATAAAATAATAACGGAAAATATATTATTAAATTTGTGAAAACCATTTGGAATTAAAATTTATAAAACATATCATCAATCCATGAAGTTTATTATAGCCACTGTTAGTTTTAATAAAATAATGAAAAATTTTTAATGCAAATAACAAAAATCTCATATAAAAACATAATGAAAATAGTCCACTGTATTTTTAAAACTTATTAAAAATAGATTTATAAACTATTAATTACCAAATATAAACATATCCTAATATTTATATAAGTTTATTCAATAAATATAAATGTAAATGTGAACATAATAGCTAGCTGATTTTCGGATGGAAAGCATACGATAATAAACATTTAAAAAAAGCTTTTAAACAAAGAAAATTAATTTATTACTACGAATCACTGAACACAAAAATAAAAAATAATATTATTATTAGAAAATAAAAAAAACAGAGAGAACTTCACAAAAATAAGTCATGCAAATAATTTGAATAAGTAATAGCAAAATTTGATTACGAAGAAAAAGAGGAAAATACCCAACTTTACGAGATCTTCATTTTAACAAAAAATATTGTGCTAGGACAACACCTCAATAATTTTAAAATAAAATCGGTAAAATAATCACTGAAAATTAAAATAACTACTGAACCAACATAATAACAATTTAACCATTTATTTATTAAATTATTTATTTTTGTCTATTTTAATAAAATCAAAAATTCTATGTAACTTTTGTACAAAAGAATAAATTATTAATGAATTTCAAAAAATAAATATTAAATATAATTAATTAATATGCAAAATAAAAAGAAAAAGAGTAACTTGCATATTTTAAAAATGGCTTGGAAACAAGTAATGATTTAAAAAAGGTTACCAACCAAAGTAAATTCCAAAATAATATAATTAATATATTCAAAAATATTTTGAAAAGCACGTAATTTATCCTAAAACTTTTTCGTGATATTTCGACGAGAATTAATTGCAAAAATTCAATAAAATTATTTCAAAAATGGACTTTATTAATACGAAAAAATAAATGCAGACAAACTAATTGAAATAAATTTAATCTTTTTAAAATAAATCAATAAATAATGGTTAATTTTATAATATAAAACTTTGAAGGAATATTAAAAAGTAAAACTCTTAATCAAATTTTTTTTTTGTTGCATTTTAAAGTTTTTATTAGTTCGAGTCACAGACATTAAAATAAATATGAAAAGCACTTGAAATTTATATATTTATATGCATAAAAATTAAATTAAAAAAAAAAAAAAATTAAAATCGACATTAATAAAGCAAATGTTCATGCAGGAGAAATCAAAAAGTATTATATACATATATCGTGAGTAAATAAATAAATTAAATTATAAATGCATTTTTTAAATATTATTTCAAATAAAAAATACTAAAAGCTATTTCAGTTTATTACATGATAAATAATTATTTACAGAACTTTATGAAATAATTATTAATAATTTTAATTCAGTAATAAATAATAAAATTTATATTATTAATAAAAATTATGCTTACTAAATCAAAACGACACGACGATTTCCAACACCACATAATAATTCTTTCTGTTGAAATCAAAATTTGAGAAAGAAAAACAATTTATAAAAAATTACGACAATTAAAAAAAAAGGTTTTACACCGTGCGCAAACATTAAAATGTAAAAATGCAAAGTTATAATACCAAAAAACAATCAAATAAATGTTAACAAAAAAATGAAATTTCATAACAATGTTTTTAAGAAATATCTAATTAATAATAATTTATGTAACAATGTATTATGTGTTTTAGTTAATTATTAATTTTATTAGTTTAACTTTATTTATTGCCATATAAATCATCCATCATATGGACAAAAAACGTTTATCATAACATTCATGTAAACTCGTATTTGATTCCAAGTTCACCATCCTCATCATTCCAGGCATCTGAATACGAAAAAAGACAATTTCAAATTTACATTTTCTTTATTTAACAAAAGTTCCTAAAATTGTATTAAATTAGAAAAATAATATTGAAACTAAAAAACGAAAAATATTAAATTTAATAATTTAAAATTAGTAGCTAAACTGGAAATTAACAAATTGACAATTAAAAAATTTGCGAAAGCAAAAAAAAAGGAAATATAAATATATGAATAAAAAAAATGTTTTTTTATAAGAATTATTTAGAATGATAAAAAATAATAATTTTAAATGAAAATTTAACATTTCGCTTCCTCAGGCGCTGTGATAAATAAATGCAAAAATGATAAATGTATAAAGGCAAAGTTTTAAAGAAAATAACAATAAAACTAAGTTTTTTTCTACATAATCGAATTCATCAACAACTCAATGAATATTTATGTGCGATTCATAAAGCATCGATTTACCCAAATAAACAAAAAATATATTATTATTCAAGGTTTATTTATAAATTAATTCTTTACTATTTAAAATATAAACTTATTTAAAACAATAAATAGAGAAAAAATAATTTAATTGTTTTTCAATGAAATTATAATTTGAATTAATTTCTAGTACAATACTAAATAAAATGATAGTAATCGAAAACTTAATGAAGCATTGCTAATTAAAAACGAACAAAAGGAGAAAAACTTCGCCATCGCAGATCACGAAATTCAGTTGTTGTTATTTGGGCAAAAATATTAAAATGAATTTAAAACATTAATTAAAAATTAACGCAAAAGAAAACTTATATAATGATAAGCATAAGCAGCTTCATTTCGAAAATATTTCAAATTGTTTTATCATTTTATGAAGCCGCACAAGTTTTAGCGCTCTGGAACAAGAAGTAAAAAATTATCATTATATCAAATTAAAACTTTAATTAAATTTATACCTTGATGGAATTCGCGCATTTATTTTTCTAAACAATTTATCTTTTACATTTTAATTTAAATATTAATCTTAAAAAATTTATCTACTATTTTTTTATAAATAAATCTAAATAAAATAATTAATGTATATTAAAACAAACTATAATCAACAGTGTCTTGCGGTTGCCATAAACATTTTTTCATTTAAATTAAATAAGCTTAACTCGCTTTTTGACCCACTCATTTTCTGAGGCCCAAACGCAAAAATTTCTAAGGACATCCGTGGAAAATAAGACGACTTTCACTTTTCAAATCGTCGAGACCCTAATTCAAGATCACGAAATGATACCCGCTTCTATTGGTAGCAAAAGAACAACATAAACCGAATTTTTTTCGAAATTTAGGTTTTCGAAAATTGACCAGAACATTTAAAATAATGTGCTAACTAACTTTAAAAGCATTCCTAGGTTAAAGGGGTCAATAAATCTTTAATATTTTTTGAAAATTAGGAGAAAGTATTTGTTTGAGAAGAAATATGGTTCGATTTCCACAAAAAGTAAAATTATATTCATTTTTTAAAATTTATTAAACTAAGTAAAATAAAATTGTTTTTAAATTTAATTATCAAAATTTCCAAACACACAGAGCAAAAAAAAATTTTATTTTCTAAAAGATAGCCGAAAAAATATTTTAGTAAATTTAATTTTCCATCAAAATTTATATCTATATGAAAAATCATTTTTTTAAAAATAAACAAATAAAAAACATAAAAATTTGTATTGTTGAAAAAAAAGAATTTTTAATTAAATTAAAAATAATTTGAAAAATAATTAAAGAACAAATTTTCCATAAAATGATTATGCTAAATTTAAATCAGGATTAAACATTAAACTAAACATGTGCAAGTAATATACAAAATGACATGAATTTAATTTAAAAAGATGTTTAAATATTATAATAAGATGAAAAAGAAATAAAATTAGAAGATTAAAATTGCTTTATAAAATTGCATAAGACACCGTCTTTTATGACGACGAACTACAGACAACCGAGGACGCATGATTCATAAATGTAATTAATGTTTTTATACGGCAATAATGAATTTTTACCAACATTGAATAAAAATGAGAAAACTAAATTAAATAAAAAATTCTCTATCGACAAATTTAAAAACAAATTAAGTAAGTAAATTTAAATAAATATTTGTTGATAAGTTTTATTTCCTTATTCTTTTCCTACGAAATAGATCTTAGAATTTAAACAAACGAACTAATTTCTAATTGCTTGCCTTGAAATCGAATAAGAATTAATAAAGAAAATCCGTTAGTTAGTTTTTCCTTTTCCCTATTTTTCGATAGAATTGTCGAGAGAAATTATAATAAAATAAAAACCTTTTCTTATAAACGCTTTAGCAAAAAAAAAAAAAGTTTTTATTTATTAAATGAACTTAAAAAAACATATAACGCTCTTTATTTGTTAGTAAAATATCAAACATGAAATCAGAAAGCCCTGCATCCAAAGTGATCAAACCAAAACTAATTTGTTTTTGCACTACCATTATGATGTTTAAAGTAAAATATGCTTTGAATTTAAATGCCAACCATTATAAAATGGTTTACAAATCTATAAAAACTTATTTAAAATTATAATTTATTATATATATTTATTACCATCGTATATTTGAATCGCAAAGGTTCAAAAAAAACTGCGAGGTCATGATAATTCAAGTCATACAAATATATAATATATATTCATATATAGAAAAAACAGAACCACTAATTACATATTGACCAATTGAATTTATGCCTGTCACAGATAAAAAATACAAAAAGCTAAATTATAAAAAAACAAAATAATTTTTTTACGCTGTATAGAATAATGATTTAGCAACCCAACAGCTAATTGATAATTTTCCAGTATTGAAAACGCGTGTAAAAATTACATTTAAAGAAATGTAAAGATTAACGAAGTGAAAAGCATTATTGAAGTAGAGAGAATAAATATCAAATGGTATAAAAAAGCAATTATAAGAAATTAAAAGAAAAGAAAAAAAATATTTGAGTATCGATAGATAAAAACAAAACAATTGATAATTCGATTAGTAAAACACCAATTCTTTAATAACTAAGATTTATTATATTCACAACACAGTAACAATGTAGTAAAACAATATTACGTTTCAAAAGAAATATTCAGAAAAAAGTTAAGTAGCTTTTTTTTATAAAAATATTATGATTGAATAAATGCTTAAAGAAAAATATAATTTAAATTTATCCAATAAAACTATTCAACCCATTAAAAGAAATATTTTAAAATAATCTGCTTACTCAATTAAATTCAAATTCAACGAGACTTATATATTTAAAAAAATATCACAAACGATTGTTAAAGTTATAAATTACTAATAAAATAAATATGGTCAAACATCTATTATACATATTTATATATATATATAAAAACCTCATAAAAAGTTATTCAGAGTAAAAATAAGATTTTTTCTAAAACTAATTGTAGCCTGAAGGAAACGCAATAAAAACATGAAAAATCGACTTAAAACATTGTTTAGTGTAAAAACCAGGGCTTGCAACTGAAAATTTTCAAAATCTGCATTTGGCCGACAAAAAATCATCATTTGGGGTCAAAAATAACATTTTAGAAAATTTTATTCAAATGAAAAAATCAATAAAAATGTTTTTTTTTCGTGGCGCGCTTTTTCCAAAAAAACCTTTTAGGGATCGGGGGGTGTCCGGTGGTGCCGGTAGGCGCCGCCGGGAAAATTTTTGAAAATTTCACTGCAATTTGTTAACAGATTCCACCAAAAAACGACCAATTTTTGAGATTTTGAGCCGATTTTTATGAAAAAAAAAAAGTTTTGGGGACCCGGCGGTGCCGATAGGCGCCGCCGGAGGAAAAATAGAAATTTTGGCCATTTTTTAACAAATTTTCACTGAAATTTTGGGGAATTTACAATCACGAAAATGAAATAAAAATGTTAATTTTTTTTCAAAAATCAAATTAAATCAAATATTCGCTTCAATAAAAAATAATATGTCAAAACAGTCATTCAAATTTTACATTTTTATTTCAAATCCAAAAATAAGCACAAAATAAGCACGTAACGCTAAAATAAGCACAAATCTTAGAAATAAGCACACTTGGGAACTCTGAAGTTATTACATAACATTTTTTTAATTTTTTTTTCTCAAAAAGCATATGAGAGAACAATAAAAAAAGTAAAGAAAATATTGAAAAAAAAAAGAGATTTTATTGGAACAGAACAAATAGGAATGAAATTTTCTCTAAAAAAACAATTTTAAATTTTATTGATTTTAAATTATTTTGCATAACAATAATAACAAATAATATTTTAAACACAAAATTAAAAATTTAAATATTATTCTTAAATTTAGAGAACAGAAATTACCACCTAATATAAAATTTTTGAGATAAAAATTAAATGTTTAAAGAGACTTACTCCATCAATACAAAAAATTATTAAGTGGATTAAATTTTAGAAAATACTAAAATTAAGGAACTTAATTGCTTAAGCAAAAAAGATTTCTCGATAACAGTTGAAAATTAAGAATAAAGTAATAAAAAAATTTTTTCACAGGCTATATAAAAAATTATATTATGCATTAAAATATAAAACTATTTGATTAATGTTTTAATGCTTCTTAGTGTATATAAAAAATAATTTTAACTCACAAGTGAGTATTAGAAAAAGTTTAGATTATGGCGTCAGGTGCTAGAATTTTATTTTAAAAAATAACCCAAAAATTACAATAATTTTAATAAAGCAAATAATAAAATACTATATGAAAAATTGTCAACGTATCTGCAAAAGTATTGGAAATATTTTATTTTATTGAACATAATGTAAATCACTGATTCCTGAAATTTGGCTCGAGAAACAAAAACAAGGTCCGCTAAAAATTTGCACAATTAATTTGCAGGTATCAAAAAATATAATTATTAAACGTCGAATAGCAAATTATTTTATTGCTTTGAATAATTTAAAGTTATTAAAAAATTTAGTTGTTCACAATATTGAAAGATAAAACGATAGAAATTAAAATAATTTCAGATTGTTAAAATGATTAAGTTTAATAATTTAAATCTAAAATTAGCAGAAAACACTATTTATACAATAAAGAAACTGTTCACAAGATAAATAATAGAATTACTTTATATGTTAAAGAAATAAATTTAATTTTGTAAATATCAAAAAAATTATTAAATTTTAAATATCCCACTTTAAAATTTAATACACGTCAATATACTCTTTTCATGGCGAAGGAAGTTAAACGAATTAAAATTAAAGCAAAATGTTCATTTATAATAATTAAAACTTCAATTGTTTATATGTTATTGATTAATGATAATAATACTTTTAGATTCTAAAATTTATTTAGAATCAACTATTTCAAAACATTTTAATGTTTGGGCACAATAAATGCTGGATAATTAAATCGGACTTCTATCTAATATAAAATGTATTTTATAAAAAGTTTTTGTAAATTATTTTCGTTTGATTCTGACCAATAAATTTCATTTAAGTATTTAATTTATTTTATGCGTGAGTATATTATTAACTCAAAATTTTCGTTAAGTCTATCTATAACTTTTAAAATCACAAAAATATTTATAAAAAGAATTATAAAATTTGTATAAAACTTATTAAAAAAGATTTTCTAATATAAAAGAAAAAATAGAGATTAAAAATTTTTTAATTCAAAAATAATAGTCTTTAAAATAGATAAATGTTCGCAAATTAATATGTATAATTAGTGAAAACTTTAATTTATTTAAAATTTTATATTTGCGTCTTATCATTATACTATTATAGAATTTTTTGGTATATTTTTTGCTCTTATGAAATAAGAATTTTAATTTTATTGAAAGCTATTTGATATTAAGATTTATTTCAATGTTTTTTAACTTATAAGGAAACCACCCGAACTGCAAGTCGGAAAATGCATATGTGTGATATACCATTGGATAGAGCAAGAAGACTTTTATTGTGAATTTTTAATATTACTGGCCCATAGTAAGAAATCAAAAATTATGGGGCCTCAAAAATCAAAATTTTGGCTATGTTTTCACTTTAAATTGGTGGCTCAGTGGTTAAATTTACATTTTTGGAGCTCTGGTTTAATATATATATATATAACTAAATAATTTTTAAAATCATTTTTTAAACTAAAAAAATGGATGATAGTTTTTCTTTAATAAAAATAGCAAAAAATAATAATAAATGTAAAGGTGGGGGATTAATAGAAAGTGAACAAGCTGCAAACCGGCCCTTAGGCCTAAAATTTCGTTTTTTTGGCATAACTTTTTTATTTCTTGATATGGGCCTAAAATATTAAAAATTCACAATAGAAGTCGACCCTGCTCTATCCAATGGTATATCACACATATGCATTTTGCGACTTACAGTCCGGGTGGTTCCCTTGTTAGAATTCACGTATTTTTGTCGCCAAATTTACATTAACTTGCATTCATTTCCAAATTTATTATAATTAATCTATTATTATATCACTTTTTTGTTAGTTTTTTTTTTTATAAAAAAAATGTTTTCTGAACAAAATTTATTTGAGTTTTTTCTGGGTTTGAAGCTTTTAGTAATGAAAAGCTTTGCATTAAGTCTGTCATAGCAATGCAAGAACGTGTATAAAAGGTTTTTAAGTTATCGTTTAAAACCTTTTTTCCATAATTCTTTTTTTTTGATTTTCTAGTCTTTATTCGGTACAATTTTCTTCTAAGTATTAATTGATAGTTTTTATATTGTTGTAAAATATAAATGCTTCTTCTATAAAAGCTTTATTTTGCTTTGGATTTATAAATTTAAAGAAAAAATATAATGAATTTAAATTTCGGCATCCATTTCATTCTATTTATTTGATTTGGTCTCTTAAATAATTATTCTTAAAAAAATTAAAATATTATTAGCATTATTTATTATGAAAATTCTTGTCCCAAAAGAACTGAACCTTAAATTTCTCATCCTTTGGAAAAAGTCAGTAAAAGAGAAAAGTAGAAATCGAATTATTTATTCATTCCAATATCAATTTTAATTCTTTTTCTAGTTCATTGGTTTATTTTTGTTTAAATCCGGAATTACTTAAATTTCAAGAAATTATAAATAATAAATCGTGGATTTAATAAAAAAAACTTAATTTGATTTTTTTTATTTTTAATGAATATAACACAGGAGAACAATAAATAATAAACAATATTTTTGCGTAAATACCAGTGGCAACAAAATAATTAGATTATGATTGGACATGGAATTGAAGAAATGTAAACAAATTTACAGAAATTAAAATAATAAAGCCGTTAATTTTTCTACAAATATTTACGGGTAGTGATTGACTTATCATGTCTCAAGTAAAATTATTTTTAAATGTTTTAGAATATGTCATTTTATCTAATGATAAAATCAATGTTCAAAAAGAAAAAAATTACTTAAAAGTATCACAAATTGAACGATTATTGTTAGAGCAACATAAATGAGAATGTAAATTAGTTACAAAGATTAAAGCAATGTGATATTAAAGTTCAACGATTTATTTATAAAATATTCGAATTTAAAAAAATATTTTAAAATACAAAATAAGAAAGTATTATGTTAACACTCTCATTAGAAAAATAATTACTTTTTAACATAATAGCAACAAATTTTTAAAATAAAAAGAAATATTGTGAAAATTTAAATCTAATATAAATGAATATTTTTTAAAAGAATTATAAATCCACCGCCGAATCTAAGATAAAAATCTTGTCAAAGCTTGTCACATTGGTCAGACGCACTCTTTAGATAAATTTAAAAACAGAAAAGTAATATGAATTTTATCATAATTAAGAATAAATATGAAACAATATAATTAATCATAAAAAGCCAAAAAGTAAACAAATAATTTATTAATTATATAATACATCTGGCCAAATCTATTAACCGAGTTAAATATTAAAAAAATTATTTCGAAAAGTACAATTCAAATAAAATTAATATTATAAAAAATAAAAAATCTTAAAAATAAAACAAAACATTTTGAAAAAATACTAATTTTTGAATTCCGTTTTGCGAAAAACATGTGAAATCGGTCAAATTCCTAATGTATGTAAAAATATAAAATTAAATCGCATTTACAAAATTAAATGAAAAGCCAATTAACAGTCCAATAAATCGAAAAAATAAATATGATAAATATAAAATTAAATAGATTATCTTTTTTTCAAACAAAATTTAATAAAAATATATTTTTCTTATAAAACATTGGTCAACCCCATGCTTGACTATTTGCCCATAAGGTGTTGGTCCAATCGCACCACCGATTGGTCCCCCAATTGATTTGGCTAATTCCCGCAGCCTTTGGCCCCAATGGATTTGGCCAATTCCCGCCACCGATTGCCGTCAATGCTAAATTCTAAAACAAAAATATGTTTCAACAAATTTCTTCTGAAATATGAAAATTAATTGCTTAAATAACATAAAAGAAACTAACAAATTTTAGACACAGCAAATCTATGAGATAAAGTAATTTATATGTTTTATAGTGTTACTAAAGTATTTTAAAATAAAAAATTAAAAAATTCAACTTATATAAATTCCAATTAGTTGATTGCGCAAATTTTTAATCTAAGGTCGAACTAAGGACTCCCGGAAAATTCGTCAGTTTAGCAATTATATTCAAAAATGCTTACATGATCTCTTATTGGAGGATTGATGGGCTTTCAGCTTGTTTCCATGTATTTAAACCGGTTTAACAAAAAGGCTAATTGTGAAATCAGATTTTGATTTTTAATTACAACAGTATTTTTCATCCATCGCAATATTTAATAAAATTAATCCGACAAAGTCCCGGCGTATAATTATATTTTAAATATTCAAAAAAAGTAAAATATTTAATCATGAAATGCGCTACTAATTAATTATAAATATAGAGTAAAAATAAATGAGTGAAAGCTTAAAGATTCTATGCAAAAATATATGAAGGAATACCAAAAACGTACGACAAAGCGTCTTTTTGGTGCTGAGTCGTTATATAAAAACCATCAAAAAGAGCGTTATATAAAAAACCATCAAATGGAAATTTTCAAAAACAACTACCCATAGCTTTTGTAAAAGTCTACCAAATTAAACATCTTGGTATCATTGGATAGCCCTAAGTGTTCTGTACAAGCTCATCTATATTTCAAAAAATTTGGTCAAGTTTGAGCAAAGTTATGGCCAAAAGTATGCAAGGTACCAAGTTTTCACACATTTTTGGCCATAATTTTTTTAAACCCAATAAAATTTTTTGAAATTTTGCATGCTAATAAAGGACATGTAGGGCTGTCGAATTATAGCAAGAAAATAAAAAATCTAAAAAATTTAAACGGACATTTTTCATTAAACATAAAAAATTTTGATGAACAAAAATTCTGATCAGAACCAATAAAATTAATAAAGCCTGATATAATTCGATAGCCCTACATGTCCTTTAATAGCCTGCAAAATTTCAAAAAAATTTTATTTGGTTTAAAAAAAGTTATGGCCAAAAATGTGTGAAAACTTGGCAGCTTGCGTACTTTTGGTCATAACTTTGCTCAAACTTGACCAAATTTTTTGAAATATAGATGAGCTTGTACAGAAAAATTCTTTAGCTATAATGTAACATTAAATTCACTGCTTTTAACAACATTTTTTCTGCTGTAAGCAATCATGATTATAATTTCAACAATAAAAAACATAAACTTAAATATTCATTTAATTGAAAACTTAACAACATAAAACAAAGAGGTCATTTTTTGACCTCATTCATTTCCAAAACAAGAAATTCAACATGCCTTTCTGAATATTCAAAATAATTAAAACTCAAAAATTTTTTCAAAGCTGAATATATTATTCGAAACCCAACCCAAATTAATATTTACCAGTATTTATGACAATAAATACATTTTCTAAAATATGTCAGGGAACATCCGAAGCAAAATGCCACTTCTTATCGAGTATTAATAAAAAAGTAAACAATAAAAATAAAAAATGAGTAAGGAATTAATATCGACTAATAAATATGATAATACTTTCCAGTTTAGAAGAAAATTGGAATATAAAAAACAAATTATATTGAAAAATTTATTAACTAATCTGAATAATTAATTAATTATAATATTACTGTAAAATTGCTCAAAAACATGCTAAACTATAATAAAGCAAAAGATATATTTTTTAAAATTCACTGACAAATGAGATAATGAAAATAACTTATTTCTCACCTATGAATAATATAAAAATTTATTGAACAATTAATGTAATTCCATTAAAGTAAATTATTATGGAAAAGGAGTCTAATTGAAAATAGACTATTTTAAACGTATTATGAATAAAATGTTTCTTTAAAATTTTAATAAAATTGTGTATTCATTTAAATTTAAAAAGAGAAATCAGCGAATTACATTGATGCTCTTTTGCCAATGAATCTCGATTTTTATAATTTTAAAAATTTTAATAGGGATGAACACATTAGTCGAGAATAAAACATTTAAAGAGCGTTTTGAAATTAATAAATAATTAGTCAACTCAAATTTTTAAAGGAAAATCTAAAATGATAAAATTTAAAAAATTATAAAAATAAATATAAAAAGCTGCCAAAACTTATTGATCATGTTAAGAATGAAAAAGTTTATTATACGGAAAGATCTAAAAAGCTTGAAAATTAATTCTAAATTTTAATTTTAAGTATGATTCCAAACAAGAATATATAATTAAAGAGAACATCAATGAAATGAATGTAAAATAATTGATTATTTAATCATTTATAAAAAATAAAATATTTTAGTTTTTTTAATGAAAACTGTAAAAACATGTAAACTTTATATTCTATATATTCATTTGCAAATTCCGGTTATCTTTTCTTTAATAAATAATTTTTCTATGATGGGTCGGGTTTTCAAGGTCATTCCATAACTAAAAGCTATAAAATATTATTGATGGTACTTTACATTTAAAACTATAAAAAATGATTTGCCATGAAAAAAGAATTTTAAAAATGAAACAAAATGCGATCCGCTCTTCAATTACACGGAATCTTAAATGTGGTCACACACATGATACCAAATAAATTAATTAATGTAACTATATAAATTAACGCCTTCTATAAATATAACTAAATGCAAAAATAAATTAAACAAAAAAAGCATTTTTAAAATTTGATACATAATGTTGTAAAATGAGTGAATGTATTTATATATTTAACGACGCAAAAGCTCGGAATTTTATAAAAAAATTACAAAACAAATAAGCAGCGATATTGAAAAATTTTCAAATAAAAATGCAATTTGTATTTTTAAACGTATTATAATGTTTAATGAATTAGATTTTAACCAAGTTGAGAACCCAACTAATTTCACCGACTGTAATCAAGGGAAAAAGTCTAATTTTTAATCCTGATGTATATATATATACAAATAAAATCTAAAGAAGCTTGCTGCCAAAAAAGCCATCTTTCATTATAAAGGGTCGCAGACTAAATCTAAGTTTAAAAACAAAACATTAAATATTGGAAAAAATAAGTATAAATTGAATATTAATGATGTAGTAGAAGTGATTTATATAGATATATGCTTAGAAAAAAATTAAAAATAATTCAAAACATTCTTTGAAACAAAATTTTTTAATTACATATTGAACAAAATATAATTTTTAAAAAGGTTGAATTTAAATTTTAGATCAATTATATAAATCAGTCATTTGAATTTAAAATATTAAATGAATATGTTTAACATTGGATAAAAATATAAAAAGGTTTGTGATCAGATGCAACGCCAAATAATGGCGGCGGATACTAAAAGTATTAGCAAATTTTCAATTATTTAATTAATTTTTTGTATTTTATTAGATTTAACAGTTGCATTTTTTTACTTGTTAAGCTTAATCTTATTTTTAAATTCTTTTACTTTTTTTCCATTTTCCTCAATATTGTTTTTTTTTTTTTGACAATGACGCCCTGCATATTTCTCCACCTGAGACAAAAGAAGCTTTTTATTTTTCGTGACGCCAAAAATTATACAATCCTTTTATATATTTATGTTAATGTTTTTTAATTATTATTTTGTATTCGGTAATGTGTTTTCAAATTCATTAATTAAAAATGGAATTTATAATTAATTCGTTTTTCCTTTTTAATTATAATATAAATAATGTAAATAAACTATTTAGAAAAGAAATTTAAATATTTTTTATTATAATAATTTCATAATAACGAAATTTTTTGTTTTACAAATTAGCATTTATAAATTGTTCACTAATAATAATAAAGGAGGTGGAAAATATTTTTCTGGGGTATTTTGAGGTGCTGAGCACGAAGAGAATTTTATGGGATTTATTTGAAATCTATACCACAAAAACAAAAAAAGTTATTCCAGAATTTCTGGAAATTTCCGATTTTTCAAAAAAAAATTCCGAACTCCCTTCTGAAAAGTCACTCTGGAAAAGTAAAATACTAAAAAAATCTGCAATTTTTTGCTCTGTTATATAAATTTTAGTTTACATTTTTATCTCTTTTTTGAGAATTGTTATAAAAAGAAAAGTCTTTTGGGATTCGGGATCAAAGGGGGGTGACCAGGATTTTGAGTGGAAAATTTTTTTCACCAAAAATCTTCTAAAAATATGTCTTTAAGCCTATTTTAGGACGCTGATCACGAATATGAAATTTTCATCACTTTTGTACATCTTCTAATCACTGTTGTACCTCTTCCACAATTTTTTTACCTCTTCCAACACACTAACAATTTTTGTACCTCGTCTGAGCTCAACAATATTTTCATACGGGCGCGAAGCGCCCGTCTGAGTCCAACAAAATTTAAAACGGGCGCGAAGCGCCCGTTCGAGCTCAACAAAATTTAAAAAACGGTCGCAAAGCGGCCTGAAAAGCACAACAAAAATTAGAAACGAGCGAAGCGGCCTAAAAATCCCAGATAATCTTTTAAAAATTACAAATCTCTTCACAACGCAATAGCATATCTAGGTAGCGAAGCTCAAAAAGCGCGAAGCGCTTTATCCCAGGCCCAGATTCGACGGTTCACGCACCCGCTAGTTTTTAATTTATAGCATGTTATCCAATTTGCCGTGTTTGCTGCATTAAAATAATATTTTTTAATTCTTTATTTTTTTTGCCAGTATTTCATCGTCTGGAAAATAGACAGCATTTTTGGCGGTAATTATTCGACTGCGATCTCAACTGTTCATTTTCGCGTCGCGAGTCGCAATGGGTAATCACGATGAGTCGTTTTAACAGTATTGCCAACAATATGCCGTAGTTATAATGTTTTTTATAATATTATATTCAATCAAAATTGAAGTTGCGTCTCCGCCTTATATAAGCTTCAAATCTATGCTTTATTGAATTTTTTTAATTAATTATTTAATCATAATTAATTATTATTTTTTGTTTTATATAATTTGTTGGTCAGTTTCGCCTAAATTATTAACAATTTTTTTAAAAATTTATATACATATTTAAATATTCTTTTTACGCATATTTTAATTATTTTAATATAATTTTATATGTTATAAAAATGTTTTTTTGACATTATACTTAAAAACATAAATTATTTTTTTACTCTTTATTTTCTATTTATTTAAAAATTCGAGTGATTTTGACATTTTTAACTTACTTTGTCATATTATTTTTGAACTTTTTGTTTTAAATTTGGTTCGAGTTTTAAATTAAGCAGTAATAAAAAATAATTTTTTATTTTCATGATTTAAAAATGAATTATTTTTCAATAATAACAATTTTACTATGTAATTTAATTAAGACAAAGTTTAAATTTTGTCCATTATTCTGAAAATATTAATTAATTATATTTTGAACTTGCTTTTATTTTGGGTTTTAATTTTAAGATAATTTAAGTTTTCTTTGCCCAAACGCGAAATTTTTTTTGCTGTTTATTTATTATCATTAATTAAAAGATAAAAAAGACAAATACAAATTAATCTTTTTTATACAAAAATTGGAAAAAATTTATGAAAAAAATTGTACTGAGTTGACTAATAAAATATGTTCAGTATATATATATATATTTAATTTATTTAATTTTTATTTCATTGTTTCAATTTTATTTTATTTTACTTAGTGAACAAACTTTTTTAAGAAAATAATAAACTTAAATAATAATATTGTTTATCATATAAAATTGTGCAAAATTTATTCTCATTTAAGTAAAAATTTAAGGCAAAGTCCATTAATTTTTTTTGCTTATTTTTTGGTTAATTTAAAAATGCTTTTAATGTTAAAGACTAATTTTTTTTTTAATTTAAATTTAGTTTATTTTGGTTTTATTAATTTTTCTAGTCATTTAGCAAACATTCAATCGCACAAAGTACCTAAATTTTTCTTTTAATTTTAAAAATTTCTTTTAATAGAAAAACATTTCAAACAAGCATAAACTGATATATTTTATGAAAATAACAACTTCATTTAACCCAAGCTATTAGTAATTTTTATTTTGCTTTGTATACATTTGCAAGCAGATTTTCTAATGTATATTATCACAAATTTTTGGTTGCATATTTTTAATTCAAAAGATTATTTTAATTTATATTAAAAAGAAAAATCTTTAGTATTACTTATTATTATTCTTCATAACAGGGAAACATTGCCTATGTTGAGTTGCACATTTATGAATTTAATTTTATATTTAAATATCTTCTAAAAATCAGACCGTTTTTATTAAAATAACTTTGTTTTGCCTTTTTTGCTTAAATTTACAAAACTTTTGGTTATTTGAATTTTTATTTTTAAAGCTTAATAGTTGCGTTTTCAGTAAATTATTTGATTTATTTTATTATTTATGGTTTCTCAAATCAAGGCTCCCAGCTTTTTCAGCAGTCTCATTCTTTTGGTTTAATAATATCTTGCACTTTTTCAAATAAGATATTTTATTTTATCTGCTCTTCAATGTTATCATTTAAAATTATAATAATTGTGATCGCGCAAATCCCGGGCGGGATCCCTTCCCGCGCCGTGCTTTATTCGATACTAATAATGTAATGAAATAAATAAAAAAATGCTTACTTAACAAAAAGAGGGTTGAAACTCAAACAATTATAAAATGGCCGAGGAACACTTTTTACACAAATTTCTTAAACGAATTTTGCACCACGAGTTTCAAAGGATACATTTAGTATCTAAAACTGTTACATCTAATTAATCAATAAAAGATCAAAATATTGAACAGAAATTTAATATCCAAAATAATTACAATAGTTAAAAAAAATAAAAACATCTAATGAACCAATAAAAGATCAAAATATTTAACAGAAATTTAATATCCAAAATAATTACAATAGTTAAAAAATAAAAATCTTATGGTTAAAGAATCTTAGGTATAAATGTATATCGAAAATACATAAATAAAGAATTTTAAAGTTTGTTCAAGTAACTTAATTGTACTTTTATAAAAATGTGTCAGTAATCTATAAATTGTATTATAATTTAACTGTTTCCAGTATTTTGTTAATATTTTAAAACAGTTTCCGGAGATTAAGGGGCGCAACTCGATTTTGAAACATTTGAGCAAGTAAATAGAAAATGACAAAGGCCCTTTTAATTAAATAAAAACTTAAAAACTAAGGAAAAATGGTTATAATATTCCAAAATTAAAAAAGAAATTAGTTGCAAAAGGATAAATTGAGAAAAATATTACAAATATTCCCTAATGTTTTAACAATAATTTTGTTGTGAGAAGGAGACAGCAATTTTACAGAAAATTAAACAGTAATATTTTTTAAAAAGTATATTATTTGTTTACATAATCAATTACAAATTTTATTAAAAATATTATAAATCAGTTATTTTAGTTTGCATTAATTCTCGTGCGAACCTAAACTAAAAACAACGCGGAATCAAAAGTGAATAAATAAATGTACTATGCTAATAAATTACTTATAATTGTTTTTAAAATTATGAAAGGAAGATTTCGGCTGAACGTATCGCCGAAATTCATTTCTGTTTTCTAGAGAGTTTTCAAATAGAAAAAATAAATTATACTTTAATATGCGCCAAAAATCATCAAATTAAAAATGTAAATAAAATATAATAATTGTCTCCAAATTTATACACTTGAAATATATTTATTAAATGGTCTTATAAGAAAGGATCACCCAAGAATGAGCTATCACATATTTTTCACCAAAAACAATTTGATTCTTCTTATATTACTACTTAAAAAAAGTTTTCTCGGAATGGAAATAAAATTTGTTTCAAATTATTTTATTTTTTCGAACCTTTGAAAATTATTCAAATGATAAATCTGAAGGCGAATCGCGGTTCTGTTCAATCATAAAAAATTATTCATAAATGATAAAAAAATACGGAATTTGAAATATTAACAAATAACGATAATAATGAAAATTATTAATAAAATTTTAATCAATAAAAAGTTTGGAGCGTACTTTAAACGCAAAAAATAATTGTTAAATATTAGTTTGTGATATATTCTAATATTATTAAAATTAGTTATCATGCAGGAAACTTTTAAAATTATATTAAATATTTTAAAATTATTATGAATCTTAAAATTTGTTTTTATCTAACTCAAGACTTTTTTAAAAAAAGTTAAATTCAGATTCAATAATATATTTTTAATCAAATGAAATTTAGTCGATCGACATTAAAATTTTTGATTTTTATGCCTTGTTAGCAATTTAATATTCTTATTTTTTTTAATCAAAAACTTTGAAATTTTAAAGTAATCCTTATTTTGATGTTTATCCACACCACGTGCCTTAATTTCCCCACATACATGTATTGTAAAACCCTATTTCATTAGCAAAAATCTTTTTTTTTTATTAATTTAAAGTACATTTATTGTTTGTTCAACATCAAGACATCACTCAAAAATATTGCAACAAAAAAAAATAAATATCAAATATATATATATTATTTATATTTTAGAATAGAATGAAAGAAAGATATTTAAATCGGAAATTATAACCGTAATGGATATAATTAATTTCTTAACGATTTCTTAGTTAATCACAAAAATTACAAATTTCTTTGTACAAAAATATTTGAAGCATATTCTTTCTATATTATTTTAATTTCATGTACATGAATTTTTAAATATAAATGTTTTATTTTTTTAAATTGTCCAATCCAGGCACCATATGAAGCGAGAAACAAAGACGTATTGTCGATTTTTCTAGTGAATGCTTTAAACATTTTAATTGCCAATGTTATTATTATAATATATTTATATATATAAATTTTGTTGTTTTGAATGTAATGTTCTAGGGTTGATAGAAACAAAGCTAAAATTGAATTCAAAAAAGATAAAAGATTTAGAATTAATTGCATTAATCGCTTATGAAAGCTCCCTGTTGAATAAATATATTCAATCAAGGTATGCCCACATAAAAATAATAATTGGTAAAAACATCTTAATATTTATGCGATTTATTATTTTTAAATTTAAGATCTAAACAATATATATATATATTATTTATGAAATTGAATGAGATTATGAAGAAGTGAAGCTCTAAAAAATCAATCATCGCTTCTAGAAAGACCAATAATTATAATAAAATAAAAAATAAATTTTAAACCCAAATAATTTACATTAAAACTAAAATTAAATGATAGTTTTCTAATATTGAGTGCGGATCGTTCTTTATGTTAGCCATGTAATTATATGTGGTAAATGTGCCATATTATAACTTTAAATTTGCGTCATGAGACATTCAAATTTAGAAAAAATATTTTTTAAATTAAATTAAAAAAATAAAATAAAACATAAAGAATAGAATTGAAAACTATAACCCCCTTTTAAACCTAACACAAACGGTTTAACTGTTTTTTGAACCGGCGGCGCAAACCGGAACAATTCTGATTTTCAGTGAAGTTCCGGAATGTACCAAAATAATTTTGATATTCTGTTGTGATCCGAATATAAATATTCTGATTATGGAAAAATAGGTGAAAAAACAAAAAAATAATTTAAAAACATTTAAATTATTTAAAATAAATTGAACTAAATATTAATAAACCAAAAGAAGTGGGAGTAGTGTATGGCCACAAATGTGGGGGTAAATTTTACCCCCACATTGTGCCCGCGCAGCGCGCGCCGGCGGTCGCCCCCTCCCTCCCCATTGTGTGAGAGTGTTGGCGCTTTCGAATTGCGCCGCTTAGGGCCGGCGGCTGCCCCCCCCCCC
>SIJG01000150.1:0-82407 GCA_023374025.1 Heterodera schachtii
ATTTTGAAAATTACATAATTCATTGAATTACACCCCCCCCCCCCTCCCCTCCCACTCGGCACGGGTTTATTTTTTCCAAATTTCTTTAAGCAACTTTCGGCACATAAAGCAATTCTGTTGGCATCTTCCGACGTGTTTAAGGCAATGTTCCGTTTTGATGAGCAAAATGCAATGAGAGAAGCTAATCCTCCTCCGCCGCCGGGTGCAAAAAAGAGCGAAAAAGGCGAAAAGTGTTGGCGGTGGAAATGGTGCGAAAAAATTTGGAGCATTTCGACCCCCATCCTCCTCCCCGAATTAGTCCCCCAAATTTTTTTTATAATTTAGATATTCTTAAAAAAAGCATACATAATTTTTTGAGAAAATTTGAAAAAAAGGTAAAATAGTAAGACTGGTCCCCCCCCCCATTTTTCGATTTTTCAAATGCAATGAAAACATCATGTTCCCTGGGGTTTTCGGGGTCGCTGATCATGAATAGGACATCCATTTCGAACCCCGGACATGAATTCGAACAAAAATATTGAAATTTCAAATTTTCGAATTTCATATTTTTTGGTCTAAAATAGTTTAAATGATCTTTTATTGAACCAAAGATGACTTTTATTTCGTTTACATGTATCAAAACAAAGTTTGAACCAAAAATATGAAATTTAACAATTTGAATTTCCGACTTTTTGTTCGAGTTCGGGTCCGGGGTTCCGAATTGGTCGAAATGGATGCTGGATTCGTGATCAGCGACCCAGAAAACCGTTGGAAACATATTTTCATGTCTTTTGAAATAAAAAATTTTTTTTTTGAAAGGGGACCAGCCTTACTTTTACCAAAAAAAAATATTTGAAAATTTTTTGCATAACTTTAAAAATGATGATGAAATCTAAGCTTTTTCAAAAAATGTTCCAAAAATTGGTGACAATTTTTTCAAAGATTTTTATCTGAGTTTTTTTTTGAAAAATTTAGGAGTTTGATTGAAATTTGTTTAATTTTTTCCGGATGGTTCTGATACAGGGGGGGGGGGGAGGGAAGGTAGTGAAAATTTGACATATTTTTGAATTTTCAATTATTCAGCCCCCTCGGGTGTTGTGTTGGCTGCTGACCCTGTGGTGGTCCCTGACGTAACTGCGGTGGCATTTAAGGCGATGTTGGCATTTATTTATGCGGATGATTTGAGTGGGCTGAACGGAGACAATTTGTTTGACGTGCTTTATGCCGGTCAGAATTAAAAAAAAAAATAATAAAAATTTGGAAAAATCTGTCGACGATGGGGGACAACTGGGCGACAGAAGATTGATCGGTTTTTCGATTATAACTCCTTTCAAAGTTGTCAAAATTCAACAATTTCATTACCCTAGTTCGGTAGCTCTATGTGGTCTCTATTGGTCTGCAAAATTTCAAGAAATTTCGTTAACTTTCAAAAAAGTGATGGACAAAAGTGCTCGGAAAACCAGTTTTTTTTTTTTTACCATAATTTTTTGAAATTTTTTTAATTTTTTTGAACTTTTCAGGTTAATAAGAGCATATAGATAGATCTATCGGATGACATAAAATTCATTTAATTCAGACAACTATGATTAAAAACAGTCGAAAACCCAATTTTTCGATTTTCGCACTTTTGTTCCAGAATTGAAACAAAGCAAAAACTATTTCAATGAGATTATCAAAAATATGGTTGTTCCATGAAGATTCCATCATAGTTGAAAATTCTCGAACAGTTAATTTTGACTTTTTGTTCGAATTCGGCTTGTCCGGGATCCGGAATTGCCCCTAAATGGATGTCGGGCGAACCTTCGACAGCATTAAACCTTCTTCAATTCAATTAATTCATGTTTTGAATTTTTTTTTTTAAGCCAAGAAATACCAAATCACTTTGCTGGTCGACGCCTGTGCCGATTTTCCCGTTTATAATGTCCAAAACATTTTCACAGCATTTGTAAGAGCACGCTTTTTCGGAGAAGAGGTGAAGCCGGGGGTTGTGTTCTTTCGTATTGTACAATATGCTTTTATTTAGTTCAGTTATTTCGGTTTTATTGCATTTTTCGGAAAGTTTCAACCCTTTCGTTAGGTGTGGGGTTGGGGGGGGGGAGGGGGTAGGGTGAGATTTTTAACATTAAAAAAACGAAAAATTCAGGGGTCCCATTTGTCCTGCGGAGGGTTATTTGTCTGCTGATTGAATGAGAGAAATTTTTCTGAAAAATATCAATTTGCAGTAAAGCTCATTAAAATTTCAAACTTTTACCCAGTTTTTTCTAGGCCCGTAACCAGGAAAAAATTAGGATGAGGAATCCGAATACGACCTTTTTTTTTTTTTTTTTTTTTTGCCCTTACACTTTTCTGGGTTTTAAAAAAATGTCTTTTCAAAATAAGTGCCAATTTAGGCATTCGCGTGCCGTTGTTTGGATTACATAAATTTTGACAATGAGCTTACTATGCAAAAGTTCTTGAAAGTTAACAACCAATTGTTGTGCGAAATTTTATGCTCTCTTCCGCAAAAGCCCAGCGGCGAAATTGCCATTTGGAATGCGGTAAAATTGCAAAAAGAGGCAACAAATTAAATTAATTAATCATATTTTATTAATTAGGCACTCTGTTGGGCAGATGAGCAATGTGCCCAAAATGGCAAAGAATGCACGGGCGAAAACCGGCGCGAAATGCTCGGCCCGGCACTTTACAAAATTCGTTTCCCGCTCATTTCACTGAATGACTTTTCAAACCGAATTGGTACTTGAAAATTTTGAAATGTTTATACAATTACAAAATGTTGGAAACTCCGTGGCGAGTTTGTATATCGGTCTCGAGACACGATCATAATCGATTTGCAACTGAATAAAAAAAAATTCTGAGTACACGAATTTTAAAATTTAACACTTTTATCGATTTTTCAAGTCTGATCGGTTTTTTCTGATCACTTTTGGCGCCTTAGCCGAAAAAGTCTAAAATTTATAAGCAAATCAACCTTTTCCATGCGATAAAAAATGGGTTTAAAGTGATTTGAATAGTTTAAGTTCGAAATTTTCAGTCCCTTCCGACGTGTTGACGAAGGACGAGATGCTCAGCGTGTTCATGTCCTATTCCCAGACTGCTGCTGCAGCTGCTTCTGCTGGGCCTTCGTTGCTTTCTGCTCCATATCCCTTACGCTTTCCGACCGATCAGCGAATTGCTGTGAAAAATTTCTCCTCTGCTGGTGATTGGAAAATACACACAAACAGACACAAAAACGAGAAATGTGCCAACAAATAGAGAGTTAGACAGACAGACATCTCTCATTTTGCCGTACTATTTCTGTGTAGTGAGAAAATACATATATTAAAAATTACGATTTTCGGAAAATTATTTTTTAATGTTTTGCTTTGGGATTATTCATCAAAAGCTTTTTCGAATCAAAAGAGCTAAGCAATTGGGTTGCATTGGAAAAAATTAATAGGCGTTTTTGAAATTTTGTTTTTTGAATAGAGGGCTATAAGTTGGTAGATACATAGATCCAATATAATTTCAGATAGATTTTTTTCGCTATTAATAGAGATAAAGAAATAGTACGCCAAAAAGAGAGATATTGACACATGTCTAACACTAAAAAATTGTATTTTTTAAATAAATGACTTTAATATATTAATAAAATAACAAAAATTTTCGAGAAAAAAAATTTTTTTTTCTATTTAGCCAATCAGAAGGGGAAGCTGACGCTGAAAATTGAAAAGTTTTCCGATTTTTCTCGCGGCGAAGAATCCGCCGCCACGGGACGGCACAGCGATGCCGTGAACATCCGAGGCTTTTCATTCAAAATTATGGCCAACATTTACACAATGCGTGCGGATAAAAGCAAGAAATGTTTGGACTTTTTCATCGAATGCAATAAAAATGGTAAAAAAATATATTAATTAATTAAATTGAATTAGTAAAAAAAAAATATTTTTTAATTCATTAAATGAATTATTAATGTGTCTTATAATTAGGGCTTTCAAATTATATGGAAATCCATATTTTTTCTTTTCCTGCTGGACTGTGGAATCTACATGAGTAGGATGCGGATTTTTAGTGGCAAAAATCCCAAAATAATTAACTAATTAGTGACAAAAAAAAATATGCCAAAATAGCGTCAAAAATAGTGGCGAAAAAGTCCGAAATAGTAACGAATAGTGACATGATTTTCAACCAAAAATTAAGCAAAAATAATTTTTTTTCACTGGTAGCAGTGCAAATGAGGTACATTTCCTTTCCAATATTTTCTTAGCAAATATTGAGCAAGAAAAAAATTTAGGGGAAGAATTTTTGAGAAAATTTTCCAATTCTTATGGGTATATTTTTGAAATTTTTAGGTCGATTCTTAGGGGTGTATTTTTTCGTTTTCATTGCATTTTTTTGGGAAATTTTCCAAAAAATACCAAAATAGTGCCAAAAATAGTGGCAAAAAACTATTTTAGTGGCCAACTTCCAAAATAATTTTTTTTACTGACAAAGCTCCAAAATAGTGATTCCTAGTGATGAATAGTGGCGTTAAAACGAAGAATTTCCGAGCTAAAAATATGTTTTTTGTGCATTTCTCGTCGAAACAAAGCCGCAGAAAAAATAGTTGAAAAACTAAAAATCCTCGCCCTATTCATGAGAAATTCCGGGCTCCAGAATTTCAAAAAAAAAAAAATGCTGGATCGACGCGGTCCGCCGGCACGATCTCCAATTTTTTTGACAAAGATTCATGTTTTCTTTCAAATTTAAATTAATAAGGAAAAATGTGTTTGCTTTTTTTAATCGAATTTATGTAAAAAAAAATGAATTTCACATGTCCATCATTAATAATTAATTATATTTTCTTATTAATTACATTATCGCCTTTGTGTTTTACCCCCGCGGCATTTTTCACAGAACCCAATTGGTGCTGTACATGTTCGGCGACGCTGAAAATTGTTGTGCAAAAGAAATGCAAATATTATTCTCCATACATCAAACAGTTCAAGGACGCCAATTTCAGCGCCGAAATTAACAAATTGGGTGTAATGGAATTCATTTCTATTGAGGTGGTGTGTGTGGCAGGGATGGCATGGAATCCCGATTTTGTTGGGATCGGAATCAGGGCTGGGCATAATTACGGGTTACGGATTACGGCCTTTTTGGAGTTACGGATTGAATTTTTTTTATATTTTTATTCAAAGAGCTACACGTATTTCGATTTACCTATTTAGAAATTAAAAATCAAATTTATTTTTTTTTAAATTTGTGTTGTTAAGGCTGCTACACCAAATTTTTGTATTTTGCCTAGAAAATAGAGACATCCCTTTTTTGTCGCATCTATTTTTCCTCACTCTCCGGCGCTGAAATTTTTTAAATAACACTAAAAAAAATTTGGCCAAAAAAAGTTCTTCGGATTCCCTAACCCCCAAAATTTTTTTCTGGCTATTGTTTCTTATCACTGTTCAAATAACTATATACATAAATCCAATTATAATGATCAGACTTACAAAAAATTTTCAAAATGAACCCTAAAGATTCAAAATATGATTTTTTTTTCATACATAAAATTATAATTTCTTTGTAAAATTGAATAAAAAATAGAAAAAATACATCACGCAAATCTGTTTTTGATTTATTAATTCACTATTTTAAAAAAAAATCAAAATTTCTGACAAAAATTGATTTTTTAAAATTACGGTTTACGGATTACGCTAAATTACGGCCTTTTTGGACCTCCGTAATGACGGATTACGGATGGCCGTAACTAAAAAAACGCCGTAATTTAATTGAAAATCAGTTACGCCCAGCCCTGGTGCGGGGTGCGCCAGGCCTCTTACGACGAGGGAGGGGGGGAGGGGGGGGGGGGGGAGTGCGCCGGCGGGTGCACCCCAAAATACGCCGCCGAACACGCCGGCCGAAATCACGCCGGGACAAAATCACGCCGCTAAAAATTTTTAAAAATTTTTCAAATTAAGAAATTTTTCAAGAAAAAATCTTAGAAATTTTTTTTATAAGAAAATTAAAATTTTTTGGAAAATTTTCTAAAAAAACTTAGTAATTTTTCATAAAATTTCAAAAAAATCGCTGAACACTTCAAAAAATCGGTGAAATTTCAAAGAAAATCGCTGAAAATTTTTCAAATTTTTTCTTTCTTTAAATTTTCTTATAAAAAATTTTTAAGATTTTTTTCTTGGAAAAATTCTAATTTTGTAAAGTTTTTTAAAAATTTCTAGCGGCGTGATTTCGGCCGGCGTGATTTTGTCCTGTTCCCGCGCCGACGCACCGCTTGTTCACCTCTGCTCCGGAATCATACATTTTTTAGGGGGGGGGGGTCGGACTCCCCCCCCCTCGCTCGCAAAGGAGGCCAGCGAGGGGGGGGGGGTCGCAGCGAAGGGGGGGGGGGCCGGTGTAAAAGAGGTGGTGGGAGGGGGTTCGCGGCGAGTTGGGGGTCGCAAATTTTGGAAATTTTCATAACAAATTCATTAAAAAACCCAAAAATTTTTCCCGGCGGCGCCTATCGGCACCGCCGGACCCCAAAAATACCCAATTTTTCTTTAAAAATTGGCTCAAAATCGCAAAAATTGGCCATTTTTTGGTGAAAATCTGTTAACAAAGCACACCGAAAATTTAAAAAATTCCCCCGGCGGCGCCTATCGGCACCGCCGGCCCCCCTGTTCCCCGAAATTATTTTCAAAAAGCGCGCCGAAAAAAGACGGTTTTTGAAAAGCAAAAAAAAAAAAAAAAGGTCATCGGCGACCGACCCCCCTTCGCAAAAATTTTTTCCGACCCACCCCCCTTTTTTATGTATGTCCGGAATTCTGGTTTCCGAAAATTTTTGGGTTCTCTGAAGAGTTCACGAGTTTAACTCCTTCTTTTTTTATGCCTCAAATTTTTTTTTTTTTTTGGCAAGCGAGAGGGGGGGGATGGGGGCGGCGGAACGCGCCAGTTCCGTCCCAGCAAAGTTTAGAGCATCATAACTTTTTTCTTTTTTGACCAAATTCAATAAACTTGGTATCATTCGAAAGCTCTTAACAGGCTCTATCGGCTTACCAAAAAACACAAAGATATACCAACATGTAAAAAAGTTATAAATTAAAATATGCAAAAATTCTGACTTTTTGGTAGTATTCATCTTGCAACTTTTTATATCTTGTTCAATCGCTTAGAATTACCTTATCAAAAGCTTTCAAAGATGTAGAGCTTTTGAATGATGCCAAATATATAAAATTTGGCGAACTGAGAAAAAAGCTATAATGTTTTAAACAAGTCTGGGACGGAACTGGCGGGACGGAACTGACCCCTACCGTGGAGGCGGGGCTCGGCTTCTCCTCAAAAAGATGACCAAAAAAACTTTTTTGAAGCAGTTTTTTGGTTTGATTTAGGAATTGATGAACCCGGCCAATGGGTGTTACAATGAAAGGATGACTCAGTGATTTTGTCGGCTGAAGTGTCTCCGTATTCGCCTGCATATCCGTCCAGCTTGTCTCAGCAGAAGCGGCAATGGACTGACTGATTTTGATGCCTTTTAGCAACTGCTGCGATTGATAAATACTTTTGTCTCCGAAAATTTTGGCATTTTTTTTCATTGCAAATTTTTCATCATTTGATAAATATGGATTGGCCAAAAACCAATAGTTGCTAGAAAAAAGGCTCAAATTCGAAAACTGTTCGGAGAAAATGTGAATTTTCGTTCTTCTCTCATTAAGGTTATTTAATTTGTTTTAATTATATCAGTTTTCTGCTAAATTAAATTCGATGAAGAAAATATTTGATGAGCTCTTCGGCCTAAAGGGCCAAAAAGAATTGCCGATAAAACCGAATTTTGTGAACAAACGGTGAGGGAAATATTTTTGCAAAATTAAATGGGTAATCCTTCGGAATTGGTGTCCCGACAAAAAAAAAAAAAAAGAAAAATTTCTTACCAAATCACTTTTTCTATGTTAGAAAAATGCGCTGATCACGAATCCGAGCTCGGATTTAGCAAAATCATTGATTTTGTCATTGATTTTTCATTAAGTACTTGAATTTTTTTTTGAAAATTTTTGTTTTCTAAAATTTTGGCCCCCCCTATACATTTAACGGCTCATTCTATAGCTATTTATGCATTCTACACCATTCAGGATATTGAATTTACCGAAGACAAAATTTTAGAAAACAAAAATTTTCAAAAAAATAAATTACTTGATGAAAAATCATAGACAAAATCAATGATTTTCAAAATCCGAGTTCGGATTCGTGATCAGCGCATTTTTATACCCTAAAAAAACTTAAAAGAAAATTTATATCTCTTTTTTTCGTCGGGACACCAATTCCGAAGGATTACCATTAAATGGGTTTAATTAGTTGTTATTAATTAATGATGAATTTAATGCAAATTTCTTAAATGAAAAGGAAAATAAATTTAGTTTCCTTTATGCTTGTCATTTTATTGTTAAATACATGATAACATTTTTGTTTTTAAGCTATTTTCCATAATTATTTTCATTAAATGCGAAGTAAAATTTGTTGTGAATTGTTAGTTTTTTTTCTGCTCTTATAATTATCCGAAAAATATTTTTCATTTTGTTTTAAATTGATTAAAAATACAAAAAAAAAAAAAAAAAAAACTCGATGCAACGGAACTTCCTCTTCCAAACTAAACAAATCTCCTCTTTTTTTAATCAATTAATTATGTCGTTTATAATAAGAAAAGAATCAACAAAACCTAACTCAAGTATAGTATCTATCTCAAAGTAGATTACCTAGTTGTAAAAAAAAAATCTATCTAACGAATTTGGTAAAATGTATAAAAAAAAACATTAGTTGTGGGGTGCTACTAATGATATTAATGAGATAAATGGAATAAAAATATTTTCTATTAGATATTTCCTATTTCAGAGATGCAAGAGGGTATATCTAACATTAGAACATCGAAAAACATTATTTGTATAAGAAAAATATATTTTATAACCTTCTTTACTAGTTTGTAACGATTTTGATATATTTACTCCATCTTTACCTTTTTTTTCCCAAAGATATGAAATAGTTATCATCTTCCTTACGTCAAAAATACAATAATCTTTATAAAGTTTTATTGCATTTTTGTATATCCAAAATTGAGAATTTTCATAATCTCTATATCAATTGATATCAACAAATTGGTAAAATTAAAAAAAAAAAACGGAAAAAATTGTCGATAGAGTTACAACAATTTTGAGCCCCGGGGAAGGAGGAGACGGGGGAGAATCCCCAAATTTAAATATTTATTTTTAATAAATTTGGAGAAAATGGGCCCTAGCCAAAATTCTCTGCAAAATCGCTTACGAAATATAATTAAATGATGAATCTCCGCAAAATGGAGGCCTTCTATTAAGAAATGATTGAAAAAACTCAAAATTAAAATGATATGGCAAATTAGTGAGAGCGCGTTGGCTTTTAAATGCAAAAATTCGTCTGAAAGGAAGGTCCTTTCTTTACATTGCCAACAAAATTTCGTTTTTTTTTTTTCATTAAATAAATTTTCTCAGTGGTTTCTAAATGATCATTAGGTGGGAAGATGCCGTTTCCTTTTTCGTATTTTGGCACGAAAGAAACACAAAATTTAGGGAGTTGAGAGAAAATATTTTTTGAAAATTGGGAGAAAAAGGAAATTTTTTTGAGAAGAAATAATAATTAGATCAGCAGTTCTTTTAAACCGTGAAGAAAAGGAAACATATAGTTTTGTGGCTTAACCTCCAGCCAGTCTTTCTTTGATTTTTGCCTCGGTTCGATCCACAAACAGAAAAAAATTATTTTGATTTTTTAAAAACATTTATTAAACTAGGTAAAATTAAATAATCTTTTTAAATTTAATTACGAAAATTTCCTAACCACTAAGAATAAAAAACAATTATATTTTTTAATGAAACTCAAAAAAAAAATTCTTTTTTTTATGTGCAAAACCTTTTATAAAATTGTAACAAAATTTCCGAAATTTCCCGGCCGCGCCTGTCAGCACCGCCGGACCCAAAAATTTATAAATTTTATTAAAAATTTGCTCAATATTAAATTTTCTAAATTTTTACGGACAAAATCTGTTATCAAATTGCATTCAAAATTTTCAAAATTTTTCCCGGAGGCGCCTATCGGCACCGCCGGCCCGGCCCTGCTCTCCAAAAAAAATTTTTGGAAAATAATGCGGCAAAATAAAAATGAAAATTTATTAACATATTACACCTTAATTAGGGATTTTGGAGATTTCGTGTTTTTATGGTGGCGTTTCGCGTTCGTATTTTATTTTAGTTTCGTTTTTTAGTATTTAATATTTCGTATTTCGCATTTTTTTTTTCAATTCAAAACAACTATGATCCTTTCATTACATTGCCATTATAAGATTTCATTTAAAAAAATAAATTCTCTTCGTTTTAAATGGAAAAAATCAATCAATTCATACAAGTAATTATGGCTAATTTTTACATTTGCAGTTTTCAATATACAAAAATATGAATTAATAAGGTATTAAATTTATTAAAATATTGTGGGCGATAGATATCATGAATAAAAATGATCATTTTTCGACACAGTAAAAAAAAAAAATTATAATTGGAAAACTGGGAAAACGGGGAACGGAAATTTCCTTGCAATTTACCGGGAACTGGCAAATCTCAGTAAATTTCACCATTTTCACGTTACCCTGCCAACTATTTTGCGGGATTCCCGCGCGCAATTCCCGTTACCCCAAAATTACTGACTCTCTCACTCCCGCAATTTTTGCAGGTCTCCTGCAGTCGAGACATCGTTGAATTCTGTCAAAATTTTTTAAATTCCCATTTTTTCGAATTGTAAATTTTATTTCCGAAACCCAACTTTTTCTCGACATGCCAGGTCCGGCCAAAGTCCATTTCAATATAAAACCAAATTTGAAAACATTCGAGAACACCATTAATTATCGTTCAATTTTACAATTAAATAAGAAAATCTTTAATTATAAAACAATACAAAATGAATTCAATTTTCATTAAATCATTGGTCACAATTAACGCCAGCAACGATTAATTAATGTTGTTATTCAATTTGCATCTTCACATTTCCCGCACCGTTTCTTGCAATTGACACTTCCAGCACAAGTGCATCTTCCACAGAACTGCCCAAGTTGGCGAATGCGACGGATGAGAAAACCTTCTGCTGATTTGGACGGGATTTGATTTGTTTTTAATTATTACATTTTCAGTGGGATTAATCTTTAGAGCTATCAGATGGCTAGGCCTAAGCTATCCAGGGCTAATCGGAACAAAATTTTGAGGCCTGGGCCCGGCCGAGCCGCCGACAAACTCAGGCCCACTGTGTAGATCGGCACAAAACCACTGCCCCCTTCCCAAAGTGCCAAAATAAACCGTGGAAAATATTTGATGAGTGGGCTTCGTTGGGCTCTTCGGCAACGGCTGAAAAGTGGCCATCCGAGGCCGACGCATCAATAATTTGGGTCATTAAAATGCCAAAAATAAGAGCCAACAAAAGAGAAGTGGTGAAAAAACGGTGAAGGAACATTTTTGGGCAATTAATTGACAGGAGGCAATTAAACGGGGGTAATTAGTTGGTAATTAATTAGTGGTGAATTTAATGCAAAATTACTAAATGGAAAGGTAAGATAAATTTTTAGTTTCTTTTATGCTGACAATTATGGTACGAAATGCATGATAAATTTTATGTTTTTATGCCATTTTCCGTAAAGATGCGCAACCATAAATTAAACGCAATTAAACCAGGGCTACCCTTTGTACTTATTTGTAAGTATTGTACTTATTTGGAGGGTGCAAAACTTACAAATTTAAAATGTACTTATTTGTAAGTATTGTACTTATTTGAGCTCAAGCTACTTATTTTGTACTTATTTTTGGGACTCAAAGGAAAATTCCGATTTTTATAGCAATATTTGAAAGAAAAATTATGTTTTGAAGCGAATTTTATAAACAAAATCGTAACAAGATTCGCTAAATATTCTAAATTTCGAAAGAAAGTTCTATGCTCACATTTTTTAGAGCTTAAATTATTAATTATTTACGTTAATGGCTCCACCAAATCGCAAATATAAATTTCACGCTGATTATGAGCGTGACGGCGCCTATCGGCGCCGCAGTGCCACAAAATTCCGCTGAGATTTCAAAAATTGACCTAAAATTTGCCATGCAAAAATTGGCCTTTTTGGTGAAAATTGTTACCAGTCGCGCTAAATTACAAAAATTTTTCCGGCGGCGCCTACCGGCACCGCCGGACTTCCCCCCGCCTAAAAAAAAAAAGTTTTTTGAAAAAATGCCGCAAAAAAAAGTCTTTTGAATGTAAAAAACCGCAAAAATTGAACATTTTTTGATGAAAATATGTTAACGAATCAGAAAGAAACTACAAAAAAAAAAAAAAAAAAATTCCAGCGGCGCCTACCGGCACTGCCGGACCCCATCCTCTCGCCCATTCCTCAAAGTTTTTTGGAAAAAGCACGCCGCAAAAAATTGTAAAAATCTGATTTTTTGATCCCGAATGAACTGATAATAATTTACAAATTGCTTATGTTTTAAACAAAATTGTTAAATTCATTTTCGGAAAGGTATAAATTTCTCATTTCTAGGCGGAATTGCACAGAAAAATAGTTTGCGACGAGAAATATGTTGCTAATGCTTGATTTTGTTGAATAAAAATGTGATTTAAAGTTTGGAAGCATATTTGAAAAAATGTACTTATTTTTGACCCTTAAAACTTATTTTTGACCAGCGATATACTTATTTTGGGAAATTTTCAAGGGTAGCCCTGAATTAAACCTAATTTTTAATTAATTACTGGGCTCAAAATTATAGGCACATTTAGTCGTAAAATATGCACCAAAAATTGCAGAAAAAAAAAGTGAAAAATATCAATGATTTTCCAAATTGAGGGCAAAATTAATCAAAATTTAATCAATTCACTAAATTTAAGCTAAATTTCTCGAAGAAAAAACACAAAAAGAAAAACTTAAAAATCAATAAAATTTTGGTTTTATTTTTTACAATGGTTTAGTGTTTCTGGGATCGGTGACGAAACTCAGCAACCAAATTTTCCGAGGATGAATTTATGTCGAAATGAATTTTTTAAAGCACAGATTAGTTTAAGACATTCCATTATCGGACTTAAGTCCACTTTAAGCGGTACATTTTCATCCCATCTCCTGCTGACGGGGATGTGCTGATCCGGTGATCTGATAAATAGGGGAGAGGATGTTAAGATGATTGAGATCCAATCCCCCCACCCCTACCGTATCCTCCTTTCATGGTCCAAATTGTCCTAACTAGAGCTGAGCGGGACCGGGAATTTTGACAAAAACCGGGACTTACCGGGATGGAACAACATTCTATGAATAGTAGTGAAAATTTGATCCTTTTAGCATTTTTTTAAGCCCCCCCCCCTTTATGAATTTCTGCCCAATTTCGGCGTTTTACAAGGGAATTTATTGATGGGCAAAATTATAAGATTAATGAAAATATTTTCCGATTTTCAAAAATTTATATCCCGGCTCTTACTGAACCGATTTGGACGCGGTTTTCGGCGTATTGTAGAGAATTTAGAGTAGAATCACATATATTTTCCCATTTTCCCAAAAAAAATTTTTTCTTTGATATGCAAAATGGAATACTTTTTAAACCGGTTTAACTTTATTTTTCCAAAAAAATGCCGAAATACTTTAATTGTAAAGTAAATTATTTGGATTTGGTTTGGATTTGGTGTACAATTCCCTAAGAAACATTCGAGAACGCCATCATTAATTAATAATTATTGTTCAACTCCTCAGTTAAATAAATTGAAAATCATTAATTATATTAAATTGTTTTTAATTAAACAATACAAAATGAATTCAATTTTCATTAAATCATTAGGCACAATTAACGCCAGTAACAATTAATGTTGTTATTCAATTTGCATCTTCACATTTCCCGCACCGTTTCTTGCAATTGACACTTCCAGCACAAGTGCATCTTGCACAGAACTGCCCAAGTTGGCGAATGCGACGGATGAGAAAAGCTTCTGCTGATTTGGACGGAATTAATTGGTTTTAATTATAACAATTTTCTGTGGGATTAAACCTTAGTGAAATCACATGGCTAGGCCTAAGCTATCCAGGGCTGATCTGACCAAAATTTTGAGGCCTGGGTCCAGCCGGACCGCTGTCAAACTCAGGCCCATTGTGTAGATCGGCACAAAACCACGATCCCCCCATCTATGGCAAAATGTTGATAATTGAAGTGCCAAAATGAACCGTGGAAAATGTTTGGTGAATCCAAGGCCAACGCATCATTCATTTGGTGCATTAAATGCCAAAAATAAGAACCAGCAAAAGAGAAGTGGTAAACAAACGGTGAAGGAACATTTTTGGGCAATTAAACGGGGGTAATTAGTTGGTAATTAATTAGTGGTGAATTTAATGCAAAATTACTAGGGCTTCCATTTTTAGGCACAAAAAATCGCGAAATAGGCACCTAAAAAGGCATAAAAAAATCGCAAAATAGGCATTAAATAGGCACAAAAATCCCCAAATAGGCACAAAAATAGGCAAAAACATTTTTTTATTAACGCTTTTTAGGTAGCAAATCACGTAAAAACTTAATCAAAAAACTTTATTTTGCTTATATTTCAATTGTTTTGAAGTTTTTTCGAATAAGGACATTTTTTAAACCAAAAATTTTTATTAAGAAAAAATAATTGAATTTTGCGGATCAATTTTTGTGAAAAAATTTTTCAATTCTTAGGGGTGTATTTTCTGAAAAATTTTCGGGTCGATTCTTAGGGGTGTAAATTTCATTTTTGTTGCATTTTTGTTAAGAATTTTTCAGAAAATTTTGAAAAAGGCGCCAAAAATGGCGAAATAGGCACAAAAATAGGCATTTAGGCATTAAGCACAAAAAGTCCAAAATAGGCAAAAATAGGCATTATAAAAGTCATCGTAGACACCCCAAACCAAGCGGAAAATGCTTTTTTCGTGCTTATTTAAGCGTATTAAGTGCGCAAAAATTTTAGGCATTTGCCTAAAAATGGAAGCCCTAAAAATTACTAAATGGAAAGGTAAGGTAAATTCTTAATTTCTTTTATGCTGGCAATTATATTGTGAAATGCATGATAAATATGATTTTTTATGGCACTTTCCGTAATTATGTTTTTGTTAAAGCAACCCTCAATTAAACGCAATTAAACCCAATTTTTAATTAATAGAGCCGTTATAAAAAAAACCATTAAACGGAAAATTAACAACGAAAAACTACGCATGACTTTGCTCAAACCCAACTAAGATTTTAATTATTGATATCATTTAATAGCTCTAAGATTATCTATTCATGAACAAAGTTATGGCAAAAGTACATAAGCAACCCCATGTTTTCAAAAAAATTTTGCAATAATTTTTTTTGGAATTAATGAAAATTTTTGAAAGTAGAAAATATAGAGGACTATCGAAGAATATCAATCAAGCTCACTTAGTTTTGTTGGTTATAAGAAAGTTTTAAGCAGAATTTTTGATGATCAAACTTAGTTTTAAAAAAAGTTATGGCCAAAATTTTTATTTACTTTTTGCTATAACTTTGTTCAAATTTGACGAAAAAATTTGTAGGCTAATAGAAATTCTTAGAGCTATCAAATGGTATCAATTTGCATGTTTCTACAAAAAGTTATGAACAATTTTTATAATTAAGAAATTATTATTATTTTTTTTTTTGCTATTTTTTATACATTTCCTCCTGAAATGTTTGATCCGCAAATGAAAAGCTTAAAAATGATTATTTATTAATATATTGATATAATGAATATGCAAAAATTATTTGATAAAAAATCGATGACGAAGGAATAAAAAATCAAAAAAAAAAATAATATTATTTGTTTAAAAACATTTTTTTCAGTGATTTTTTGGAGAAATTTTTGAAAAAACTTAGTAGTTCATCATAAAATTTTGAAAAAATTGCTGAAAAATTTTTAAATAAATTTTTTTCTTCAAATTTTCTTTACAAAAAAATTTCTAAGATAGTGGGAGGTCGAATGGCGACACTTTGAAACGGCGGCAAGAAATACAAACTTTTATTAATATATTTTAGCCAATTCGGCGCCCACGGGGAATCCAAAATTTAATTTGAATCAATTTTTATAAAATGTTTGATCACAACCAACGCTTTTTTGGACAATAAAATGATAGTGGACAATTTAACGAGATAGGTAATATTAGTTGCTAATTAGTTAACTCGGGGTTTCTAATTAGTTAACTCGGAAATTTTCGGTCTCGAGCAACACTATAAAAAATACAGAAAAACTAAAGTAAATTTTCAAAACCAAACGAAATAGAAAATTTTCTCAATCTAATCCGCCCATTGATCATCCATCATCCATTATCAGCAAATTTATCTTCTTCGCTCTATAACATCATATAAATAACAAAATATCAACAATTCGGTCAAATAAAAAACGGAAAAAATTGTCGATAGAAGAGTTACAACAATTTGGAGCCGGGGGGAGGAGGAGACGGGTGAAATCCCAAAATTAAAAAAAAAAAATTTATATTTTTTTTTGCGAATAAATACGTTTTTTTCAAAAGGGTTAGAGGCCAGGAACTTTTCGGCATTGTTTTCGATAGATCTTTAATAAATTTTTTTGGTGCATTTGAAAAATTCATTCTTTTCTTTCAATATTTTAATTTTGCCGACACAACGTATTTTCCGTAATCCAAGCAATTTTCCTGTCCATTCGCAACGGCACAGATATGATGCTGCTTGGGTGCCATTGTATGATGATGCTTCGATGCCATTGGATGATGATGCTTCGGTGCCATTGGCGGGTCCCCCCATTAGCATATTAAATTCCTTGCATTCTTTTTTTAGCAAAATATTACTGCAGTTGGTTTTGCACATTGTTTCGTAAGTTGAACGACGTTCTGAAACAGCAACAACAGCAATTAGAATTGTTCAAAAATGTTGTACAAAAAAAAAGTGCAAGTGATCGAATTTAAAGCAAATTAAAAGCAAAATAGACGCTGGACAACTAAGGTCCCTTAGATTTTCTTTATTTGACTCAAAAGTTATAAAAAATTTCCATTTCCATAGAATATACCAAAAATGCAATCTTTTTTTCTAAATTGGCACCTAATTAATCAAAAAAAAAATGTAATATAGTAAATGTTTGAGCCTAAATAGTGATGTTCGAGACCGAAAATTTCCCGAGACTCGAGACCGAGACTTGAACCCGAGACCGAGACTTGACCCCGAGACTCGAAACGAGACCGAAAACCCCGAGACCGAGACCCAAAAAACCCGAGACTCGAAACTTTTTTCAAAAAATTTTCCTATTCGCTTAAAAATCGTTTAAAAAATTTTTTTGCTCTATTCTTAACTAATTTTTGGTTTTTTTTTAAATCCGAGACCGAGACTCTCGAACATCACTAAGCCTAAAATGACTTCAGTCTGTTCAGAAGTCATACTTTTCTTGTCACCATCAACACCGCCAGTTTAATCAGGGTTTTTTTTTTCATTCAATTTCCATTAAGCTTTGGGCCCAAAGAATTGGCCAAAGTCATGCAAAAAAGCACATCACTCATGTTTCAGGTGGTACTACTACTCAAGTTCCAGTTGCTTAATTGGCAAAAACCTATATACAATTTTTTTTTGTTGTTGTAAATTCAGATAAAATTTTAGCATGGAAAGGAATACATAAGAAAAAATGAATTGTTATTATTAGAGATGTTTTTTAGTGTTTTTAGATGTTTTTCCCAAATGAGTATTATGCATATAATAATAATTAAAAATCGGCATTTTTCGAAAATACGGACCCGAACTACGGACAAGGCATCCATCCATACGGACTAAAAACCAGTAAAACCCGTAGTCAGTAAAAACCCATTTCGGCCGAAAAAAATACGGACTACGGACCCGTAAAAACAGGGTCCGACCCGTATAATCGTCTGGTTTATTGCCTTCAGTTTCTGATAAATACAAAAAACAAATACAATTAAATACTTACGATATTCAACTGGAATGGTTTGTCCAAAAAGGGCATTCGCTGTATCCGTTGCATCTGAATTTCTGCGCTTAGTTTTGTCAGCATTATAAATCATAGTTGGCCAAATGCTGGGATCAGCAGAGGTTAGTTAATACCCAAGTGAAATTTTCATCAAAATTTTTTAAAATTTTTCTTTTTTTCATTTAAATATACTAAATATACCCATTTTTCTTTTTGGCAAGATATTTTCAAAAGAATAAATGCAAAATTTTTGAGACCGAACCCAAAAATGACAAATTTTGTTAATTGTAAGCATCATTCTGTGCTTACACTGCTGAGGGTCATAATGATGATCATCATCATTTCCATCAACAGAATAATAATCATAATCATCATCAGAATATCCACCATCAACACCCAAAGATGACATGTGGACAATGAAGAACAGTAAAATGGTCGTAAAAACTATGATGAAGCTGTTCATGTTTTTCTGTAAAATGAAAAAAAAGTAAAATTTCGAATTATCTCAAAAATTCTCCTACTTCAGTTCGGTTTTCGGATAAAAAATCGAAAAGAAAGGCAGAAACCCGAAAAAACGAACGGCAACATTTTTAATAAGTATGTATTTGTTCCATCCCTATTGATCACTCTTAAATAAGCCTATGATCTGGCAATAAATTTGGAGAAAATGGGCCCTAGCCAAAATTCTCTGCAAAATCTCTTTTGAAATCATAGTTAAATGATGAGTCTCCGCAAATAGGAGGCCTTGTATTACGAAATGAAGAATGAAATAACTCAAATTTAAAATGTTTTTCAATAATTATTCAAATATTTTAGCTAGCATCACTTGCCTTAGGCAATTCGGGAATCAGAAAAATGAATGAAAAAAGGCAGAAATTTAAAATGATATGGCAAATTAGTGAAAGCGCGTTGGCTTTTAAATGCAAAAACTCTGTAGGAAAAGCTACTTAATCACTCGCGATTTGCAGCCAAAAAAGGAGGGTCCTTTCTTTACATTTGCGTCATAAGATTGCCACTTTTTCATAAATATTTTTTTTCTCATTGTTTCTACAATCAATGGGAAAAACCAATTCACAAATACGTCAATTAGGGCGCTAATAATTTTTTCATTTCTACTTTTACTAATTGTACAAAATAAATTTTCTAAAAGCAGAATTTGATCTCTCTAAATTTTATATATTCATGAAAAAAGCCTAGGGTGTGGCAATAAATTTGGAGAAAATGGGCCCTAGCAAAAATTCTCTGCAAAATCTCTTTTGAAATTTGAGTTAAATGATGAGTCTCCGCAAAATAGGAGGCCTTGTATTACGAAATGAAGAATGAAAAAACTCAAATTTAAAAAGATATGGCGAATTTGTGTGAAAGAACTGTGGCTTTTATATGCAAAATTCGGCTGGCAGCCAAAAAGGAAGATCCTTTTTTTTACATTGGCAACAAAAATTTCGTTTTCGTATTTTGGCACAAACACGAAATTTTTCAGCACTGGTAAGAATTGGGGGGGGGGGGGTTAAGGGAAAATATTTTTTGAAAATTGGAAGAAAATGAAAATTTTTGAGAAGAATTCTTCTTCGGTCCCCAAACAGAAGAAAATTATTTTCATTTATTTTAAAAATGTTTATTAAACTAGATAAAAGTAAATTTTCTTTTAAATTTAATTGCGAAAATTTTCCAACACTAAAAATAAAAAAAATTCAAAATTTTTTTTTTTTCAAATATAGCCGGAAATTTAAAAAAAAATTTTTCTTTTCTTTTACGTGTAAAACCTGTTATAAATTTGTAACAAAATTTCCGAAATTTCCCGGCCGCACCTGTAAGCACCGCCAGACCCAAAAATTCCTAAATTTTAAAATTGGTTCAAAATTGCAAATTTGCTAAAATTTTACAGACAAAATCTGTTAACAAATAACCGCCTACCGGCGCCGCCGGCCTCTCCAAAAATTTTTTTGGCAAATAATATACAAAAATAGCAAATTTGTTAACATATTACACCTTAATTAGAGATTTTGGAAATTCCGTGTTTTTAATGTGTTTTATGTTCGTATTTTATTTTAGTTTCGTTTTTTTAATATTTCGTATTTCGCATTTTTTTTTTCTATTTGCAACAACCCTGGTCCTTTCTTTCTTTACTTTGCCATCATAAGATTGCATTTAAATTATATAATTTCTATTTTTTTTTAAATAGAAAAAAATCAATTCATCATACACGTGAATTATCTAATTTTTTTAATTTTTTTGATTTGCTGTTTTAATATATAAGATAAATTTGAAATTTTGTTTTTTCTAAAATTACGATTCCCAGCACAGAAATTTTTTAATATCAAACTTTCACATTCTTTCAAATTTGGGTGGAATTGTTATTAATTGAATGAGAAAATTTTGGCACCAAAACTCAACAAAATTTGGCTGTGGTAAAAAATATCATCAATAAAAATGATTCATTTTTCGTCACAGTAAAAAAAATTATACACGAAAAACAAGAGAAAACGAGAACGGAAATTTTTAAGATACATTCGATAAGATCATCATCAATTAATCGTTCAATTTTCAGTTAAATAAATTAGGTATCATTAATTATAGTGAAGGTGCTGATGTCCATGCCCAGTTGACGAACGGAATGAGAGGAAAGGAGGGAATTCGTATTCGGGGGAAAGGGATGAATGAGCCAGTGATCCGGGCCCTGGATTAATGGCCTCCCCGAATTGAGATCCCCGGGTCGCGCGACTGATTAAATGCGTATGGAGAAAATGCCAAGAAGGAGTAAAACAGATATCATTTATTAGCCGATAAATAACTTGAAAAGTAATAGCCAAAAGCCCATCTCGCTCCTTCGCTCTCGACTGCCTAGCCCAACTCAACAGGGGTGCGATTTTACCTGGAAAACCGGGCATTTGCCCGGTTTTGGGGGTCTGTGCCCGGTTTTTGCCCGGCTTTTGAATTTGCCCGGTTTTTGCCCGGTTTTTGGGGTTTTTTTGCCTAATTTTTCCAATTTTCTTGTTTTTCTATCATTTATTTGATTTATTTTTATTAAACATTTTGCCAAGACAAATTTCAAGTGCTGAGGAAGCAATTTCTTATTTAGCCGTTTCAATCTCGAGTGATGAGTTTGGGGTGAATTTTAACGAATGTACTTTTGTAAGTATCAAATTTTAGGTTACTTCTCCAAAACGGAAAAAATATTCTCACAAAAAACCGAGCAGGGGACTAACAAATTATGATGGCAAATATTCTGAAAAATTTAAGGCCGCATCCATCCAAAAAAGCATCAAAGGAAATGATAAATTTTTCTGCAAAGCGTGTGACCACAATTACAAAATGCAAAAAATGGGCAAAAAGGCAATCACAGACCATATCAATACGGCCAAACACAGGGTAGCCAGATCTGAGGCCAAAAATTTACTCAAAATCGCAAAATATGGTCATTTTTCGGACAAAATCTGTTAACAAATCGCATTGAAAATTACAAAATTTTTCCCGGCGGCGCCTATCGGCACCGCCGGCCACCCTTGCGCCCCAAAAGTTTTTTGGGAAAAGCGCCGCAAAAAAATCAGCTCGTTTTTCATATTCAGAATCCCAAAAAATCTTATTTCTAACAAAAAAAAAAAATGCTCAAATTGATCATGGACAATCAAAAATACAACATTATAACATTTTAAACGTGTTTAGAATAAATTTTGTAAAAAATGAGGCTTTTTGACCCAAAATGAGGTTTTTTTGCATGCCAAATGAGGCTTTTGAAACTTTTAATCTGGCTACCCTGGCCAAACACAAAAATAATTTTCGTGCCTAAATGTTCACAATTATTTTCTTTCATTGCCAAACTTGCTCAAACAGGTGAAAAGTGGTGATAAATATGTTGTTTAAATGTTTTTACGTTGTTATACATTGAATTATTGGCTAAAAAAATATGCCTGGTTTTTTGCCCGGTTTTTGAAAATTTTTGCCCGGTTTTTGCCCGGTTTTTTAACTCGTGCGCCCGGTTTTTGGGTTTTGCCGATCGCACCCCTGAAAATGAACCAGCGACGTTTAAAGAAAATGTGAGAAATTTTCCAATTTAACATTATGGTTCGATGCTTTAGTGGAGAAATACTTCAATGGCAAATCAGAATTTACGCTTTGGAGAACAATCAGAATTCACAAGAATTAGCAGGACCAAAAGCGACACTGTCTGTACGAATTGGTGGCAATTATGTATGTGGACTTTCCATTTCCTGACCATCCGTGTTTTCTTGGTTTTGCAAGATAAAACTCAAATTCGTGATCATTGAATGTATGTGAATTTGTTTTGTTAATGCATTTTCTCTGCGATTTAATTTTGTTTGGAGTGTACTGTAAAATGGTCTTTAATCAATCACATGGGTAATTTTAACAGAGTTTTTGAGGTTAATTCGTATAAATTTTAAAAATTTAATTTTTGGAACCAATTTTTGGTGGTTTTAGCATCGCTTAAAATAAAGGGTTCTCTTTCTCATTTTAGGCGTCCAATCAATTGACCATCTTCAGTTTCATTGGCCATAATAATTAAAAAAGCAAGCAAATAAATAAACAAATATTTGTATATTCGAACGAAAAATTAAATGAGCGCATCAATCAAATTCCAATTGGTGAGATCGGCCATTTCTCAAACATAATTAATTCATTTCCGCGCAGTCCGACGACATTTCGATGCTTTGTTCCGCTTCTTATTCTTCTTCCGCTGGTGGTGGCGACAATGGCCCGAAATTAAACACAATTTGAATTGGATGAATGAATTAAATTATCTTTTACACTTACCCAATGAAATTAATGCCGCCATTCCACAAAATAAAAGGACATTGTTCAAATTGTCATCCGAATTTTCGTCGTTTTCCCACTGAACCGCCGCCGCCGTCTCCCCAACAATTAATGGACACCGTTTCATCAGAAAATCTCTGATTTCATCACCGCAATCTCTCTACCCTCACCATAAATCCACGAAAAAAAAAAGAGAAATCGTTTAAGAAAAAATTTTTATAAATTTTTTTCGAAAATTGCCCCAAAATAAGCGTTAAGAAATTATAAGGTCAAAACTTTGAAGACAGGTAACTTTTTTTGTAGGGCAAGAAAAAATCTGAAAAAATTCATGTAATCATAACTTTTTGTGCTGATCAAAAAAGTCAATTGCACCAAAGTGATCAGATCACTCCTTCAGGATGTTCTGAAAACCCTAAAATGGCTTGAAATCGGGAAATTTTCAGAAAAAAATTCCTAGGGGGTTGGAAAAAATTTTTCGTGGAAGACGAATGTGGCGGACAGAAAGAGCACAAAATTTGCTACAAGATGCAAAAAACCGCATGTCGCTACGCCTTCTGTACGGTCAGACTCCGGATGATTAATATCGAAGTGATCAAAACTACTGTAAAATGCACTGTTTTCTTAAGAATTACAGTATTTTTTTGCTGTTCAAATTTAAACGTGTAAATTCTCAGAGTTCAGAAGTCTTAGGGACATGCGGTTTTTTGCATGAAAATTCGGATGACAATTTGAACAATGTCCGATTTATTTTGTGGAATGGCGGTATTAATTTCATTGGGTAAGTGTAAAAGATAATTTAATTCATTCACCCAATTCATATTGTGTTTAATTGTAGGCCTTTGTCTCAACAAGCGGACGAAGAAAAAAAGCGTTGAAGGATATGTTCAGAGTGCTGGATCAACTACTCATTCCTACACAATCTGCCCAATATTTTCTGCTGATGGACTTTTGTATAGTCCAATGTTGATTGTTATTGCGCAAATTCGTACTGCGATTTGAGATAAATTTCTGATTTTCACAGTATGAGTTGGGTTTTTGCCAATGATTTTATCTCAAAAGCCCCCCTCCACCCCTGTGTTTTTTTTTCGTAAGGGCTATGAAAAATGCAAAAGTGCCGAAAAATCGTTGAATTTAAAAATCCCTCACATTTTTTTCTTTAATTGTCGGTTCATTTTGCGGCAATTAACAGCACACAATTATTGTCGTAATTTGTGATTGCTAAAAATGATGTAACTAAAATTTAAAAAAAAAAATTATTTATGTTGTAAAAAAAAAAAAATTAAAATATCAAATATTTTTTATTTTTCAATTTGATCGCTATAAATATAAATTTTAAGCAGGAAAAACCGTAATTGATTTTGATTTGGGCCAAGGACCACTGTTTTCACTATGTTTTTGCAATATTACTTATTTTCAAAAAATTTTACAGGAAGGGTCCACCAGGAAATGTTTTAAAATAATTTGTAATTTGGTTTTTGTAACAGATTTTGACCTAAAAAAAATTTGGCTAAAATTTTGAAAACCTAAAGGAATAAGTGGACCGAAGGTGGGGGAAATTTTGATTGATGTGAAACGGAGAAAGAAAATCATCTTGAAAATATAATATTTCGGCAAAATGTCGCCAATTAAAAAATGAACATAATGCCATAATATTCATAAAATGATAAAATTCAAAAATCTTTTTGAAATGTCTTTGCACTTTTCGAAAATTCAGCGTAAAATATAATTTTTATGCATACAACGTCATAACCCTACTGATCATGATTCTGGCTGGCATCTCTAATCCGGCCAATTATCGAATCACCGACTAAGAAAACCAATAAAATTGATTTTATGCAATTTTGAGTTTTGAGGCCTCCGATAAACATTTATCACCAAATTCCAATTGACCATTCAAAAATGATCGGCCATTTTTCAAATACATCTATTAAACAAAAATTCTAAAGCAATCAGACAAATAAATGTGTAAGAATCAACAAAAGCATTTCTGAGAGAAAAATAAGCATCAAATCCATTTGAAATTTGTGAGATCATCTACAATTTCTCAAATATAATTAATTCACTTCCGCGCACTCAGATGACATTTTGGTTGCCTTGATCCGCTTTTTCTTCCGTTGATTGGAGACAATGGCCTAAAAATTAAGTTTTTCCAACAAAATCAGGTACTTTTCCGTTTTGGGGCCAGCTTTTGAATTTTTTTTTTTAAATCAAAAGCGGTTGCGGTTGTTTTTCTGCTCTCACCCAATGCTATCATTGCCGCCCCACAAATCAAATTTGACATTGTTCAAATTGTCGTCCAAATTTTTGTCCTTTTCCCATTGAACCGTCGCCGTAATTGGACATCGCTTCAACAGCAAATTAACACCAAAACATGACACTGACACTTTCTCCAACGTAAGCTTTTCTTTGGTCCGTTCGTTCACCCAAAAAGATAGGGTTTGTCCAAACATGAACAAAGTTATTGTGTAAAAACCAGTGATTGACTCATAAAGTGCACTAGAGCCAAAGATTTTTTGATTTGATTGCTTTATTCATTTTCTAATCAAATGAACAATTTATAAAATTCTAAGCAGAAAAACTTAGTTGACTTTTGATTTGGGCAAACATTTTTTCCAACCATCGGTTTTTCATATTATTTCAAACAAAAAATTTAATGGGAAAGGTCTGCCGGTGCCGAAAGACTCTGCCGAGTAAATTTTTTAAACATTTTGAATAAAAAACAAGTTTTGGCACAAATTTTGCAAATTTAAAGGAATAGATGGGGTCCGAAGGCGGGAAAATTTTTCCGTTGGCGGCCAAAATCCTTTTAAAAACACTGCGAGTTATTTTTGTTGTTAAGATACGCATTCTACACAGGACAGGGATTTTCAAAAAAAAGATTTTACCAAGTGTATTTTTTGAAAAATTCGTAAATATTTTTGAATTTTCAAAAAAAAAAACAGCATAAAAATGCCATAAAGCGAAAAAATTAAAAGAATCCTTTTTAAATTTGTATAGTCACTGAAATTGAACTGAAAAAATTGAGGTAGAAAAAAGCGAAAACATGAGAAAAAAACCCTATAGTTTAAGCTTTTCAAATGATACCAAGAAATTGTACCACAAAAAACCAAAGCAAATAAATGTAAGAATTAACAAAGAAAAGCATTTCTGACAAGAAAATGATGAGATCAAATCAAATTGTGGTGTCCCTACGGAAAAAAGAGATAAAAATTTTCTTTTAACTTTTTCTGGGGTAAAAAAATGCGCAGATCACGAATCCGAGCTCAGAGTTAGCAAAATCAATGATTTTGTCTATGCTTTTTCATCTAAGTTTTGATTTTTTTAACTAATTTTTCAGAAAATTGTTGTATTCAAAATAAGTGACATTTGCAAAACAAAAAGAAAATGAGAGCATCAAATCCAAATCAAATTGGTCGACCATTTCTCAAATATAATTAATTAATTTTTGTTGCTTTCATCCGTTTCTTCTTTCTCTTCTTCCGTTGGTGGCGACAATGGCCTAAAATTAAATTATTATTTTTTCAACAAAATCAAAAATTGCTGTCGCTGCTCACCCAATGCATTTATTGATGTTATCCCACAAAAAAAAGTTGACATTGTTCAAATTGTTGTCGTCCCAAAATTCGTCGTTTTCCCATTTAATCGCCGCCGCCTTTTCACTAATTGGGCATCGCTTCAACAGCCAATAAGCATCAGTACGTGGCACTTTCTCCAATGTCAGCTTTTCCTTGGTTCGTTCGTTCACCAATTCAAATGGCTCAATTGATGTTTTACACAATGCAAACTCAATTCTGTAGCGGACAGAAGAATTTGTGGCACGGGCAAATGCCTAAACAAAAAGGAAGCGAAATTAAAAGGCAATCAATCAGTTGGTCGTCGATTTACAAAAATATGGCAGCAACCAGCAGGCCACCTCTTTCAATTGTTGACCCTCCGATTAAAATTTTTTTAAAAATTGAGTGGTACCAGTGGTATTATACCCAAATTTTTTGAGAATATGACCAATCGCACCTCCTTTAAACTGTTGACCCAATCTAAGTTTCCGTCTGCATCTACATATTGGAGAAACAATCGTTTCGGTTGACCATTTTTTGTCGGCGTGTGCAGCCATTTTGACAACGCTTGGCCGGCAGAAGCATTTGGTCCATCGAAATCATCACCAATCGCATCGGGCAACAGACGATCAGTATCGATGGAATTCAGATGATCAAGATCAGTGAGAATTGTTGGTGAAGTGCGACTGCGCAAATTGTCCAAATCATCGCCACCGTTAATGGCCAAATGACGAATGTTTGACACAAAAACGGGCCAAATTTCACTGGCCAAAACATCCCAAATTTGATCCGTTTCGTATGAATACATTTCCAATTCCAATTTGGTGCCACTTCTGTCCCAAATTTGCTTGTTGGCACGGAGAAATTCAATGACGGAATAGTCAATGTACCTGAAGAAATATAATAAGCATTAAAATATACAAAAGTTTAAAATTACTCAATCTGAAGGTGCTTAAATCGAATTTTGATGCGCAGCGGATGGTCCGGCATCGGAAATTGCACAAAAATGCCATCGATATTCACAGACAGTTTCGGCTTTTGGTCCTTTGTCCTTGTCAATTTTGATACATCGCCAAAGCGTAAATTCTTTTTTTCCATCAAAATGTTTGTCCACCAAAATGTCGAAACGATCGGAAAGCAATGCCATTTTGAGACCAAGTTCAACACGTTCAAAAGATGGGAGAATGTCCATCCAAACGTCGCTACAAAGCCAACTGAAACATGGAAAAAATTGGTTAAACGAAATTCTAATTTTTAAAAATTCTTTACCGTCGATTCATTTTGGTGGTTCAATTAGCACACTTTTCCCTTTTTTTGCAAGTGGTTTTGTGTCACAAAAGGCAAAAATCTGTTGTTATGTATCTTAAAAAGGGACCAGCAGTTGGAAAAAATGAGAAAGCAAAGTACAAAGCAATAATGATGCATTAACATTTTTGCAAAAAAATAAAAATTTTATTTTCGACTTTGTGTTCGAATCCGGGATTCGACATTGATATTCATCATATAGACACCATTCAAAAGGCAATTCGGTAGAGAATTTAGTCCTCTTTCTGATAGGCTTACTCAAATTTTCCAGAAAAAATTTCCTAACCCCGTTAGGAATTTTTTTCGAAAAATTTCCCGTTCAATATATTAGGGTTGCTCCCCGACATGTTTCGGGGAATTACGAAAGTCGTAAATTGCACTTGAAATAAGATGGAAGTATCTTTAAATGAGTTTTTAAGACTTTTTTGTTCTGGACTTTTTCTTTTTGTGTTTTTTTAGACTTTTTATGAAAATTTCCTCCCCGACGAAGGTGTTGCTCCCCGACATTTTTTAAATTTCTCCAGCCATCCCCGACAAATTCTTTCGGGGAATTTCCTCCCCGTTCCCCGACATTTTGCTCCCCGAGGGTCGGGGCTTAACCCTACAATATATATATATATATATATATATATTGCGATGATGTTATGTGCTGGCGATGTTTTTGAAATTTATAATTTTTTTAAAAGGTGCGGATGGGAGGGAACCAACCTTAATTATTACCAAAAATAACTTAGACAAATCGTTTTAATTGATACTAATTAATGAAATTGGACAACAAACCAAGAAAATAAATATGTAATATTATAGAACGAAAGAATTAACAAAAGCAAAAGCATTTCTGAGAGGAAATAAGCACAACAAATTGAGATGGATCACATTTCTCAAGTACAATTAAATAATTCATTCCGTACATTTCAAACGACACTTTTGTTGCTTTTATCCGCTTTTTCTTCCGCTCGTGGCGACAATTGCCTAAAATTAATTTAAAAATTTTTTTGACAAAATCAAAAATTGACTGTTTGCTGCTCACCCAATGGAGTTATTGATGCCACCCCATAAATTAAACGTGACTTTGTTCAAATTGGCGTCCCAATTTTCGTCGTTTTCCCATTGATCCGTCGCCGCTTTTTCCTTTTCACTAATTGGACATCGCTTCAACAGCCAATCACCACCACCATAACTTGACACATTCTCCAATGTCAGCTTTTCTTTGGTTCGTTCGTTCACCAATTCAAATGGCTCAATTGGCGTTGAATTACCAAAATTCACTTTGTAACTGGCGGTAGAAGTGGTGGCACGGAGAAATGCCTAAACAAAAAGGAAGCGTAAAACAAAGGCAATCAATCAATTAGTCGGTCGTTTAACGAAAATATGGCAGCAACCAGCAGGCAATCTCTTTCACCTCCTTGAAACTGTTGATCCAGTCGATGTTTCCTTCTTCATCCAAATCTTCACAAAACAATCGCTTCGGTTGTCCATTTTTGGTCGGCGTGTGCAACCATTTTGACAACGCTTGGCCAGCAGTTGCATTTGGCCCATCAAAATGATCAGAAATTTCATCGGGGAACAGACGATCAGTATCGATGGAATTCAATTGATCAAGATCAGTGAGAATTGTCGGTGAAGTGCGGCAACGAAAATTGTCCAAAGCATCGCCATTGTCAATGCGCAAATGACGAATGTTTGGCACAAAAATGGGCCAAATTTGACGGGCAAAAACTTCCCAAATTGGCTGGTTATCTTCTGCTTCGTCTGAATACACATACAATTCCAATTTGGTGCCTTTTCTGTCCCAAATTTGCTTGTTGGAACGGAGAAATTCAATGACGGAATGGTCAATGTACCTGAAGAAAAACAAAAAATAAGCCGTACTTAAAATAGACAAAAAGTTAAAATTACTCAATCCAAAGGTCTCTAAAGCGGATTTTGTTTGGAAGCTGACGGTTCGGCAGCGGAAAATCCACATAATTGCAATCGATTTTCACAAGTAGTTTCGCTTTTGTTCCTTTATCCTCCTTGCTAATTAGTATCAATTTCCAAATTGTCAATTCGCTTTTTCCGTCAAAATGTTTGTCCACCAGCGCATCAAAACGTGGCGAAAGCAATGCCAATTTGAGGCCGAGTTGGGGACGGTCAAAGAAATTTGCCATTAAAATACCTCAAAAAAAATCCTCATTTGGCATGAAAATTCCTTTAAACATCATAAATTGCGAACAAAATTAGTTAACTGTCATATTTTTCGTTTGAAACAATCAAATTCATCAATTTCTTGTCATTTATAAGCATTTTATGGAAGTCTGAGCACGAAAAATCGAAGTTGGACTTCACTTGGGCCAATGCTTTTACAGTGTCCACGTGTAATGAATTTCGTTTATCTGTCCACTGGTGTGAGACCCACAAAAAAATTTTTTTTTTTTTGTGCGCGATTTTTCCAAAAAAAACTTGGGAACGTTGGGAAGAGGGGGTCCGGCAGTGCCGATAGGCGCTGCCGGAAATTTTTTGAGATTTTGAGTGCGATTTGTTAACAGATTTTGTCAAAAAAATGATTTTGACTGAGGATTTTTGAAAAAATGTTTAAGATTTGAAGAAAAAGTTCGAACATTTTGCCAAATATACTTAATTTTTCAAAAAATCATGCGTTTTTGTAACTTTTTTATCAAAAGACCACAAAAATCCTCAAATTTCTCAAAAGACCACAAAAATCCGCAAATCCTCATTTTCCAAAAAAATCCTCCTTGACCCTCTAAAAGACCACAAAATGAGGAAAAATCCTCACATATCGAAGCCCTGGTTAAAACGGTGCCCAATTGGGGAGACGGCGCCAATTAAGTGGAAAAAGCGCGAAAATTCGGATGCCAATTTGAACTGTATTTAGATTTGATCCGCTGTATGGCAATGATTCGTTGGCCAATTTGAACAGTGTCCGATTTGATTTGGGTGGAAAGCATTGCATTGGGTGAGCGCAGAAACAGCATTTTTTATTTTGTCGAAAAATAAAAAATGAACATAATTTTAGGCCATTGTCGCCACCAGCAGTGGAAGAAGAAGAAGAATTGGATTAAAGCAATGAAAATTATATTTGTTGAAATGATCGACGATCTCATCAATTGGAATTTGATTTGATGCTCATTTTTCTCCGAAATTCTTTGTTGATTCTTTCGTTCGAATAAATAATTCATTTAATAATATTTATAGGGTTGCCAACTGAAAATTTTCAAAATCCGCATTTAATTCCGTCTTTCATGTCCATTTTGCTGCTAAAACTCGGTTAGTTCACACCACCCTTAAGAGACAAGTGATTTGATAAATTTGTTCAATCAGCATCGAATTTATAAATCCATTAATTTATCTTTATTTCATGTTGTCATTTGTAAAAATGTAAAATTCATAATTAGTTCTGGGTTATTTTTCCCATCAAGAAAAATTTTAAAAAGTGCTAGTTTTTGCGTTTCAAAAATCACAGCATCTGTTGCTGCTGTTGTTATTTTGTTGCTGATGACAGAAGCTGTCCTTGATGAGAAACAATGCGACAATTAGAAAAATAAACAGCAAAGAAAGAAGAATGGCATTCGCGTCAAACAATCCGTTCCTTTTTATACCCGACAAACGCCGACTTTTCCCACCCCTGAATTGCTACGCTAATATTTTAGTATAAAAATTCCTTTTTCTTCCTCTCCTCCTCATTCCATTCTCTCATTATTCGCCCTATATTTTCCGGTCATTTGTTCCTGCGAATGTCTTCAGAAATTCTGTACGTTTATTATTTCTTTCTTTTCTTCTGACATTTTACATTTTCTTTTGCTTTAATTTTGACCATCAGAATTGGGAGATGAAAATTTCAAAAAGCATTTTTGAAAGATTAGCTTTTTGAGGCTAAAACTTCACATTTGAATTCTCCCGCTTTGATGCTTTTCCTTTTCCTAATTAATTTATTCATTCATTTCCCCAATTCATATTCAGTTTGTCTACCGTGTTTCTTCTATTGGTCGATTGTGCCACCATTCTTTTTTGCTTCTTTTTGGACAATGCCAAAAAACGACGACGCCCTCACAAAAAAGAAATGTAAATAAAAACAAAATTTAAATATTTCGAAAATTTCGAAAATTTTTTCAATTTTCAGCTTTATCTGCAGCGACTGTTGGCTTTTGGTGTTCGATTTTCTTGCGCCTTCTCAGCTTGGCCTTGGAATTGCACTGATTAGCCGTCGTTTTGACTTCTACGTGGATGAACACTTCAAGACACGCAAATGGAAATTGAACAAACAATTGCTAATCCAATGGGACATTGACGGAAATGGCACGAAGAAAATGCAAATTGTCAAATCCGATGGAAATCCATTGCCAATTCCGCAAAATCCGTTGCCCAACAAAGTCATCGGATTCAAACGCATTCAGATCATGTAAAAAACTGATTTATTTGGAATTAACTGACCATTTTCTGCTTTTCAGTTACATCGATCAAAATGTCATCGCATTTATCCGCCGTTTTCATCGTTTTTTCGCCGTTTGTTCAACGGATTTGTACATTACCACGGGCAATGTTCGCCTTTTGAACTTTGTTTTGCTTAACATTTGGCCAATGTTCCGCAATTATATGCGTGCGATTTTTTTGAACTCCATCACTTTTCGCCGTATGCGCCAATTGGCCCCGTCACTTCTCAACGATTCTCCATCACTTTGCTATGTCTTTTTGGATGATGTCATTTTTCCCGCTTTTCCGCCGGATGACAGTGCCAATGCGTCGGATGGCCAAGCGGTGGCCAAATGGTTGTTCACGCCTCGTCCGAATGGTCTGCCCAAGGAGCTTCGATGCACTGTTAATTCACCGGATGAGCAATGGTCGTCAGCGATGGAACAGTTTAAAGCGGTGATTATCCCTATTTATTTGATTTTCTATAATTTTTTTTTTGTCCATTTTAAGGCATTTTCCAATGCTTCTTCTCCGGTTACTTTTCGCATTGCTTTTAACTTTCCGCTGTCTTCTCCGCTTGACTCCGTTGTGCCATTTGATCGGATCAACGAAGTGACTGGAGAGGAATTGACACTTAAACAATCTGCTAATGCTTTTTGGCTCATCCGTTGTCCAACTGCGTGGGATGAGCGAAATTGGAGAAATGTGTGGGAAGCATTGAGTGTTCGACAGAACCCAATTGACATTCGGATCAACGATGGCGGATTTGACGATGGGTGAGCAATTTTTTGACAAATTTCATTTTGTTTATTGGTCCAATCAACAACTGAACAGTTTTTTTCAGTCTTCTCCTCGCCGCAGCGTCTTCAGGACCTAGCGATCACTGATCAGCAACAGCAGGAGAAATGAATTAATTAATTGATCGAATGCAATCCATAATTGAAATGATATTGGCATTGTGCCATTTCAATATTGTATATAATTTGTTTGTATATATTTGAGCTTTGCTTGCTCGCAAATGCGTCCCATTTCCACTGTACATATATATATATTTATGTAAAATTCAGTGTGAGTAATTGTTGATAAAAATGGCTTATGAATAAAAGCGAATTAAAGCATTTTTTCCTTTTAATGATCTCAAGCATTGTGCAAAAATAATAGTCGTTTGGTCAAAATTTTAGGACACAGAAGTCCTGAAAAAATTGATTTGTTAATCCTGAAAACCGGACCTTGGTCAAAATTCTCTTATTCTTTCCGTAAATTTTTCAAAAGTTCAAACTCTACCCCTCTCTCTCACTCGTTAACTGCAAAATAAACGAAATTTGTATTTAAAAAATTCATAAAGAAAACATAAATTCCATCTCAATTTTATGAAACCCAAAAAAGGATCAATCGGTCATTTGTCAAATGGGCTCAGCCAATAGCGGGAAGGGACCGCCCCTTGGATCTCTCCCGAGGCCCCCCCCCCCTTTATAAGCTCGGGATTTGCGTCGTCGCATTTCACTGACAATTCTCACTGATCTCGATCATCTGAATTCAATTGATTCCGGTCGTCTGTGCCCCGATGGAATTGCTGATTTTGATGTGCTGAATCCAACTGCTGCCCAAGCGTTGACCAAATGGTTGCACACTCCGAGCAAAGACGGGCAACCGAAGCGATTGCATTGCTTTGATTATTTTGATGGATCAAATCTTGAATGGGTCAACAATTTGAAAGAGGTGATCCGCCGTATTTCGTTAAATTGTTTTTGTTTTACCAAATTTTGTTTAGACATTTCTCTGTGCCACCACTTCGTCCTCCTACATTATTCAACTAAATTTTTACACGACAAAAATGCCAATTGAACATTTGAATTGGTGAACGAAGCGACAAATGAGAAGCTGATACTGTGGGAAAAATCAGAGGATAATTGGCTGTTGATACGGTGTCCAATAATTGTTGGGGAGACGGAAGCGACGGTTCAGTGGGAAAATGACAAAAATTGGGATGACAATTTGAACACGGTCGAATTTAATTTGTGGCGTGACAATGATAGCTTTAAATACCGTTAATAATACCTATCTAATTTTGTGTTGCTAAAAAATTGACAGCCTAAAGTAAGCAGAAATTTGTTGTGTCAAGCCTTTACCGTTTTTATTATTAGCCATTTTATCAACGATTAATTACTCATAATTAATTAATTTTATGCACATAAAATACAATGGAAATGGACGCATTTCCGAGCAAGCAAAAGTCAAATACAAACAAACAATTATATACAATATTGAAATGGCAAAATGCCAATGCCAACATCATTTCGGTCAGACAATTGCGTCACCAATCAATTGGTTGATCCATTTCTTCTGCTGATCACTCGGCCCGGGAGAAACGTCGTCGAGAAGAAGACTGAAAAACGATGATTATCCGATTATAAATTATAAGCCAATTCAATTTTTATTAATTCAATGGCATTTTATGAATCCAATCAACCTAACTATCCATGATTTTTTATACCTTAATTCTGTCCATTTCAAACAAACCGTTCATTTTGGTACCAATTTAAAGCACAAAGTCTAAGCAAAATTGTCGACGATTGGACTCATAAAATGATTAAGCATTTTAAATTGTTCACCCGTCGTCGAATCCGCCATCGCTTATCACAATGTCAATTGGGTTTGTTCGAACAATCATCTCATCCGTCACATTTTCCCACTTTTGCTCATCCCATCCAATTGGACAACGGAAGAGGCAACAATCATTTTCGTATATTTCCAGTATCAATTTCTCCCCAGTCAATTCAATGGCATTTTATGAGTCCAATCAACCTAACCATCCTTAATTATCACAACTCTGTCCATTTCAAAACAAAACCATATGGAAAATTATGTAATTGGTCAGCCAGCAGATTTTCAGGTGCATTTATTTGTCTGAACATCAAAGAAAAAGTTAAAAAAACAAACAAATATTAATAAATGTATGTTTTATATTCAAACGAAAGAATCAACAAAAAAGCATTTCTGAGATAAAATGAACATCAAATCCGTTTCCAATTGTTGAGATCATCGCTCATTTCACAAATATAATTAATTCACTTCCGCGCAATTAGACGATATTTCCATGCTTTGATCCGCTTTTTCCTTTTCTTCCGCTGGTGGCGATAATGGCCTAAAATTAAGTGAATATTTTAATTGGATGAATTATTTTTACACTCACCCAATGCAATTATTGTCATAAAGCATAAAATAGACATTGTTCAAATTGGCATCCGAATTTTCGTCTTTCTGCTGCTGAACCATCGGACATCGCTTCATCATCCAATTGCCAGGATGGAGTGACACTTTCTCCATTGTCAACTTCTCATTAGTCCGTTTGTTCTCCAATTCAAAAAGATCAATTGGTGTTGAACTTGCCAAGGTCAAATTCACTTTGTAACTGACTGAGGAGGTGGCATGGAGAAATGTCTAAACAATGGGAAACGCAAATTAAAGACAATTAATTAGTCAGTCGTTTAACGAAAATTTGGTCACACACCTCTTTAAAACTGTTGATCCATTCAAGATTTGGTGACTCCAAATAATTAATGCAACGCAATTTCTTCGGCCGTCCATCTTTGCTCGGAATGTGTAACCATTTGAACAGCGCATGGCCGGCAGAAGTTGTATTTGGCCCGTCACCTTCACTAAGCACATCGGGGAACAGTCCACCCTTTGATCGGATTGAACTCAGGCTCTTATCGGAGAGGATTGTTGGCGATGTGAGGCGAAGCAAAGTGTCCAAATGATCAGCATTGCCAAATCCCAAATAATGGACATTGATTGTCGTAAAAATAGGCCAAATTTGACGGACAAAAACATCCCAAATTGGCTGGACATTGCTGTCGGATGAAGAACACACATCCAAATACAAATTGGTGCCTTTGTCGAAAATTCGCTGATTGGAACGGAAAAACTCGATGACGGAATGATCAATGTACCTAAAAAAGGAGCAACATAAAATGAAAATGTGTGTTGAATTACTCAATCCGAATGTATTTAAAGCGAATTTTGTTCGGCAACGGACGGTCGGGCCAAGGAAAGTCCACAGATTTGCTGCCTTTGCACACAGATAATTTTGCCTTTGGTCCTGCTGTGTCCTTGATAATTACTATCCATCTCCAAATTGTCAATTCGCTTTTGCCATTGAAATGCGTGTCCACCAAAACATCGAAGCGGTCGGAAATCAGTGCCAATTTCAGGCCGAGTTCAACACGTTCAAAAGATGGGAGAATGTCCATCCACACATCGCCACAAATCCAACTGAAATGTGTAAAAATGATTTAAATGATAAATATTCAATTTAAAAACTTCTCACATTTTCTTTAATTGTCGCTTCATTTTGTGCCAATTAGCTGCCCAATTTTGTCGTATGTTATTTATAAAGAATTATGTAAATCTCAAAATTAATAACCATGAATGTTTGAATTTTTAGTTGCTAGAGCTCGAATTGATATTTCCAATTGAGGGGGGGGGGGGTCCCTAACTCCAAATATCCCGGCAAATCTTCTTCTATTCATTTATTTTTACTAATTTTTTGATGAAAACATATGTTTTGACCCATTACGAACCCCTGATCCGAATTCGAACAAAAAGTCAAAAAAAAAAAAATTTTTTTTTCAAAATATTTACTGCCCAAAATCAATTTAATACACGAAACTGTTGTGTTTTGCTAACACACAAACAAGATAAATTTATTAAATGAATAAAGAACAAAATTAGAATCACAAAATAATAATAAAATAAGGACGGAGTCAATTTAAGAGAGTCCGAAAATAAACTCCGAAATGCAAAATAACACAAATGACAAAGAATGGTCGATGGGAGAGGACCCATCAACAAATAGCTAATCAATAGGGATTCTTTTTTTAGGCAAATGCCTAAAATTTTTGCGCACTTAATACGCACAGATAAGCACGAAAAAAGCGTTTTCCGCTTTGTTTGGGGTGTCTATGATGACTTTTATAATGCCTATTTTTGCCTATTTTGGACTTTTTGTGCTTAATGCCTATTTGCCTATTTTTGTGCCTATTTCGCCATTTTTGACGACTTTTTCAGGATTTTGGGAAAAATCCTTACCAAAAATGCAATAAAAATGAAAAATATACCCCTAAGAATCGACCTGAAAAATTTCAGAAAATATACCCCTAAGAATTGAAAAAAAAATTTTCACAAAAATTCTTCCGCAAAAATTAATTATTTTTTCTTCATTAAATTTTGGTTTAAAAAATTATTTTTATCGAAAACAAATTTAAAACAATTGAAATATAAGCAAAATAATTTTTTAAATTAATTTTTACTTGTTTTAATACCTAAAAAGCGTTAATAAAAAAATTTTTTTGCCTATTTTAGTGCCTATTTGAGGATTTTTGTGCCTATTTAATGCCTATTTCGCGATTTTTTGTGCCTAAAAAAAGAATCCCTACTAATCAATAAAAGTAGTCGTGTCGATGCTTAATATAATTAAATATCATCGGGCCAGGACGTTTTCGTACCGCCATTTTCGTACCGGGAACGTTTTCGTACCGCCGTTTTCGTACCGCCATTTTCGTACCGGGAACCTTTTCGTACCGCCGTTTTCGTACCGGAGACGTTTTCGTACCGCCGTTTTCGTACCGCCATTTTCGTACCGGGGACGTTTTCGTACCGCCATTTTCGTACCGGGGACGTTTTCGTACCGCCGTTTTCGTACCGCCATTTTCGTACCGGGGACGTTTTCGTACCGCCGTTTTCGTACCGCCATTTTCGTACCGGGGACGTTTTCGTACCGCCATTTTCGTACCGGGGACGTTTTCGTACCGCCGTTTTCGTACCGCCATTTTCGTACCGGGGACGTTTTCGTACCGCCGTTTTCGTACCGCCATTTTCGTACCGGGGACGTTTTCGTACCGCCGTTTTCGTACCGCCATTTTCGTACCGGGGACGTTTTCGTACCGCCGTTTTCGTACCGCCATTTTCGTACCGCCGTTTTCGTACCGCCATTTTCGTACCGGGAACGTTTTCGTACCGCCGTTTTCGTACCGGAGACGTTTTCGTACCGCCGTTTTCGTACCGGAGACGTTTTCGTACCGCCGTTTTCGTACCGGAGACGTTTTCGTACCGCCGTTTTCGTACCGCCATTTTCGTACCGGGAACGTTTTCGTACCGCCATTTTCGCACCGGGAACGTTTTCGTACCGCCGTTTTCGTACCGGAGACGTTTTCGTACCGCCGTTTTCGTACCGGAGACGTTTTCGTACCGCCGTTTTCGTACCGCCATTTTCGTACCGGGAATGTTTTCGTACCGCCGTTTTCGTACCGGGAACGTTTTCGTACCGCCGTTTTCATACCGGAGACAATTCATACCGCCATTTTCGTACCGCCGTTTTCGTACCGCCATTTTCGTACCGGGAACGTTTTCGTATCGCCGTTTTCGTACCGGAGACATTTTCGTACCGCCATTTTCGTACCGCCGTTTTCGTACCGCCGTTTTCGTACCGGGAATGTTTTCGTACCGCCGTTTTCGTACCGGAGACAATTCATACCGCCATTTTCGTACCGCCGTTTTCGTACCGCCATTTTCGTACCGGGAACGTTTTCGTATCGCCGTTTTCGTACCGGAGACATTTTCGTACCGCCATTTTCGTACCGCCGTTTTCGTACCGCCGTTTTCGTACCGGAGACGTTTTCGTACCGACGTTTTCGTACCGCCGTTTTCGTACCGCCATTTTCGTACCGGGAACGTTTTCGTACCGCCGTTTTCGTACCGCCATTTTCGTACCGGGAACCTTTTCGTACCGCCGTTTTCGTACCGGAGACGTTTTCGTACCGCCGTTTTCGTACCGCCATTTTCGTACCGGGAACGTTTTCGTACCGCCGTTTTCGTACCGCCATTTTCGTACCGGGAACGTTTTCGTACCGCCGTTTTCTTACGAGTGGATATGCAAAAAAAATTGCATTCATATTATTTTTTAATCTTTAAGTAATTACTAGGGCTGGGAATTAAAGTCAAATGACTTTTTAATGCAATGAAACCTGGCTGAATTTTTTTTAATTGTTAGTAGGGAATTTCTTAATGTTTTGACAGTTAAGCTTTTATTAACTACAAAATGAACCAGCAGCAAGTAATTAAAACAAAACTAAATAATGATAAATTGGTGCATGATGGTGCACAGAAAAAGAAGTATCGCGATGCCGACGCACGGATTCTTCGTCTCGTCCAACGCTATAACGATATCAATAACAATATTGTCCCTCAAAATGATCACAATTATGCCAATGCCAATGTCAATCCCGAAATCCTTAACAATTTTCTCGATGGTATTTTCCGAAACTATGAGATGCGACCTTATTTTGTCCCGGATTTTGTTATTTTTGTTAAAGTTATGAATTTTCTACAAAATTTTATGAATGGGAAACAAAAAATGATAAATTTTGGTTCTATTAGTTCTTAAGTTTTTCTAATTGAATCTGACGCTTGTACAAGAACTCGTACAAAAACGTCCCCCGTACGAAAACGGCGGTACGAATTCCGTGATGAATTGGAAATTGTCATTAATAATATCTAATTGTGTGTGACTAAAAAATTGACAGCCTAAGGCCAGCCGAAAATTGTTGTGCCATGGCATTTATTGGGTTGGACTGCGAATATGCGAAGATTTTACCGTTTTTATTATTAGCCATTTTATAAACGATTAATTACTCACAATTGAATTTCACATATACTTATAAAATACAATGGAAATGGGCGCATTTGCGAGCAAGCAAAAAGTCAAATACATATAGACCAGGGTTACCCTTGAAAATTTCCCGAAATAAGGACATCGATGGTCAAAAATAAGATTTTAGGGTCAAAAATAAGGACATTTTTTAAAACACGCTTCAAAAACTTCTTTTTTATGCGGGGGAAGTCCGGCGGTGCCGGTAGGCGCCGCCGGAAAAAATTTGTAATTTAGCGCGACTTGGTAACAAATTTTCACCAAAAAGGCCAATTTTTACATTGCAAATCTTAGGTCAACTTTTACTGCGGCTCCGATAGTCGCCGATGGGAAAATTTTTTCAGGCTTTTCACTGTTTCTACTTCAAGCAAATTTCTCGTATTTTTTTCGCGGTTTTTAAGTCTATTTAAAGAAATAAAGAGAATTTTGGAGCTCCGGCGGTGCCGATAGGCGCCGCCGGGAAAAATTTTGAAATTTTAGTGTATTTTGTTAATAGATTTTGTCAAAAAATGTCTAAATTTTGCTGTTTTTAGCCAAATATTTTATGATTTTTAATGTTAAAATTATGATTGAATTCCCATCGATTAAGGAATAATTTTGAAAAATTAGAAGAAAAAAAATTGTTTGGAGTGGAACTGATCCAACGATAAAACGAAGAACATAACCAAGATCACAACCCACTGGACCACGCATATGAGTAAATAAATTAGGCAAAAGTAAGACTTTGGATATTAATTCACTTCAAAAAACATTTCTTTCAAAAATTATCATTTAAAATCTAAATTTCTCTCTGAATCCAAAAAAATAAGACTAAAATAAGGACAAAGAGCTTAAATAAGGACAAATCTTACAAATAAGAACATTTAAAATTTGTAAGATTTGGACCCTAAAAATAAGGACAAATCTTACAAATAAGGACAAAGGGTAACCCTGTCATAATTAGAGACCGGATTTTTAGGTGTAGGTGCGAAAAATAGTTCGGAGAAAATGCTATTTTTGGGCTTCTCTCATCATAACTAAGCCGCAAAAAAATAGGTAAAACCCAAAAATCCGGCACACCCCTGATTTAATACCAATTGGAAACTTTATTAAATCAACTGCTTGATTTTAGCACTTTTCGTCGGTCGTCCAATTTGCTTGAATTTACCAAAAGATTTGCAGAAAATTTTTTGTCCAAAAAAGCAACGAGTGAAAGCAGTTCAAAGAGCAGAGCAAACAATTAGGCACCTATCAATCTAATTGATTATAAAAACGGTACTTTTCCGTTTTGCGGCCAAAGTTTTTTTTTTCGTACGTCCAAAAGAGCAAACGAAATATCATCCAATCAACAAAAATAATCGGCAGTCTCAAATGATCATGACAGTTCAAAGAACAACAAAAATATCATCAATTAACATAATTCGTCATAGGCTCTTCTTTGATTGGATATTTCTCAAATGATCACTTCTTATTCTTCTGCTGATCACTGGGCCCGGGAAAAGAGAACACTTTTTCATCGCTTTGATCTGCTGGCAGAGACAGCGGCCTAAATTAAGCAAAATTTGAATCGGATAACTTTTTTGTAAGTACAGCCCGTAATATTATTGGAAAAACCCGGACCAGCAGGGTTTTCGGGATGGAGCAGAGCAAAAAAGACAAAACTAAGGACTGAATTCTGTCTTAACAGAACTCATAGCCCTGCCAAGATTCTGGGAAAGTACTGTACATGGGATACCGTTCCCTGTCAGTGTTTATAGAAAAAAGTCCTCCTTTCTGCTCACCCAATGTCATCAAAAAGATGGAAGAACACTTTGTTCAAATTGGTATCCGAATTTTCGTATTTCTGCTGCTGTTGTTTCTGAACCGCCTCCGTCTCCCCAATAATTGGGCATCTCTCCAACAACCAATCACGGAATTGACCATCGCCATTTTCATCCTTCGTCAGTGTCAGCTTCTCATTAGTCCGTTCGTTCACCAATTCAAATGGCTCAATTGGCGTTGTTTCCACATGAATATGGTAACTGACAGAGCGAATGACAATACGAATTTTGTAACTGACAGAAGTGGTGGCACGGAGAAATGTCTAAACAAAATTAGTAAATAAAAATAATAATAAATAAAGAAAATATGGCAGATCACCTCTCTGAAATTGTTGACCGATTGGATGGCACATTCGGAGTTTGAAAAATCATTGCAACGCAATCGCTTCGGTTGGCCATCTTTTCTCGGAGTGTTTAACCATTTGGCCAACGCCTGCGAAGCAGAAATTGCATTTGGCCCATCATTAGCAATTCCATCGGGGCACAGATAACCGGAATTGATTGAAATCAATTGATCGCAATCCGTTTCGTATGAATGCACATCCAAATCCAAATTGGTGCCCATTCTGTCCCAAATTTGCTTGTTGACACGGAGAAATGCAAGCACAGAATGGTCAATGTACCTGAAAAAAGGGGGAAAATGATACAATAACACAAATGGTTGCAAATTGGTCGCTTCTGTACAGAAATATTTGAAAATTACATAATCATAAGGTCCTCAAAGCGGATTTTGTTTGGCAACGGATGGTCCGGCATCGGAAATTCCACAAATTTGTCCTTGATGTCCTTGATTTGCATAAATAGTTTCGCTTTTGCGCCAATTTTTTCCTCGTCCTCCATGCCTTTTCGAATTGTAATGTCATTCCAAATTGTCAATTCGCTTAATCCATCAAAATGCGCGTCCGCTAAAATGTCGAAACGGTCGGAAAGCAATGCCATTTTGAGTCCGAGTTGGGGACGGTCAAAAGATGGGAAAATGTCCATCCAAACGTCACTACAAATCCAACTGAAACATGAAAAAAAATAGGAAAAAGAAATTTTAATTTTTCAAAAATTCTTTACCGTCGATTCATTTTGGAGGCTCAATTAGCACAATTTGTCCTTTTTCAATTGATTGGTGTGTCAAAAAAGGCAAAAATCTGTTGTTAACTTAAAACAGAGAGAATTAGGAAAAATCAGAAAGCAAAAAAAAAAAAACAATTTTGAAACAGAATAAAACACACGGAGATTTGTAAAAAATATGGTTTTTTCACTCTGATTCAGTTTATCCGCTCAATCAATTTTTAATTAGGCTGCTACGGAGAATCCGGGAAAAAATAATGTATATATAAAAAAAGGAAGCCTTGGCAAATTAAGCATAAGCACTGAACAATCAGTAGAACGCCCTTCCCCATCAGCCCCCCCCAAAGCCAAGGGTCTGGCTACGCCCTTGGTTGGACTCATAAAAATTGAATTAATTTAAAATGCAATAGAACATTTTTTCAGTCTTCTCGACGCCGCTTCTCCCGGGCCGAGTGATCAGCAACAATAGCAGCAGAAATGAATGAATTAATCATAATTGATGCGATTATGATGAGCGAAATGATATGTTGGCAGTTTTGCCATTTCAATATTGTCTAATTGTTTGTTTGTCTGTTTGTATTTGACCTTGGATTGCTCCGCAAATTCGTCCATTTCCGTTGTATTTTATGTGTATGTAATTAATTAATTAATTGTTGATAAAACGGTAAAAAGCTGAGGGTATTCGTTACTTTTCGAGTTTGCCAAGAATATTTCAACGATTTGTACCGCCGGGGGTAGGACAGGGATCGGACCAAAAAATGACGCGTTAGAAAATGTAGCGAAAAAGGTGCCGGTGATACGCAAATTGCGGTCGCCTTCCACCCATGTCTTGGAATTTACGTCTTTAATTTTCTTTTTCTTTTTAATGGGAGAGCCTTTAAATTTTTTGGATTTAAAAAATTGCTGTTGCTCAAAATCACAGCACCAGCTACCGATTTTGTTGTTAGTTATTGTTTTGTTGCTGATAGAAGCCATCGTTGAGAAATAATGCGACGGAGAGAAAAATGAGCAACTTTTTTACTTTTTCTCCCACGAAAATGGCATTGTTTTATTTTAAAAACCCAATCTTTAGTGGTGCACTTTTATTTCGCTTTTCAGCCAAAAAGCGAAAGGCGAAAGCGAAAGGCCCAAAAAAAAGCGAAACTTGCGAAAGGCGAAACTTGCAACATCCCTGTTGGGTACTTGCACAGTTTGGAAAAATTTTCTTTATTTTTTTTTACCTAAAAACGTGCTTCCAAAGGTTATTCGGGGTCGCTGATCATGAATATAACATCCATTTCGAGCAGTTTCGAATGCAACTCGAACAAAAGTCTATAATGCATTTTTCACTTAAATCCATCTTTATGGTTCTAAATCGATTCAAATGCATGGAATGGTCATGAATCCCCCCTATTTACTATTCAATTCATTGTATCGGTTTTAGACAATAAAAGTATTAGGTGAAAAATGAATTTTCGATTTTTGTTTGAATTCGGGCCCGGGGTTCGAAATTGGCCGAAATGGATGTCATATTTGTGATCAGGACCCCGAATACCCCTGGAAAACGTGATTGGACAATTGGACAGTGGACAATCGGACAGTTGGACAATCGAACAGAGGTGGACAATCGGACAGTGTAGGGTTAAGCCCCGACCCCGAGCCCCCCGGCCCCCGACCCGACCCGAGACGTTTTTTGGACCAATCCCCCGACCCGACCCCCGACATGTCATCCCCCGAGGTCCCCGACCCCCGACTTTTTGCCCCCCGACCCCCCGACACTATTTCGGGGGATTGGGGACTCCGAGCGTTTTAAAAATTTAAAAGTTAATTCATCCACGAAGGCGGGAAATATTGAAAATTTTTGAGATTTTGAACAAATTTTCTTAATAAAATTCATTAAAAATTACGAAAAATTTTGCGGCGGCGCCTATCGGCACCGCCGGTCCTACAAAACCATGGTGCCGATCGTTAATTAATTTTAAAAATATGAACATCAAGGCCGTAAAATAAGATTTTAGGGTCTAAAATAATAACAATTAGCAACATTTTTCAAATCAGTAAATTTTTACAATTTATTTGATCAAAATGCTATCAATTTTAGGGCCGTGGTGCTGATAGGCGCCGCCGGGAGAATTTTTTGAAAATTTGAGTTCATTTTGCCACAGATTTTCACCAAAAATGACCAATTTTTGCGCGATTTTGAGTCAAATTTTTAAGAACAAATAAGCTTTTGTGAACCGGCGGTGCCGATCAAGGGTGGGGCGCGCATGGCAAAGTCCCGCGGTCGCGCATCACGGGTACATAAAAATGGCCATTTTAAAGTTTTTTTTCTCAAAAATCAGCGAAATAAAAAATTAATCTAAAAAAATGAAAGTTTAGGTGAAGCCTGAAAATAAAAAAATCTTAGAAATAAGGACAAATTTCAGTACATTCGGGACCAAAAGATCAAAAAAATTTGTGGCAGACCTTAAAATTTCTTGAAAAATAGTGAGATTATAAATATATTTAAGAAATCAGAACGCTTCTTGTCGCTACCCCAAAATTAGAAATTCTTATAAATAAGAACAAATGTAAGCCCCTCGTTTAAAGGCCAGCTTGGACTCACTCTTGCTGGCGCTAACGAAATCAGATGATTAAAGTGAAAAAAAGGAAAATTTACGATAATTAAAAATTAAAAATTGAGTTTTTCGTTAAAAAATTTCGTTGATCACTACCCGACCGGGGTCCCCGACCCCCGACAATTGAGCTCCCCCCCGACCCGACATGTCGCCCCCGAGGTCCCCGGCCCCCGACTTTTTGCCCCCCGAGGGCTCGGGGCTTAACCCTAGGACAGTGGACAAACACTACCAAATTGCACAATCTTAGTATCATATGATAGCCCTTAAATTGCTTTATTAGCTTGTTAAATTTCAAAAATTTTTAAGTTTTTCAAAAGTTATGAAATTTTTCAAGTTTTTTGGCTGAAAAACTTAAGAAAATTTTTTGAAATTTAGCAAGCTAATAAGGCAATTCAAGGGCTATCATATGATACCAAGAATGTGGAATTTGGTTGTGTCTGCGAAAAGTGATGAGTTGATTAGTCAAAATTTTAGTCGCACAATGCAAAAATGCCAGGACCAAGACCGCATAAAAAGGAAAGGTTAAAATGCCATTTTACGTCTGTCTCTTTTTTTACATTTTTGTTTTCAGTCGATTTGCTTATTGTTTAAGAAAGGCATTTATTATTAAAATAATTAGATATTTGTTCTTGTGTCACCAATTAATTGTCAAAAACAGCAACGTGTGCTAATTGCAGCAAAAAATGAACAGACGGTAAGGAAAATTTTATAAATTTCAAAATTTTGAATTTACCCATTTTTCCATGTTTCAGTTGGATTTGTAGCGACGTGTGGATGGATATTTTCCCATCCTTTGACCATGCCCAACTCGGACTTAAAATGGCATTGCTTTCCGACCGTTTCGACATTTTAGTGGACAAACATTTTGACGGAAAAAGCGAATTGACAATTTGGAATTACATAAAAATTGACAAGGACGAAGGACCAAAACCGAAAATGTCTATACGCATCGGTGACAATGACAATTTTGTGGATTTTCCATTGCCTGACAGTCCGCTGCCCGACAAAATCCGTTTTAGGGATCTTCGGATTGAGTAATTTTTAAACTTTGTGTATTTATAAGTTTATTTTTTATATTTCTTCAGCTACATTGACCATTCCGTGATCACATTTCTCCATGCCAACAAGCAAATTTGGGACAGAAGTGGCACCAAATTGGGTTTGAATGTGCATTCATATGAAACCGAAGATATTCATCCGATTTGGGATGTTTTGGCCCGAGAAATTTTGCCAATTTTTGCGACAAACATTCACCATTTGCGCTTTACCAATGGCAATGATTTGGACAATTTGCTTCGCCGCAGTTCGCCAACAGTTCTCACTGATCATCTTTGCCAATTGAATTCAATCGAATCCAATTTTCTGTTCCCCGATGGAATTGCTGACGATGGACCGAATGCAACTGCTGGCCAAGCGTTGTCCAAATGGCTTCAAACTCCGACAAAAAATGGTCAACCGAAACGATTGTTTCTCCAATATGTAGATGCCGACGGAAACTTGGATTGGGTCAACAGTTTCAAGGAGGTGTGTGTGTTGGTCACATAAATGATCGATGCCTTTGATTTATGCTTCCTTTTATTTTGTTTAGACATTTCGCCGTGCCACCGCTTCTTCTGTCAGTTACAAAATTTATTTTGAAGTTTTACTGTCGCCAATTGAGCCATTTGAATTGGTGAATGAACGGACCAAAGAAAGGCTGACACTGATGAAGGTCGGAGAAGACGAAGATGAATCGCTTGGTGTTTGGCTGTTGAAGCGATGCCCAATTAGTGAAAAGGCGGCGACGGATCAATGGGAAAACGACGAAAATTGGGACAACAATTTGAACACTGTCCAATTTAATTTGTGGGATATCGGCATTAATTTGATTGGGTAAGTGTAAAAGATTAATTTAATTCATTCACCCAATTCAAATTGTGTTTAATTTTAGGCCATTGTCGCGCCCAGCGGACGAAGAAGAAAAAGAAGCAGGTCAAAGCAACGAAAAAGTATTCTCGACGACTCCCGGGCCCAGTGGATCAGCGGAATGAGTGATTATTTGAAAATGTCGTCTAATTGCGTGGAAATGAATTACCTAATTATATTTGAGAAAATGATCGATGGTCTAACCAATTGGAATTTGATTTGATTCTCTCATTTATTCTCTCAGAAATGCTTTTGTTGATTTTCTTTCATTCTAATAAAACACACATTTGATATTAATTGAACAGTTTAAGCCTAAGCATTCTTTTTTAAGTTTTGCGTGTCAAAAATACCAATTGAGCCATTAAGGAAAAATTTAGTTGGTCATTGATTGGGTAATACTGCAGAATTGCGGTCCCGAGGAAAAATAAATTTAAATTTTTTTCTTGTCTTTTCTTTTGTCTATGTATGTATGATTTTTTCGGGTTCATGGCAATTCGTACAATCGGCATTTTTTATAAAAGCTTAGAATACGCATAAGCTTTCGGATTAAGCTTAGGCTTTATTTTGTAAAAAAATTTTTTGTACGAGCGGTACTTATGTCGTTTACAGCCCATAAAAAAGTAAATTTTAAATCAATTTATAAACATTTCGAAGGGGTTTTCGGGGTCGCTGATCACGAATCTGAGACCCATTTTGACCAACTTTGAATCCCGGACCCGAATTCGAACAAAAAGTCGAAATTTCCAATTTTTCAAAAAATCATTTTACGGTACGAAAATAACAAAATTGCACAATTATACCGCTGCGAGCGTTGATTTTGTCTGTGTTTGTCTGGAATTTTGGTGAACTTTTGTTATTTTCGCATCGTAAAATTTGAAAAATTGGAATTTTCGATTTTTTGTTCGAATTCGCGTCCGGGATTCAAAATTGGTCGAAATGGATGTCAGATTCGTGATCAGCGACACCGACAACCCCTTAGAAATGTTTATAAATTGATTTATAAATTTTATTTTTTTTATGGACTGTAAACGACATAAGTACCGTACAAGCTGCAATTGACCCGATTTTTCATCAAGTCTTTGAATCGATTTTTAAGGATGTGAGAATTTTTGAAAAGTCTCGGATTTTGTGTCTCGAGGTTTTCGGATTCGGGAGTAAGTCGCGAATCTCAGGAACTTTTCGGTAAGCATTGACCATTGATCATTCTCTACTCCAGCGGATATTTTGAACATTTTTTTAACGAACTGGAAATTGTCATTAATAATATCTAGTAATTGTGTGACTAAAAAATTGACAGCCTAAAGTCAGCAGGGATTTGTGGTTCTAGTCGGTTTTACGCGCCCCATGACATTTTACGTGTCCCATCACATTTTACGCGTCCCATCACATTTTACGCATCCTATGGCATTTTATGCGTTTAAAAAACATGTTTTCGAACCGTCATCAGTCGAAACTTTATACCTTCCGAATCGTCTAATTGTTCTTGATTGTATAGATTATCGAAATGTTTGAAAGCACCCTATGCACACTTAATAATGTCAACACAAAGTTACTAATATAAAAAATTATAAAAAGCCAAGCCTAGGCTTAAGCCTAAAGCTTAGACCTAGTCTAAGGCATTGTTTGAGTTGTCTTTGCATGAGTTGTTATTATAACTTAGATTTACAACATATTTTTAAAAGACTACAGCTGAATACCGGACGAAAAAATAGTTTCCTCTTATTTGTTAGTTATTAAGACGGCTAAAATACCATGGATTAGGGATGGCGCGGAATTACAATCTCCGAAAATTTTTGGGGCATAGTAATGCCATCCCTGCCATGGACACAAAATGCCATGGGACGCGTAAAATGTGATGGGACGCTTAAAATGTGATGGGACGCGTAAAATGTTGTTGGGACGCGTAAAATGTCATGGGACGCGTAAAGTGTCATGAGACGCGTAAAACCGACTAGAACCGAATTTGTTATGCCAAGGCATTTATTGGGTTGGGCCGCGAATATGCCCAAGCTTTTACCGTTGTTTTTATTATTAGCCATTTTATCTTCGATTAATTAATTACTCACAATTGAATTTCACATATATATGTACATAAAATACAATGGAAATGGACGCATTTGCGGAGCAAGCAAAAGTCAAATACAAACAGACAAATAATTAGACAAATATTTTAATGGCAAAGTGCCAACATAATTTCGGTCAGACAATCGCATCAATTAATTAATTCATTTCTTCTGCTGATCACTCGATCCGGGAGAAGCGTCGTCGAGAAGACTGAAAAAACGATGATTCGATTGCAAATTATAATATAAGTCAATTCAATTTTTATTAATTCATTTTTATGAGTCCAATCAACAAAACAACTAACTATCCTTGAGTTTATTTTGTACCATAATTCTGTCCATTTCAAAACAAACCGTACATTTTTGGATACAAATTGAAAGCACAAAGTTTAAGCAAAATTATCGACGATTGGACTCATAAAATGATTAAGCACTTTAAATTTTATTCACCCGTCATCATCGTATCCGCCGTCTCTGATCCGAATGTCAATTGGGTTCCGTCGAGCACTTAATTCTTTCCAAACATTTTCCCAATTTGTTCCATCCCACGCAATTGGACAACGGAAGAGGCAAAAATCATTTGCTGATGACTGTCCAAGTGCCAATTTCTCCCCCGTAACTTCGTTGATCAGATCAATTGGCACAACAAAGTCAATTGGAGAAGACGGCGGAAAGAAAAAATAAACGCGAAAAGTAACCGGCGAAGAAGCATTGGAAAATGCCTAAAAATGGGACAAAAAACATTAGAGAAAAACTAATTAAATAGGGATAATCACCGCTTTAAACTGTTCCATCGTTGACGACCATTGATCCACCGAAAAGTCATGCAAATGCAACACCTTTGGCAGACTGTTCGGACAAGGCGTAAACAGCCATTTGACCACCGCTTGGCCATCCGACGCATTGGCACTTTCTTCGGCCGGAAATTCCGGGAGAATGGCATCTTTGAAAATGACAGTGTGAAGTGATGGACAATCGTTGAGCAATGACGGGGCCAATTGGCGGAAACGACGAAAAGCGATGGTATTCAAATATATCACAACAATGGAGTCGCGAAGCATTGGCAAAACGTTGAGCAAAACAAATTCCGAAACGCAAACATTTTCAGTGATGACCAAGTAAATTGAAGAAAAGGCGAAAATACGGCGAAAACGGTGGAGAAAAGCGACGGCATTTTGATCGATGTAACTGAAAAGCAGAAAATTTAGACGAAAAATTCCAATTTAATCAAATTTTTACAAGATATGAATGTGTCTGAATCCGATGACTTTGTTCGGCAACGGATTTTGCGGGATTGGCAATGGATTTTCATCGGAATTGACAATTTGCATTTGCTTGGTGCCATTGTCTCCAATTTCGTGGCAAATTTGCATTCCGCCCAATTTCCATTTGCGTGTTTTGAAGGGTAAAATTGAAGAATATGTGTACCAAACCAAATTCGACGAATGATATGTCATTCGACGCCTCTCGGTCTATAATGCTCGAATCCGAAAGAATTTTTTGGCGGAAACCACTTTGAGCCGAGTTATGGGCCCGGGACTGAAGTGGCCAAATGGCTGTGGGACTGAACCGTCCAAAGCCTTAAAACGCATAAAATGCAATAAATAGATATCATTCGCTTCCTCTCGGCATGTAAAGGATGGATCCGAAAGAATTTTTGATCCAAACGAAAATTGACAAAAGTTATGGGTCCTCAAAAATTGACCCTCATAAAAAAATTGTAATGGGTCGATTCCTCTTGGTTTATAATTGCCAGGAATCCATTTCTTAGGGCGCGCAGCGCCCGCCTTAGCGAGCATGCGAAGACGGAGCAAGTAGTGGGGCGAGACGGAGGGCGGAGGAAGACGTCTGACGAGCGCCACAGGCGGTTGACTGCGGGGGCCCGAAGGGCCCCCGCCAATCAGTCAACCGCCTGCGGATCACGCGCGGACTTCTTCCGTAGCCCGTAGTCTCGCCCCACCTACTGGCCGCCGTAGTCGAGTGTGCGGTGTTATGGCCAAAATACACTCACCAATTCACTTTTAGTTTGAACAATTCAGTCCCTTACAAACTTTTTTATCAGGGTGATTTTTTGAGGTTTTGAGGACCCATAACTTTTGTCAATTTTCGTTTGGATCAAAAATTCTTTCGGATCCATCCTTTACATGCCGAGAGGAAGCGAATGATATCTATTTATTGCATTTTATGCGTTTTAAGGCTTTGGACGGTTCAGTCCCACAGCCATTTGGCCACTTCAGTCCCGGGCCCATAACTCGGCTCAAAGTGGTTTCCGCCAAAAAATTCTTTCGGGTTCGAGCATTATAGACCGAGAGGCGTCGAATGACATATCATTCGTCGAATTTGGTTTGGTACACATATTCTTCAATTTTTCCCAAACATAAATACACAAATAAATTATATTACAATTATGAATCCAAAAAAGGGTCGCTCGATCATTTCTCAAATAATAAATCCATTCATTCATTGCGCTGAGTGGTAAAGATGGAATTACTTACTGTATCGTAAGGGCATTGGAATCTAGGCGCCCACACGCAGAACATCGAAAGAACTTGGCGCTCCGCTAAGGCGCGGAATAAAAAGCATTCTGGCACGCATCGACAGATGCTTGACAGCTATCTGTGCGAGTTTTTGTGGCGGGCAAATGTGAAGAGAAATGAAGCTGACCCATTTAAGGAGATTTTGAGCACAATTTGTGCATACATGCCACCAAATTAGCCTATTGCGTATTTCTTGGCGGTTTGGCCAATATTTTGTTGATTTTATGCTTGTTGAAAAAAAAACTCCATTTTATGAGTTCGGGTTATTTAATTGGATAAAATGGATGCCATATCCGTATTCAGCGACTTCGAAAACCCCTAAAAATATGTTTACATTGAAATTTTGAATTTTTGTTCGATTTCGGGTTCGGGGTTCGGAATTTTGTAAAATAAAGGTCATACTCGTGATCAGCGCCACAAACTACCCTAGAAATGACTTTTTATTTGTAATAAGGGCAGGGATGCGATCGCCAAAACCCAAAAACCGGGCGCGCGAGTTGAAAAACCCGGCAAAAACCCGGCAAAAAACCCGGCAATTTTTTAAGCCAATTATTCTCTGTAAAAAAGGTCAATAACATTTAAACAATATATTTATCACCGCTTTTCACCTGTTTGAGCAAATTTGGCATTGAAAGAAAATAATTGTGAACATTTAGGCACGAAATTTTTGAATTGAATTTGATTGAAATTAATGAGTTTAACAAAGGCATGCCCATCCTGTTTCTCTCGTCCGTTTTTTTCAACCGCGTAACCAATTGCGTTGTTGCAAATGTGGCTTGAACAGCCAATGCCAACAAGATTTGTCTTTTCTAAAAGTCGATAAAGCTTAAAATGAAACTTAATACCCACTTTGGGTCAGAAAATGAAAAAGATTGTTTCGTCCTCTCCGCTCTCGTCCACCAAAATTTGCGGTTGTATTATCGGCACACAGGGACACAAAATGAGCCAAAGGGAGTCCACAGCGGTCCAACAAACTCGTCAGCAACGCTTCCATGTCGACGGGTTTTTCACTTGTCTCGGAACACACTTCAAGAATGCCTGTTTTTGTCTCTCCGTGCCAATATCTGCAAATGTCTTTCAATGTTTTTTGATGACCTCTAAATTTATTTTACCTGATCACAATTGCATAATAACGAATGTTGTCCATTGACGTTGAGTCAATCCCGATCGAAAAGCGCCCTGTTCCTTTGATCTCATCCAAAAGAATGTTTAAAAAATGGGGTCAATGGCAACTCGTACAAAGGCAACTCGTACAAAGGCAACTCGTACACAGGCAACTCGTACAATAGGCAACTCGTACACAGGGCAACTCGTACACAGGGCAACTCGTAAAAAAAAAATTTCTAAGAATTTTCAACTAAAACTTAGAATTTTTAGATTAAAAAAACTCTAAGTGGATTTTCTAGCTAGAAAAACTTTTTAAAACACTTAAATTTTCAAAAAATTTAAGAACTTTTAAAAAAATCAGCTAAAAACTTAGAAAAAAAAACTTTAAAGAATTTTTTTAATGTTTTTCTAGGCTATAAAACTCTTTTAGATTTTTTTAATCTAAAAATTCTAAGTTTTAGTTGAAAATTCTTAGAAATTTTTTTTTGTACGAGTTGCCCTGTGTACGAGTTGCCCTGTGTACGAGTTGCCTATTGTACGAGTTGCCTGTGTACGAGTTGCCTTTGTACGAGTTGCCTGTGTACGAGTTGCCTTTGTACGAGTTGCAATGACACCTAAAAAATGTGGGCTGATCACTCCTTAAAAATTGGTTTTTCTCGGAACCAGAATTTGTACTCACCCCGAATTAATGCCGTTGTTTTTCCACGTTTTGATGCAAATTCAATCGCAGCCGGATCGGCAGAAAAAACCACACCAAAAAGTTCAGATGAACAATTAGCGGAATTCATTGAAAAATTGTGACGAGCACAATGGTAGGCCAAAGTTAATTCTGCCGCGAGACAACGTTTCTCTTCAGAGGCCTTAATTATAAAGAATTAGATTAATTACTGAGTCCCAAAATGAACTACCGATTTTAGCTTGACAAAATCGGTTAAAGGCACGCTTCTGTTAAATTCTGCCAAATTTTTTTTGTGCTTGGTGGTTTTGATGTGTTCCGTGATTGCTTTTTCTCCCATTTTTTGTATTTTGTAATTTTGGTCACACCTTTGCAAAAAAATTTGTCAATTCCTTTGTTGCTTTTTTGGATGGAATCGGCCTTGAATTTCTCCGCGTATTTAGCATCATAATTTGATAGTCCTCCGCCAGGCTTTTTGTGAGAATATTTCCTCTTTTTTGGAGATGTGACCTAAAATATAATAATTACAAAAGTACATTTGCTAAAATTCACCCCAAACTCATCACTCGAGATTGAAACGGCTAAATCAGAAATTGCTTCCTCAGCACTTGAAATTTGTTCATCGAAATTTTGAGTTGAAGATGATTGTTATAAAGTAACATTGGAAATGAAATCAGAAATAGATTTTTGCGACATTCTGCTAAGCTAGAGACTAGAGATCGAATAAAATAAACCTGAATAATGAACGTTAGCTATAGTTAGCTCTTAATTTTGGTGAAATGTTTAATAAAATTCAAATAAATGAGTATAGAACAGGAAACCCGGCAAAAAAACCAAAACCCGGCAAAAACCCGGCAATTTCAAAAACCCGGCAAAAACCCGGCAGGGACCCCAAAAACCCGGCAAATGCCGGGTTTACCAGGTAAAATAACACCCCTGAGTTTGGACCAAATTAGAGCAGTTCTATTAATAAAAGAATGGGATGTTTTAGAGCATTGTGATTTTAACACAACTTTACGTCTTAAATTGTATGGAAAGTGATCGGAAATTAAAGGAAAAATATCTTTTTTGAGATGGGTTAAACCATTAATGATTTTAAATGCTTGGACTAGGTCTATAACTTTTCTTCTTTCCTCTAAAGATTGTATCTTGAAAAAACTGAGACGTTGTTGGTAGGGAATATAAGGTAATCTACATTTGAAGAGAGCAATTTTTGTAAAATATTTTTGACATCTTTCAATTTTAATGACATCCTTTTTTAACTTAGGATTCCAAATTTCAGGTGCGTATTCAAGGAGGGGGCGAATGTACGTCTTATAAACAGTAGTCCATACCCGAATTGAGCGGGATTTTAGAAATTTGGCTATATATCTGATCCTTAAATAAGCAGCCTTAGTAATTTTGAAATAGTGATCAGAAAATTTTAGCTTATTATCAATTAAAATACCCAAATCATTGATCGATTCAACCTCATTGATAATTTTGTTGCATAATTTGTATTGTTGTTTAGAGTTGTTTTTGCCAAAAAATATAATAAATGTTTTATCGGGTGAGATTTTTAAACCATTTAAACTGGCCCAATTTTCAATGTTTTGTAAAGCTGTGTTTAGCTTAATGCGCTCATTTCTTTTTTTGTATGAAACATATAGTTTCACATCATCTGCAAAAAGCTTAACTTTTATTTCCGAAGGAATAACCTTCGGAAGATCATTTATATAGATCAGAAACAACAGTGGGCCTAAAACTGATCCCTGTGGAACACCAGACTTAATCGGATAAGATTTTGAATATTTGTTATTAATTTTTACCGTATAAGTTCTTTCCTTTAAAAACTCAGATAACCAATTAAGCAGTTTTCCCTTAATTCCGATATTATCCAACTTTTGAACCAAAATGTGATGAGGAAGGGAGTCAAAGGCTTTTTTAAAATCCACATAAACACAGTCAATATTTCTGTTACCATATATGCTGTCATACCAATCCTCAAGTACAGAGATAAGTTGAGTATTGGTAGAGCGTTTTTTAACGAACCCGAACTGGTGTTCAGATATTAATTTATTTTTATGAAGAAAATCGTATATATGCCTTGCTAAAATTTTTTCAAAAACCCTACAGAGACAGCAGGTAAGAGAAATAGGTCTGTAATTATGTGGATCATTTCGGTCACCTTTTTTAAAGAGTGGTATAACAATGGATTTTTTCCAAATATCAGGGATCTTGCCTGTATCCATTGATAGTCTAAAAAGTTCCGAAATAACCGGTGTAAGAGGAAGGTAACAGTTACGTAAAAATTTAAAGGAAATTTCATCAGGGGAAGTAGATTCTCTATTCGGTAAAGTCCTCAGCATACAGGATATTTCACCTGCATCAAATTCAATATCAGAAATGGTTGGATAATTAGAATTAGAGGAAGAATTGATAATTGGTAAAATACCTGAGTTTGAAAAGGAATCTTGAAAAATTTTAGCAAATATTTCTGCTTTTTCAGAATCCTCAAATACAATTTTATTATCATGGAATAGAGAATTAATCTGATTACAATTTTTATTAAATTTTCTCATATATTTATAGATAGCATTTCTTCCTTTATTTAATATTTTATTTTCGTTATTAACAGAGAAGTTATTTACTTGTATTTTTATATGGAGGGAAATGCTATCGTATAAAGGCTTATATTTAATTGGATCAATTTTTTGTAATTTAAAAAGTCTGGCTTTTTCCTTAATAAATAGTCTAAGACTGACCGGGTAGTTAGGCTTTCTTGGTTTTTGTCCAATATTTATTTTAGGCAAATAATAATCAAAATTTCCCCTAGTGATTTCATAAAATTCTTTAAACTTATCTTCAATTCTGAATTTTTGTAGTATATTGTTGTGTAAGATTGAAGATAAGTTTAAGTTTAGTAGGTTTATTTTAGTATGATTGTAATTACGTACATAAAAATCTTTGGATTTAATTTTGTCATGGGGAAAAACTAAGGAAAAATTTGTGGTAAGATGGTCAGAACTGAATAAGTCTTCGATTATAAGGTCCTTAATGAATTCTTGCCTCGTGGATAAAACCAGATCAAGCCATGAACTACCTCGAGTGGGATCATTTGTCCCTAAGAATAAGCCATACTTATAGAAAAATTCACAAAAAATAGTTCCATTAACCGATTTGGCCTGTGGTGTTCCACTTAACCAGCAAATGTCGCGTGAATTCAGGTTTAAATCTCCCATCAATATAAAATTTTCTTCAACATAATTACCGATAAGGTTGAAAATTTTTTTTGTAAAGTTAATAGAAGTACTGGGCGGTCTATAAAGTAAAGCTATTCTTAATTTCTTTGCCCCTTGTATTTGTATAATTAACAGTTCACAATTATATCTAGAGCAGCTCAAATTAGCAAAAGTATTAATATTGTTTCTTATAAGTATCATTACTCCTCCCCCTCTTTTTAGGGTTCGGTTTGATTCATATATTTTATAAAAATCATTGATAGAGGGATTAAAGGGGAGGGGTTCAGAACCCCAAGTTTCTGTAAGAAGTACAATATCAAAATCCTTTTGTTTAATTAGAGCTGTTGTTTCTAAGAGCTTATTATTTAAGGATCTTATGTTAGACATACAGCCATAAAGCGAGGGGGTTATTTGTCTGTTACAAGATTTAAAATTTTTCGTAACCTTAAAAGTGCCCTTTAAAGTGAGGTTTTCTGCCTCGTGAGTGGTCACCCGAAACTAGAGTGCCACGGGACCGGGAATTTTTGCCAAAACCGGGACCGGGACTTGCCGGGACCTGAGAAGCCGGGACCGGGACCTCGATTTTTTTCGGGACCGGGAACCGGGACCAACCGGGACTTTTTAAAAATTCAAAAAAATTCAAAAAATTTTTAAAAAATTCAAATTTTAATTTATTTCACTTGAAAATAATACAAAATTAAATTTTTATTTTGTTTTTTATTTAATAAAATCCAAAAGTTAAAGCATAATTAAATTAATGAAAATTTTCAAACTAAATTTATTTAAATTATTTTAAAAATACCTAATCATTTTTGGACTAAATGATCGAATATTATTAGGAATTTATATTACTTTTCTGATCATTTTTTTCGGCGCGCTTTTTCCAAAAAACTAGTGTGGAGAAAGGGGAGACCGGCGGTGCCGATAGGCGCCGCCGGGGAAAATTTTGAAAATTTGAGTGCAATTTGTTAACAGATTATCAACAAAAAGGCAAGTTTTTTGGATTTATTAGGCTCAATTTGTACGTATTTTCATTTAAAATATAACAAAATATGTATAAATATAAAAAAAACTATGAGAAATCATATTTTCGATAGGAAAACCATGAGTATACAAAAAGAAAATTCAAAATATCTTAATTTCCGTAGAGGGATTGAACCAGGGGAAAGAAGAAGACAAAAGTCAAGGGGAATAGCCACTAGGCCATTTGCACAATTGGTTGCGACACTCTTAAAGAATATTTTTAATCATTTTTTTAATATTTTTTCCTTTGACTCCAATTTTCATCACTAATTTTCCAATCAGACCCCCATTCTTACCAGTGCTTGTTTTTCCCGGTTCCCGGTTGCCCTACCGGGACCGGGACCTGAGCTTTTCAAAATCCGGGACCGGGACCTCGGATGACCGGGAATTCCCGGGCCCGGGCCCTACCGGGACCGGGACCTGAGCTTTTCAAAATCCGGGACCGGGAACCGGGACCGGGACCTCGGATGACCGGGAATTCCCGGCCCGGTCCCGTGGCACTCTACCCGAAACACATCAAAAAGATTTGTTATGACAAATACATTTGAAATTGGGGTCGGATTTAAAGGAGGGAATATCATTCCGGGCAAGCACATGCCCCGCATAAACAATATAATCACAGGAAGGGTCATTTTCGCGTTGAGTTTTACAAAGTGAAATAAGTCGGGCACGGTCATTGAGATCACTTTTTGACAGGGAGGGGCGCAACAAAACTTTGGAAAATTTGTTAAAATTTTTGATTTTGTTTTTGTTGCGCAAAAAACAAATTGGTATGGAATTTGGTCGGGAGTTCAACTTTGAGCAACCTTGGTCGTCCGCCGGGTTGTTTTTTGCCCATTCTGTACACTTGGGTTGGTAGACATTCAACTTCACAGTGGTCCATCAGTTCTTTGACATTCGCCAAGTCCTCGGTTGCACGTTGCGTTGGCGTTGGCGTTTGCTTTCTGGTAGCTGTGCGATGACCACGCTGTGCTGTCGCCGTTCCTCGTCGAAGACCATGTTCGGGTTTCTTTCTCCGTCCTGTTCGCGTACCATGGTGACCAGCTAGCGGCACATCCCGACCATTTGGTTCACCAGTCCCAACATTGCGGACGCCCATGGAGGCGCATCAGTGAGATGTTCAATGTGCAATTGTTCGATAGATGAAGCGGCATTGTCCAATTGCTGCACAATTCGCTGTTTTTTGGAGCTAATTGGGGGGGGGGGTAATGACGGAGGGTCTGCGGCGGGAAATTGAATCCATTTTGTTGATTTTTCAAAATCTCAAACTTGGGTAATTAAACCTAAAAAAAAAAAAATTTGGAACGCTTCACGAATTTGCGTGTCATCCTTGCGCAGGGGCCAATGCCAGAATAAATACCTAATTAGGTAATTGTCTTTGAAAAATCCCTTTCTAAACAACAAACCAAACAGCTTAAATTTTTATAATCACTGAAAATGAACGAAAACTTTACAAAGTTTATTGGTTTTCAATATTTTCGATTCTTTCGACCTTTTCCATTTTTTGTTTCATAAATTTTTCCGTCTATCTGTGCTTTTCGATTTTCGCCGAATATTTTTTACGAAATTGTCTCGGAAGCCCATACGATTGATCAAATTAACTCCCCCTCCGCCGCCCAATTCTTCCTTCTCTTTAAAAAAATGGCTCAAAATTTGTAGCAGCACATTTTGGTCTTAATAAGTTATAATTGCAAAAAAGGAATTGTTTTTTTTAAAGTCAGAAATGTGATTTGTGCTTACTAATTTTAATGTTTATTGCTTATTTGAACGGATAAATGTGAAAGAGTGGACAATGTGAAAAATTCTGCGCTAATATTTTAGTATAAAAATGCTTTTTTTTTCTTCTCCTCCTCCTCATTCCATTCATTCATTCTTCCTATTTTTCTGGTCATTTTAGTTGCTGCAAATGTCTTCAGAAATTCTGTAGGTTTATTATTTTCAAAACAAATTGTTGAAAGTTTAGCTTCATTGGCCTCAAAAAGGTTCAAATTAGCTAAAATTTCCCTTTGGATTCCTTCGCTTGATGCTTTTCCTTTTTCTAATTAATTAATTCATTTTCAGTTGGTGTGCCGTGTTTCTTCTTCTGTTGGTCGGCTTTGCCACCATTCTTTGGTTCTTTTTGGGCCATGTCAAAAAACGACGACGTCCTCACAAAAAAGAAATGTAAATAAATAGACAAAAAATTTAAAATATTTCTTAAAATTTCTCCAATTTTTCAGCTTTATCTGCAGCGATTGTTGGCTTTTGGTGTTCGATTTTCTTGCGCCTTCTCAGCTCGGCCTCGAAATTGCACTGATCAATCGCCGCTTTGACTGCATCGTCGACGAACACTTCAAAACACGCAAATGGAAATTAGGCAAAATGCGAATTTGCCACGAAATTGGAGAGAATGGCACCAAACAAATGCAAATTGTCAATTCCGATGGAAATCCATTGCTAATTCCGCAAAATCCGTTGCCCAACAAAGTCATAGGATTCCGAGACATTCAGATCATGTAAAAACTGATTAATTTGTAATTTTTCGTCTAAATTTTCTGAATTTCAGTTACATCGATCAAAATGTCATCGCATTTCTCCGACGTTTTCACCGTTTTTTCGCCATTTGTGCAATCGATTTGGACATTACCACTGGCAATGACCGCATTTTGGAATTTATTTTGCTCAACATTTGGCCAATGCTTCGCGACTCCATTTGTGTGATGTTTTTGAGCTCCATCGCTTTTCGCCGATTGCGTCAATTGGCTCCGTCACTTCTCAGCGATTGTTCATCCCTTCACTTTGTCTCTTTCAATGATGTCATTTTCGAATTTCCGCCCGATGAAAGTGCCAATGCGTCGGATGGACAAGCGGTGACCAAATGGTTGTTCACGCCCCGTTTGGATGGTATGCCCAAGTGGTTCAGATGCTCTGTTAATTCAACGGATGAGCAATGGTCGTCAACGATGGAACAAATCAAAACGGTGATTATCCCTATTTAATTGGTTATTCGATGATTCTTTTGTCTCATTTTTAGGCATTTTTCAATGCTTCTTCTCCGGTTACTTTTCGCATTCGCTTTCTGTCGTCTTTTCCGCTTGACTCCGTTGTGCTATTTGATCTGATCAACGCAGTGACTGGGGAGCAATTGACATTGAAAATATATGAAAATGATTTTTGGCTCAGCCGTTGTCCAATTGCATGGGACGGGAGGAAATGGGAAAATGTGAGAAAGGAAATGATTGTTCGAACGAATCCAATTGACATTTGGATCAACGATGGCGGATTCGACGACGGGTGAACAATTTAAAATGCTTAATGATTTCTCTTTTTTGTTTTATGAGTCCCATCGACAATTGCTTAAACTTTGTGCTTTAAATTCTTTTCCAAAAATGTACGGTTTGTTTGAAATGGACAGAATTATGGTACAAAAACTCAAAGAATAGTTAGTTGATTTGACTCATAAAATGCCAATGACTTATAATTTGAAATGGAGTTAATCATCGTTTTTCAGTCTTCTCGACGACGCTTCTCCCGGGTCGAGTGATCAGCAGCAGAAATGAATTAATTAATCAATTAATTGGTGCGATTATGATGACCGAAATGATATGTTGGTGGTAGCCAGCTTTCTCGCAAATGCTTCCATTTCTATTGTATTTTACGTATATATTTGAATCATGTGAATAATTAATTGTTGATAAAATGGCTAATAATAAAACGGTAAAAGCTGCGTATATAGAGAATGATCAATATGAATGCTTACCGAAAAGTTCCAGAGATTCGCGACTTACCGCCGAGTCCGAAAACCCCGAGACACAAAATCCGAGACTTTTCAAAAATTCTCACACCCTTAAAATCGCTTAATCTTTTTATAAATTAATTTTTAATGCGAGATTGATAAGAAAATATGAAAAAACTCGATGAACAATTTAGTGCTCATTTCGTTGGACCTAACGGTTTTTCAGAAAAACTTTCCCAGCCCCCTAGAATTTTGTTCGCATTTTTCTTCTGTCCACCATCTGCTGGTCACTGTGCCGTGATTCCATTCAGCACTTTTTCTGATGGTCAACCCTCATAAAAAGTGGGCGGTAGGATTTGGTTTGCAAAATTTCTCATAATAAATCGTGAAAGCTTCTTCAAAGGGTTTCTCTCGATCACTCTGCTGAGAAATATGTATAAGCAATCCGTTAAATATTCACACATTTTTTTATTGCGTTAATGAGCAGATAATTAGAAAACCCCGAAACCCAACCAATTTGGTGCACTCCGACGGACCCGTCTATCCCCGACAAATGCCGACCCCGACTTTTCCAACGGTGCTGGGACGTTAGTCAAACAACCATCAAATCAGACATTTGACATTTTCATGTATTTTATCGGTTACTTATAAAAAATCAATTACCTAAGTAATAAATTTAAATATTATTAAAAAACTATTCATAATAATAGTATTTTTAATTTGAAAATACATAAAGTATTGGAGCAAAAATTTTTTTTTTTAAATTTTGTAGAAAATTTTTACTAACTCTAGGAATTGTTTTTCGAAAATTTCCCCAATTTTCAGTTTGTTTTAGGGTCTTCAGATCACCATGAAGGAGTGATCTGGTCAAGTAGGTGTAAAAACTTTTTTGATCAGCTCAAAAGTAATTCGGTCAGGGTCGTTTTCGTACCGCCATTTTCGTACCACCGTTTTCGTACCGCTGTTTTCGTACCGGGACGTTTTCGTACCATCCATTTTCGTACGGGGGACATTTTCGTACGAGTTCTTGTACAAACGTCAGATTCAATTAGAAAAACTTAAGAACTAATAGAACCAAAATGTTATCATTTATTTCCTATTCATAAAATTTAATGTAGAAAATTTAACAAAATAACAAAATTCCGGGACAAACTAGGGTCGCATCTCATAGTTTCGGGAATTCACTGCATTTTTATCGATCGAAATTTTTATCTTTCGGAATTTTCTTTGTATTTTTAGGCATGTTCTTCACTAAAATTCAAATTTTGCCTCAAAAAGTCAAACTCCTCCATTTAGAGTTAGCGAAAAAAAAGTCATTTGACATAAATTCCCAGCCCTAGTAATTACTTAAAGATTAAAAAAATAATATGAATGCAATTTTTTTTGCATATCCACTCGTACGAAAACGGCGGTACGAAAACGTCTCCGGTACGAAAACGGCGGTACGAAAACGTCTCCAGTACGAAAACGGCGGTACGAAAACGGCGGTACGAAAATGGCGGTACGAAAACGGCGGTACGAAAACGGCGGTACGAAAACGGCGGTACGAAAATGGCGGTACGAAAACGGCGGTACGAAAACGGCGGTACGAAAACGGCGGTACGAAAACGTCCTGTCCCGAAAGTAATTAGCATGAACTACACATATTTTAGAATTTTTGGCCCATAAAATATTGACTTTTTCAAATGTTTTGTCTGATTTGGGGATAATGACCAAATTTTGTTGATTTCTTACCGCAATTCTGCAGTATTACCCAATCAATGCCAACTTCATTTTCTTAAATGGCTCAATTAGTATTTTTGACACGCAAAACTTAAAAAAGAATGCTTACAATTAGGCATAAGCTGTTCAATTAATATCAAATGTGAGCCGAGAGTGGTCAATGTGAAAAAAGGAAAAATTCTGCGCTAATATTTTAGTATAAAAATGCCAATTTTCTCTTCCTCCTCCTCATTCCATTCTCTCATTATTCTCCCTACATTTCCGATCATTTTGTTGCTGCAAAAATTCACGGTAACCGTGACCGTGACCGTGATTCACGGCACACCTCTACTAATTGCCACAAAATGAACGGACGGTAATTAAAAATTACAAATTGATTTCATTTATTCAACTAAACTATTTTTTCTAATTTCAGCTGGGTTTGCAGCGATGTTTGGTTCGACACTTTTCCGTTCTTTGACCGTCCCCAACTCGGCTTCAAATTGGCAATTCTTTCGCCCCGTTTCAATTTGCTGGTGGACAAACATTTCGATTACAAAAGGGAATTGACAATTTGGCGAACAATAATGATTGGCAAGGACAGTGGGCAATCAGGGAGTTTACTGGTCCCATTTTAATTTTCTAGGGCTCAATATATTTAGCTATTTTCAAGATTTTTATGCTTAAAATTTAACAAATTTGTAAAATTTGCCCTCAATTTGGAAAAATTTATGTGCATATTTTTCACTTTTTATGTGCATATTTTGCAATTTTTGGTGCATATAATTCCGAACCCTAGTAATATTATAGAACGAAAGAATTAACAAAGCATTTATGATGAGAAAATAAACATCAAATTGCGACCGATCATTTCTCAAATATAATTCATTCACACTTCCGTACACTTCAGACGACATTTTCATTGCTTTAATCCGCTTCTTCTTCTTCTTCCACTGATGGTGGCGACAATGGCCTAAAATTAATTAATTGTTTTTAATTTCAACAAAATCAAAGATTGCTGTTGCTGTTCACTCACCCAATGGATTTATTGAAACTCCACAAATCAAAACTGATATTGTTCAAATTGGCATTGGCACCCGAATTTACGCAGTCTTCCCACTTAAGTGCCGTCTCCCCAATTGGGTACCGTTGTAACAGCCAATTATAAATTATTTCGTCGTTGAATGCTTCGGTCTTCTGTTTCAGTGTCAGTTTTTCATTCGTCCGTTCGTTCACCAATTCAAATGGTTCAGTTGGCATTGGTTCCACAGGCACAAAAAATTGAATATGGTAACTGACAGAAGTGGTGGCACGGCGAAATGCCTAAAAAAATTGGTAAAACAAAAACAATTTAACAAAAATATGGCGGGACACCTCTTTGATGTTGTTGACCCATTCGAAATTCAGTGGACCCAAATAATCATTGCAACACAATCGCTTCGGTTGTCCATTTTTGCTCGGAGTGTGTAACCATTTGGACAACGCTTGGGTAGCAGTTGCATTCAGCACATCAAAATCAGCAATTTCTTCGGGCAACAGATCACCAGAATCGATTGAATTCAACTGATTGAGATCAGTGAGAATTGTTGGCGAAGTGCGACGGCGCAAATTGTCCAAGGCTTCGGCATCGTGAAAGCCCAAATGACGAATGCTTTTCGCAAAAATAGGCCAAATTTGACGGACAAAAACATCCCAAATTTGCTGAACATCTTCGCCTTTGGTTGACCACACAGCAAACTCCAATTTGGTGCCACTTCTGTCCCAAATGTGCTTGTTGGAACGGAGAAATTTGATCACGGAATAGTCAATGTAGCTGAAGAAATATTAAAATGCTTTAATATATCAAAAGTTCTTTACTCTGCATAAAGGGAATGAAATCGAATTTTGTTGGGCAGCGAATGGTCCGGCAATGGAAATGCCACCCATTTGTCATCGACCCATACAGACAGTTTCGATTTTGGTCCTTCATCTTTTTCAATTCCGATTGGTCGCCAAATTGTCAATTCCGTTGCTTTTCCATCAAAATGCGTGTCCACCAAAACATCGAAACGGTCGGAAAGCAATGCCATTTTGAGTCCAAGTTGAGCATGGTCAAAAGATGGGAGAATATCCATCCAAACGTCGCTACAAATCCAACTGAAATTCGTAAAAATGTGTGGGTAAATGAACGATTTGTAATTTTAAAAAATTCCTTACCGTCGATTCATTTTGCGATATTCTGCACTCCCCAACTCTTTTTGACCTCTTTATATACCCTGAAAAACAAAAAATAAAGAAAAATTGGAATTTGATTTAATACTCTCATTTTAAGCATTTTGGTAATCGTTTACGTACGCTAATATTTTCGTATAAAAATGCCCTTGTTTCTTCTTTTCCTAATCATTCCATTCTCTCAATCGCCCATTTTTTGCAGTCATTTTGTTCCTGCAAATTGCTTCAGAAATTTTGGTTTTTTACCCAAAAATGCAAAATATCCAGAAATCAATTTTGCAAAATAAAGAGATTTTAATACAATTCAAATGTTTTTTTAAATTTATATTTACATTTTCCAACGCAATAATTCTACCCTTTGTGTGACATCATTTAAATACGACAAATTGTGCTAATTGCCACAAAATGAACGGACGGTAATTAAAAATTACAAATTGATTTCATTTATTCAACTAAACTATTTTTTCTAATTTCAGCTGGGTTTGCAGCGATGTTTGGTTCGACACTTTTCCGTTCTTTGACCGTCCCCAACTCGGCTTCAAATTGGCAATTCTTTCGCCCCGTTTCAATTTGCTGGTGGACAAACATTTCGATTACAAAAGGGAATTGACAATTTGGCGAACAATAATGATTGGCAAGGACAGTGGGCAATCAGGGAGTTTACTGGTCCCATTTTAATTTTCTAGGGCTCTTTTAAGGTGCTGAGCACGAATCTGGCCTAAAGATGTCCGAATCCGGGGTTCAGAATTGTCTTTTTGACCTCTTTATATACCAAAAAACAAAAACAAAAATGACAGGATTTGAAAGGGATGAGAAAAGGAAGATTAAAATGGTCTGCTGGCCAAAAATAATGGCCATAACACATTAGCGGAACCGCTCAGTTCGGCCCCCACGGTTCGGCCCCAGCATGTTTTTCCACTTAAGCTTTTTTCTTTGGCGTCCAAATCCATAAATCTTGGTATCATTCGAAAGCTCTTAACATGCTCTATTAGCTTTACATAAAGCGAAAAGTTTTTTAAGCCTAGAAAAAATTTATTAAGAAAAAACTTCAAAATTTTCAACTTTCTTGCAATTTTCATGTATAACTTTTTTGGTATTTGTCTAATCACAAAGCAATAACTTAGAAAAAGCTCAATTTGCGTCGTCTGATTTCGCCGACAATTCTCACTGATCTTGACCAATTGAATTCAATCGATTTCGCTCTTCAGTGCTCCAGCACAATTAATAATCAAATTCTGTCCAAATGGTTGCACACACCGAGCAAAGATGGACAGCCGAAGCAATTGCGTTTCCGTGCTTATTTGGGCCGACAAAATCTCGAATGGCTCAACATTACGAGAGGTGGTCGGCCATATTTTCATTAAATGACGACTAATTGATTGATTTAATTGCCCTTGATTTACGCTTTATTTTTGTTTAGGCACTTCGCCGTGCCACCACTTCTTCTTTTGTCAATTACACTGTTCACTTTACTCTGTCCTCGTCAAGAATTGTGCCATTTGAATTAGTGAACGAACGGACCAACGAAAAGCTGACATTGATGAATGAAGGATATTTTTATTGGCTGTTGAAGCGATGCCCAATTAGTGAAAAGGCGGCGACGAATCAATGGGAAAACGACGAAAATTCGGATGCCAATTTGAACAATATTCAATTTATTTTTTGGGGCGGCAGTAATTGCATTGGGTGAGCAGAAATAACAATTTTTGAAATAGTCGAAAATTTAAAAATTATTTTAGGCCATTATCGCCATCAGCGGAATAAGAAAAAGAAGCGGATCAAAGCTACGGAAATAATTAATTAATTATATTTGATGAAATGGTCAATCTCATTAATTGGAATTTGATTTGATGCTTTCGTTTTCTCTCGTCGGAAATGCTTTTGTTGATTTTTTCGTTCGAATATACAAAACTTAAATTTATTTGCTTACTTTTTTGTGTGAGAATTTCTTGGTACCAATTGAAAAGGGAAAATATTGATCATATGGCCCAGAATCCAAAATGCTTTAAGTCTAGAGATCGGAATTTTGAGAAAATACGGATCGGGATCGGGATTACGGACTAGGCACACATACGGATTACGGACTAAAAATCCCGAAAATCCGTAGTCCGTAAAAATCCGTATCCAGGAAAAATACGGATACGGATTTTTTAAAATTTTTTTTATATTCAATAAAAAATACCCCCCACCTCTGCCGAGGCCAAAATTTTTACGGAAAAAATGCTCAAAAATGTTTTCTTACACGACCATTTATTGCTTTTCACCCCACTTTTTTTTGCGGCGAGCTTTTTCAAAAAACTTTTTTAGGAACCGGCGGTGCCTATAAGCGCCGCCAGGAAAATTTTTATAATTTGATTTTAACTTGATAACAGATTTACACAAAAAAAAATTTTTAACCATTTCATGGATTTCGTTGACAAATATTCATAAAAAATATTTATAATTTGAAAAATTTACAAAACCAAGTTCGTAAAAAATTTAGAAATTGAAAAACGAAATTCATTTCTTAAAAAAATTTACAAATTGAAAAAAATGAAATAGAATTTCGTAAAAGTTCAATGAAATGCAATTCAATAACGTAAAGGTTTGAGTTTTTTGCACAAAAATTTTGCTTTTTTCCAATTTTTTCGATTTTTGCCAAAAATTTTACGAAATAGACACTCGCCAATTCAAAGTATTGGCGAATTGACTGCACAAAATTTAAAAATATAATCCATTTCACATTAAAACGCCAAAAAAAAAAAATCCGTAATCCGTATCAAGAATTGTACGGATCGGGATCGGGATTACGGACTAGGCACCCATACGGATTTACGGATTAAAAATCCGTAAAATCCGTAGTCCGTAAAAAATCCGTATCGGCCGAAAAAAATACGTATTACGGACTACGGATCCGTAAAAATCCGTATACGGATCCTGTCCGTATCCGATCTCTAAACTAAACTAAGAAAAACTTTATTTATGTTGTGAAAAAAATAAGCAAAAATGATCAAATATTTTTTATTTTTTCAATTTGATCGCTATAAAATATAAATTTTAAGCAGGAAAAACTGTAGTTGATTGGACCGAAGGTGGGCGAAATTTTTTTTTTTTGGTGTGAAACGGAGAAAAAAAATCAACCTGAAACGGTTTACCTCAGTTGGGCGCGCACGTTTGGGCGCGCACGGTTGGGCGCCAGCATGTTTTTCCACTATAACTTTATAGAACTTTTTTCTTACTCATCCAAATCCAACATTGTTGGTATCATTCAAAAGCTTAACATGCTTAGAAACTTTTTTTAAGCTATTGCTTCGCGATTAGACAATTACCAAAAAAGTTATACATGAAAATTGCGAAAAAGTCGAAATTTTGAAGTTTTTTCTTAATAAAATTTTTTCTAGGCTTAAAAATCTATTTGCTTTTTGTATGGCTAATAGAGTATGTAAAGAGCTTTCGAATGATATCAAGATTGCTGGATTTGGATAATAAATAAAAAAGTTATAGTGGAAAAACGTGCTGGCGCCCAACCGTGCGCGCCCAAACGTGAGCGAGTCCGACCTGAAAATATAATATTTCGGCAAAATGTCGCCAATTAAAAAATGAACATAATGCCATAATATTTATAAATGATTAATTTCAAAAATCTTTTTGAAATATCTTTGCATTTTTCGAAAAATTCAGCGTAAAATGTAATTTTAATGCATACAATGTCATAACCCTACTGATCATGATTCAGGCTGGCATCTCGATTCCGGCCAATTATCGAATCCCCGACTAAGAAAACCAATAAATTGGTTTTGGGGCCTCCGATAAACATTTATCACCAAATTCCGATTGAACATCTCAAAAATGATCGACCATTTTTCAAGTATATTGAACAAAAATTCAAAACAATCAGACAAATGTAAGAAGCAACAAAAGCATTTCTGAGAGAATAAGCATCAAATCCATTTGAAATTTGTGAGATCATCGACAATTTTTCACATATAAATAATTCGCTTCCGCGCACTCAGACGACATTTTTGTTGATTTGATCCGCTTTTTCTTCCGTTGATGGTGGAGACAATGGCCTGAAATTAAGTGCCATTTTGAATTGGATGAATTATTTTTCTGTTCTCACCCAATGTTATCATTGCCATCCCACAACTTAAATTTGACATAGTTCAAATAATTGTTGTCCCAATTTTTGTCGTTTTCCCACTTAACCGCCGCCGTCGTCTCCCCAACAATTATCGGACATCGCTTCAACAGCAAATCAACACAACGATAACATGGCACTTTCTCCAACGTAAGCTTTTCATTGGTCCGTTCATTCACCGATTCAAATAGCTCAGTTGGCATTGTTCTCACATGATCAATTCGAATAATGTAACTGACGGAAGAATTGGTGGCACGGAGAAATGCCTAAACAAAAAGAAAATCAATGGCAATCAAATCAGTCAAAATATAGCCGACCACCTCCTTCAAATTGTTGATCCATTCAAGATTTAATCCATCATAATAATCATAGCAATGCAATCGCTTTGGTTGACCATTTTTGTTCGGCGTGTTCAACCATTTGGACAACGCTTGGCGAGCAGTTGCATTTGGTCCATCATCACCAATTACGTCGGGGAACAGATCAGTGGATTCGATTGAATTAATGTTAAGATCGGTGAGAATTGTTGGTGAAGTGTAACGACGCAAATTGTCCAAATGTTGGCCAGCGGCAAAGCTCAAATGACGAATGCTTGTCGCAAAAATTGGCCAAATTTGACGGGCAAAAACTTCCCAAATCTGCTGGACATCCTCAGTAAATGATGAAAACAGGTACAAATCCAACTTGGTGCCCATTCTGTCCCAAATTTGCTTGTTCAAATGGAGAAATGCAATGACGGAGTGGTCAATGTAACTGAAAAAATATAAAATATGCTTTAAAATAGACAAAAATTTAAATTTACTCAATCTGAAGGAAATGAAAGCGAATTTTGTTTGGCAGCGGACGATCCGGCAACGGGAAACTGCACAGGCTCCCATTCGCATATAAATGTTTCACTTTTGGTCCGAAGTCATTGGCAATTTTATTTATTTGTCAAATAAAAATTACCACAGAAGGGCATAGGCCACTTACACTGCAGATCAAGGTACAAAAATGAATAGATGAAGATCAAATAATACAGGAAAAGAGATCACACGAAAATAAGGTCACATCAACATTGTAAAATATATAATTATAAAACAATTAAAAAATTTTCTCATGCAATGTAAATATTTTTATGGTATTTAGGGGTTTTAACCCAATTAAGGACTCTGTTTTTAAAAATATTTATAGAGGAAGATGTAGTAATTTCGGAGTTAAGTTTGTTCCATAATTTGGTTGTTCTGTTAATGAAAGAATGTTCGGTCTTGTTTGTTTTGTGTTTAGAAACAAGTTGTTTGCAGTTGAATCTATTTATTCTTTTAGAAAAAGTATAGAGATTTTTTGGGTCTAAATGTGAAAAACTATTAATTATTTTAAAAGCAGTAGTTAAATCAATAACTTGTCTACGAACATCAAGTCTATCAAGTTTGAAAAGTTCAAGACGTTTAGTATATGAAATGTAAGGGAGATTACATTTTTTAGCGCTATTCTGGTAAAGTATTTTTGACAATTTTCGATTCTGTTAAGTGCATTAACTGACTTTGGATTCCATATTTCTGTTGCATATTCTAATAAGGATCTGATATATGTTTTATAAACTAAGGACCAAATTTTAACTGATTTAGATTTAATTAGCTTAAATAGAAGCTTAGATCGATAAAAAGAATTTTTAATTAAATGGGTTATATGTTCAGTAAACTGTAAATTGTTGTCAACCAAAACACCTAAATCACGGACATACTTGGCTTCTCTGACTATATGATTACCAATTTTGTAAAGTGTTTTAGAATTATTAGGCCCAAAATAAAGTACAAAAGTTTTATCCAAGGAGAAATTTATTCCCCATTTTTGTGACCAATTTAGTACATTAGAAAGTGCAAGGTCCATGTATTTTCTTTCTACTTCAGATTTATAAATAACATATAATTTAGTATCGTCCGCAAAAAGTTTAATGCCAATTTCAGCAGGAATACATAATGGTAAGTCATTTATATAAATCAAAAACAAAAGTGGTCCAAGAACCGATCCCTGCGGAACTCCAGAGTTAATTTTAAAAGTTTCTGAATAATGTTCGTTTACTTTGACTTGAAAAGTCCTGTTCAATAGGAAATTAGAAATCCAATCTAATATCTTGCCCCTAGTCAGAAAGCAATGCCAAATTGAGGCCAAGTTCAAGACGGTCAAACAAAGGGAAAATGTCCATCCACACGTCATTGCACACCCAACTGAAACATGAAAAAAATGGGAAAATGAAAAATTTGTAATTTTATTTAAGAAAATTTCTTTACCGTCTGTTCATTTTAGCTGCAATTAGCACAATTTGCCCTTTTCCAATTGTTTGGTGTAACAAAATTCAGAATATCTAAAGTAAATAAAATTGTCATGCAAATCCGTTAACCAATGAGTTGGGAATGGAAGGGAATTGCAAGTTAATGAAGGGGGAAATGAAAAGATAATCAATTTTAAATTTGGCAAAATACATTAACACAATGATTCAATTTTTTGGCTCTCAATTCAAAAAAAAAAAAAAAATTATTATGACCTTTTGAGTAAATTTTATTAACAAAATCCGGTGCTGGCCCTTGTTCCCAAGTTTTTTTTTAATTTTATAAAAAGTGCGACACAAAAAAAATTGTATATGTCAATTTCGGACGGAAATGAGGTAACAATAGTAAAATTCGAACGAAAGAACCAATAAATGAAAGAAGAGAGAGAATTCTGAGATAAAACGAGAGCATCAAATCAAATTTGAATTGGTGAAATCGTCGACCATTTCTCAAATATAATTAATTTTCATTGCTTTCATTCGTCCGCTTTTTCTTTTTCTTCCTCTGGCGACAACAATGGCCTAAAATTTAGTGCCATTTGAATTTGGTGAATATTTTTCTACAAAATCAAATTCCGTTGTTTCGGAGTCTCACCCAATGCAATGAATGCCACGCAACAAATAAAATTTGACATTGTTCAAATTGTCGTTACAATTTTCGTCTTTCCATTGGTCCGTCGCCGTCTCCCCAATTGGACACCGTTTCAACAGCCAATTACACTCTGATTTTTTCCACAGTATCAGCTTCTCATTGGTCCGTTCATTCACCAATTCAAATGGTCCAGCAGTTGGCGTTGGTATCGTATGAAAAATAAGCTGAATAATGTAGGAGGACGAAGAGGTGGCACGGAGAAATGCCTAAACACAAAAATTGGTAAAACAAAAATAATTTAACGAAAATATTTTGGGTCAAACCTCTTTGTAGTTGTTGACCCATTCCTTTGTTCGTGATTCATTACGACTCCAGCAACGCAATCGCTTTGGTTGACCATTTTTGCTCGGCGTGTACAACCATTTGGACAACGCTTGGCCAGCAGAAGCATTTGGCCCATCGTCAGCAATTCCATCGGGGAACAGAAAACTGGAATCGATTGAATTCAGATGATTGACATCAGTGAGAATTGTTGGTGAAATGCGGCGACGCAAATTGTCCAATTCATCGCCATCGAAAAAGGACAAATGGCGAATGTTTGTTGCAAAAACGGGCCAAATTTCACTGGCCAACACATCCCAAATTGGCTGAACATTTGCAATAGACAACCCCAATTTGGTGCCCATTCTGTCCCAAATTTGCTTGTTGGAACGGACAAATTCAATGACGGAATAGTCAATGTAGCTGAAAAGGGAATGGTTTTACCACAATAATAATCCTTTGAATTACTAAATCTGAAGATCTTTAAAGCGAATTTTGATGGGCAGCGGGCGGTCGGGGAACGGAAATTCCACAGCATTACAACCGGCACAAAGCTTCGCTTTTGGTCTTTCTATGTTCCTGCTAATGGCGATTGTTCTCCGAATTGTCAATTCTCTGCCATCAAAATGCGTGTCCACCAAAACATCGAAACGGTCGGAAAGCAATGCCATTTTGAGTCCGAGTTCAACACGTTCAAAGGATGGGAGAATGTCCATCCACACGTCGCTGCAAATCCAACTGAAAAGAGAACAAAAACAGCGGATAAATGCAAAATTTAGTAATTAAAAATTCCTACCGTCGGTTCATTTTGATGGTTCAATTAGCACACTTTTGCCGTTTTCCAATTGATTGATGCCAGAATAAATATGTAATTGTCTTGAGGAATCCCTTTTGAAACACTAAACAAATTTAATCTTTTAGTTTTTTGAATCCGATTCTCGCGCACGTGGAGAGTAAATTAGCAAATCCTATATTTCAATGTAATCGGGATTTAAAAATCAGTTTTGGGATCGATAATCAGAACACTTAGCTTAAAATCGTTTGTGTAACAATTTTATCAATTAATATAGCATCTAATTTCGTACATACTTTTCAGCTTATAGGCGCCGCCGGGAAAAAATTTGAGATTTTTTCGTTATTTTTAACAGATTTTTGTTCCAACAATGACTGACCAAATTTCGCGCAAACCTTTTAATTTTCTTGACAAATAGTGACATTGTGCCATAAAAATTTGAATAATTTTTAAGAAATCAGAGCATACATTCGCACAGAATTGTCGATGTGCGGACATTTCGCCTAGTTTTCAGTTAGAAATTTTTTTTTCAGTGCTGAATTTATGAACCCAAATGCTGATTTTGAAAAATTTCAGTTGGCAACCCAATAAATATTATTAAATGAATGATTTATTCAAACGAAAGAATCAACAAAAGAATTTCGGAGAAAAATTGAGAACATCAAATCAGTTTCCAATTGCTAAGATCGTCGATCATTTCTCAAATATAATTTCCAATGCTTTAATCCAATTCTTCTTCTTCTTCCACTGCTGGTGGCGACAATGGCCTAAAATTATTTTCATTTTTTATTTTTCGACAATCAAAAATTGCTTTTGTTGGCTCACCCAATCCAATGCTTTCCACCCAAACCAAATCGGACATTGTGCAAATTGGCCAACGAATTATTGCCATACAGCGGATCAAATCTAAATATAGTTCAAATTGGCATCCGAATTTTCGCGCTTTTTCCACTTAATTGGCGCCGTCTCCCCAATTGGGCACCGTTTTAACAGCCAATTATACACTAATTCGATGGATTCTTCGCTCAGTTTCAGTGTCAGCTTCTCATGCGTCACTTTGTTCTCCAATTCAAATTGTTCAATTGGCGTTGATTCCATACGAAAATAAAGTTGAATATTGTAACTGACTGAAGTGGTGGCATGGCGAAATGTCTGAACACAAAAATTGGTAAAATAAAAAACAATTAACAAAAATATGGCGGCGACACCTCTTTGAAGTTGTTGACCCATTCCAGATTTGGTGAACCCAAAAAATTATTGCGACGAAATCGCTTCGGTTGGCCATTTTTGCTCGGAGTGTGCAACCATTTGGACAACACTTGGCGAGCAGTTGCATTTGGTCCATCGTCAGCAATTCCATCGGGTAACAGACCACCAGAATCGATTGAATCCAATTGATCAAGATCAGTGAGAATTGTTGTTGAAGTGTGACGACGCAAATTGTCCAAATGATAGCCATCAGCAGAATGTACAAATGGCGGATGTTTGTGGCAAAAATTGGCAAAATTTCTCGGGCCAAAACATCCCAAATTGGCTGGACATTTGCACAAAACAACTCCAAATTGGTGCCCATTCTGTCCCAAATTTGCTTGTTGGCATGGAAAAATGCAATGACGGAATGATCAATGTAACTGAAGAAATATAAAAATATGCTTTAAAACATACAAAAGTTTAAAATTTACTCAATCTGAAGGAAACGAAAACGTATTTTGTTTGGCAACGGATAGTACGGCAGAGGAAATCGCACATCTTTGCCATTGATCAATACAGACAGTTTTGCTTTTGATCCAATGCCCTCTTCAATTTCGATTGCTCTCCAAAGCGTTAATTCGCTTTTTCCGTCAAAATGTTTGTCCACTAAAATGTCGAAACGGTCGGAAAGTAATGCCATTTTGAGTCCGAGTTGAGGACGGTCAAAAGATGGCAGAATGTCCATCCAAACGTCGCTACAAATCCAACTGAAACATGGAAAAAAATTTGGTAAACAAAAAATTTGTATTTAAAATTCTTCACCGTCTGTTCATTTGTTTTGCTGCAATTAGCACACTTTTGCAGTTTTACAATTAATTAGGTAATTGGTGTCTCAAAAATTCAGAATATGGAATGAGGAGGAGGAAAAGAAAAAGGGCATTTTTATACTAAAATATTTGCGTTGCAATTCGGGGGTTGGAAAAGTCGGCAGTTTGTCGGGTATAAAAGGGAATGGGTCGTTTGACGCGAATGCCATTCAATGTAAATATTCTTTGATCAAAAACACCTTTTATTTGTCAGAGTTTTCCTCTCCTTTTTTTGCCATGGCTTCCAATAATAATAATTTTCTGTTGCTCATTTTTCTGATCGTCGCATTGTTTCTCAACGACGGCTTCTGTCAGCAACAAAACAACAACAACAACAGCAAAAACAGCAGGTGCTGTGATTTTGATGAACAGCAATTTTAGAAATCCAAAAAAATTAAAAATTTTAAAGGCCCTCCCATTAAAAAAACGAAAATTGAATACGAAATTCCAATGGTAGGGGAGGGGTGGGATGTGACGTAATCGCAATTTGCGTAGTGCGGAGAATTTTTTCCACAACATTTTCTACCGCGTTTTGTGTCTCATTTTCGGTTTGGTCCGTATTCTATCCATCCCATGGTATGAGGCAATCGGAATTCCAATTTTTTATGTGTAATATGGTATGTCCAACATTTTTGCCGACATTTTTCGGCATCCCAATCAGACTTTTGTTAGAAATTGGAATACAAATTCTCCCTAATTTTCAAATTTGTTCATTCATGAAAATTCCTTAATTTTCCCCCCCCCCTCATTTTCAGTGAAATTGAGCCGATGCAGGAGCATCATTATCTCGAAGGCTTTGCTTGGTGCGTTTTGTGCTGTTTTGTTTCTTCCCATTTCATTCATCGCTCATACATAAGCAATTTACAGGGCTCTATTGCAGTTCACACGACCATAATTTTTTTTTGCAATTTTGATGAATCATAACTTTTTCAAGGAGCATCCAAATTATAGCACTAACAATTCTCTGTTAACTCGCAAATTTCAAAAAGATGGTTTTCTAAACATTTTTGGCCATAAATTTTTTGAAACCCAACGAAATTTTTTGAAATTTTGCATGCTAATAGAGGCTTCTTAGGGCTATCGAATGATACTAAGAATGTTTAATTTGGATGCCTCTTGAAAAAGTTATGGTTGCACTAAAGTTGCAAAAAATTTGGTAATACTTTAGATGGTACCCCCCCCCCCCTTTTTGGAAAAAAATATTTTTTGTTTTCAAGAATCATGAAAATTTCGGAATTGGCCGAAATGGATGCCGTATTCGTGATCAGCGACCCAGAAAACCCTTGGAAATATATTTTCATGATTCTTGAAAACAAAAAATATTTTTTTCCAAAAAGGGGGGGGGGGGTACCATCTAAAGTATTACCAAAAATTTTTATGGTCGTGTGAACTGCAATAGAGCCATTTACAGAACCCATAGAAATGCGACCGTAACCCCAACCACCACCATACACACTCCCATACAGTAGTAACTCCTCCCCATTCAATAATTTCAGGTTGGCTGCTCTAACGGGCACTGGTATTGGTGTTGTCCTCTATTCCTTATTGCTGTGCTGTTGTTGTTCCGTCTGCTGCATTCCGTGTTACATCTGTTGCTACGTGTATGTGTCAAATCAACGGGAAATGCGTTTCATGCGTCAAATGTCTTCGCCCACCCGTGGCGGATTCGGTGGACAAATGCCATGAGAGCATTTTGGCATTTGGTGACTGTGACGGCCGGCACATTTGTCTTGGAAAGAAATTGTGGATTTTGAAATGCGAAGTGAAAACGGATGGATTAAGATTACGGATGAAAAAGGATAATCTTCATTTGTCTTGCTGATAATTGTATTTGTCCCTATGTATATTATATATATGTGAATTTGTTTTGTTATTGCATATTTCTGTGCATTTTAATTTTGTTGATGAGTGTAAAATGGTCTCTTACATATATCACGGACAGAGTTTCTGAACTTTTATTATTAAATCCGTTTCCAATTGGTGAGATCATCGACCATTTCTCAAATATAATTAATTTTCGTTGCTTTCGTCCGCTTCTTTCTCTTCTTCCGCTGCTGGTAGCGACAATTAAATAAGCCTTGGTAGCGTTTTAATAAAAGGCCCTATTAGCCTCCAAAATTTTAGCTGAGATACAAAAGAGTTATGGCCAAAAAGCCTCAAAAATTGAATTTATCTCAACTTTTTCTCCAAAGGCTTTTTTTCATTTTTGGTGTCCAATCAATGAATGACCGATAATTTTTCACTTCAGACCCCATTCTTACCAGTGCTTTTTTCCCATTTGCCCTACCGGGAATTCCCGCCCCGGTCCCGTACAACCCTAATTTCAATTGGTACTAAAGAAATTGCATAAAAAAGCAAGCAAATAAATGTATTAAAGAAAGAATCAACAAAAGCATTTCGGAGAGAAAATGATGGCATAAAATCAAATTCCAATTATGTGAGATCGGCCATTTCTCAAATATAATTAATTCACTTCCGCGCAGTCCGACGATATTTCGATGCTTTGACCCGCTTCTTTTTCTTCGTCCGCTGGTGGCCATAAGGCCTGAAATTAAACACAGTTTGAATTAGGTGTGAACTGGTGAATTATTTTTAACACTTACCCATCCGAACTTTTGCCACCACACAAATTAAATCTGACATAGTTCAAATTGTCGTCCCAATTTTTTTCATTTTCCCATTGATCCGTCGCTGCCTTTTCACTAATTGGGCATCGCTTCAACAGCCAATCACCACCACCATAACTTGACACATTCTCCAACGTCAGCTTTTCTTTGGTCCGTTCGTTCACAAATTCAAACGGTCCAATTGGTGTTGAATCATAAAGTTCGAGTCGTATTTTGTAGTTGACTGAAGCGGTGGCACGGAGAAATGCCTTAACAAAAAGTAAGGGAAAAGCAAATGCAATCAATCAATCAGTCGGGCGTTTAACGAAAATATGGCAGCAACCATCAGCAGGCCAACTCCTTCAAATTGTTGACCCATACGATTAAAAATTTTGGAAAATTTTTCAAAAAATTGAGTGGTACCAGTGGTATTATACCCAAATTTTATGAGAATATGACCAAACGCACACCTCCTTGAAACTGTTGATCAAGTTAAAAATTCCTTACATTTTCTTTGAACGTCGCTTCATTTTACGGCAATTACCAACAGCACACTTACAAATTAGAAATAATTAGTCGTATTATGTAAAATATGATATATGACATTAACTGTCAATTTTCTATGCATTTTATATGGTTTTTGCTCATCGGTACTCAAATGTACGCTAATACCCTTTTTTTCACTATCGGTACTCTAATTTTACTATAAAAATGCCCTTGTTTCTTCTTCCCCTCCTCATTCCATTCATTCGCTCATTCATTTTTAATCGAAATTTTCCCCGCTCATTTTATTGCTGCAAAAATGCCTTCTTCAGCACTTCGGTACGTTTATTGTTTGTTTCTTTATTTTTTGTTTTCTGACGTTTCGCATTTCTTTTGCCAATTTTTGTTGCCCAAATTGGATTCAAAACAAATTTTGAAGGTTTTTAGTTTCATCAGCCTCAAAAAATAACAACTAAATTTGATTTTCATTTTTTGATCCCTCGCTTTCATTACTTTTCCCTCCCTTTCGTTTGTTCATTCATTTGCCCAATTCATTTTTCAGTTGGTGTGTCGTGACTTTTCTGTTGGCCGGCTGTGGCAGCATTCTTTGGTTCTTTTCTGATCATGTCAAAAAACGACGGCGCCCTCCCAAAAAAGAAATGTTAAAAATTAAACCAAAATTTCATAAAAATTCTTCATTTTTTTCAGCTTTATTTCTGCCGATTGTTGGCTCGAAGTGTTCCATTTTCTTGCGCCTTCTCAACTTGGCCTCGAAATTGCACTGATCAGCCGTCGATTTGACCTCCGAGTGGACGAACATTTCAAAACACGCAAACGCATTCGGATCATGTAAAAAATGTTTTAGATCAAGCGCTTAGGCAGACAGACCCTTGGCTTCGGGGGGGGGGGGGCTGAATTAAGAAATTCGCTTTTTAGGGGTGGTATTTTTCATTTTTTAGAAACCCTGAATTAGGAGGTGTGTTTTGTTGAGAAATAGAACCGTTTTTCGCAACAAAAAAAACGAAAATGTGAGGAATTTTTAAATTGAATACTTATTTGCCATTTAATTAATATTTTCACGCAATTCAGCTGGATTTGCAGCGATGTTTGGATGGATATTCTCCCGTTCTTTGAACGTGTTGAACTCGGCCTCACATTGGCACTGCTCTCTCCGCGTTTCGATGCGCTGGTGGACAAACATTTTGATGGAAAATCAGAATTGACAATTTGGAGAACAATCATAATTTACAAGGAGTTAGCAAGACCAAAAGCAACACTTTCTGTATGGATTGGTGGCAATTCTGTGGACTTTCCTTGGCCCGACCGCCCGTTGCCGAACAAAATTCGCTTTAAATACATTCGGATTGAGTAATTCATACATACATTTTTTGTGTATATTAATGCATTTTTGATTGTCCTCTTTTTCAGTTACATTGATCATTCCGTCATTGGATTTGTCCGTTCCAACAAGCACATTTGGGACAGAAGTGGCACCGATTTGGAGTTGTATGTGTATTCAGACGAAGCAGAAAATGATGTCCAACCAATTTGGGATTTTTTTGTCCGTCAAATTTGGCCCATTTTTACGACGACAAATGTGCATCATTTGGGTTTTGGCAATGCTTATCATTTGGACAATTTGATTCGTCTCACTTCGCCGACAATTCTTTCCGATCTGAACATTAATTCAATCAGTTCCGGTCGTCTTTTCCCTGAAGCAATTGGTGATTCTGATGGGCCAAATGCAACTCCAACTGCCGGGCAAGTGCTGTCCAAATGGTTGCACATTCCGACCACCGATGGACGGCCGAATAAATTGCGTTGCCTTTCTACATTTTATCAACAACCAAACCTCGAATGGGTCAACAATTTCAAAATAGTGTGACCAAACTTTCGTTAAAAGACTGACTAATTATTTTCCCATTGTTTAGACATTTATCAGTGCCACCACTTCTGTCAGTTACAAAGTGAATTTTGGACTGGAAATTACAACGCCAATTGAGCCATTTGAAGTGGAGAACGGACGGACCAAAGAAAAGCTGACATTGGAGCAAGTGACAGGCCATCCTGTCAATTTTCTGTTGAAGCGATGTCCAATGAATGGGGAGACGGCGGCGGTTAAATGGGAAAACGACGAAAATTTAGATGCTTTGAACAAAGTGTATTTTGTGCTTTATGACAATAATTGCATTGGGTGAGTGTAAAAGATAATTCATCCAATTCAAATTGCACTTAATTTAGGCCATTGTCAGCGGAAGAAGAAAAAGCGGATCAAAGCATGGAAAATGACGTCTAATTGTGCGGAAGGCAATTAATTATATTTGTGAAATGAGCGATCTCACCAATTGAAATTTGATTTGATTTAATGCTCATTTATTTTCTCTCCGAAATGCCCTTTTAATTTCATTTGTTGATTATTTCGTTCGAATACATAAACATAATTTATTGTCATTTTTGCAATCATAACATACGACAAAGTGGGCAGCAGCTAATTACCGTAAAATGAACCGACGTTTAAAGAAAATGTGAGGAATTTTTAATTGAATTTGGAGCAAAATTTACAAGGACAAGGGAATTGCGGGTACTTATGCACTTTACAGACCATAAAAAATAAAATTATTTTTAAAATCATATAAAAAATCCAACAAAATCATCGGATTCAGACACATTCAGATCCTGTAAAAAACTAATTAATTTGCAAATTTTCATCTACTTTTTCGGCTTTTCAGGTACATCGATCAAAATGTCGTAGCATTTCTCCGCCGTTTTCGCCGTTTTTTCGCCATTTGTGCAATTGATTTGGACATTATCACGGGCAATGATCGAATTTTGGACTTTGTTATGCTAAACATTTGGCCAATGTTTCGCCATCAGTGACTGGAGAGAAATTGACTCTTATACAATCAGCAATGACTTTTGGCTCACCCGTTGTCCAATTGGATGGGATCACCGAAATTTGGACAATGTGAGGGATGAAATTTTCATCGAACGAACCCAATTGACATTCTGATCGAAGATGATGGATTTGACGACTGGTGAACAATTTAAAATGCTTAATGATTTTATGAGTCCAATCGTCGACAATTTTGCTTAGACTTTTTGCTTTCAATTCGTATCCAAAATGTACGGTTTTGTTTTAAAAGGACAGAATTATGGTACAAAAATGAAGGATGTTTAGTTGATTGGACTCATAAAATGTCATTAAACTCATAAAAATTGAATTAATTTCATTTTTGCAATCAAAACTTACGACAGAAGTAGGCAGCTAATTGCCACAAAATGAACCAGCGACGTTTAAAGAAAATGTGAGGAATTTTTAATTGAAGCTTTATCGTTAATTTAATTAATGTTTTCACACATTTCAGTTGGATTTGCAACGATGTTTGGATGGACATTCTCGCATTTTTTCGTCGTCTTCAACTCATCTTCAAATTGGCACTGATTTCGCCCCATGTCGCATTTCTCCGACGTTTTCACCGTTTTTTTCGCCATTTGTTCAACGGATTTGTACATTACCACGGGCAATGATCGCATTATGGACTTTGTTATGCTCAACATTTGTCCAATGTTTTGCCATTCAATGCATCGGATCTTTTTGAACTCCATCACTTTTCGCCGTATGCGCCAATTGGCCCCGTAAATGCTCAGCGATTATCCATCACTTCGCTTTGTCTCTTTCAAAGATGCCATTCTGCCCGCTTTTCCGCCCGATGAAAGTGCCAATGCGTCGGATGGTCAAATGGTGGCAAAATGGTTGTTCATGCCTCGTCCGAATGGTCTGCCCAAGGAGCTTCGATTTTCCAATGCTTCTTCTCCGGTTACTTTTCGCATTTGTTTTAACTTTCCGCTGTCTTCTCCG